>CM068828.1:63959540-64269540 GCA_028554795.2 Sinohyriopsis cumingii
ATGGAGAGAAACATTATTGATTACAAATTGCTCCTTTACCTAGATTACTTACTATCACGACCCGTAGAAAAAGTTCGTGTAACGCGCTAGTTGGAGCAGTAATCGCAATCTTGAGATTTTCACAACGTTTTTTAATTGATCGCGCATCTAATTAATTAACCTGAAATGTGATATATTGTATTCTACCAAATGTTGTTTGAGACAAATTAAGTAAAATATTTCATTCTAAAATAAAGTAATCATCACGTGAGCAACCCCGTGCGGATTCTAAGCAAATAGCATAACTGCAGTGATGTTTGAATGACTCGGGATCATGTAGTTTATATCTTACATAAGTCGATACCCGTATTTGTAAAAAGCTGTTTTGAAACAAAACGATTCATTAATTTTTAATGGCTGTGTTGTTTGCGTTCAACACTATTTTTCAATACGTGATAGATTATGCAAGGTGGCAAGTATATTTTGCAGAGAAATAACCGGGGAAAAAACCGGGAAGCAAACTTGACCGGTGGGAAGTTACTGGCAAGCTTTATCACAAACCCACATTGCGAAGTAGAGACTCGAACTCACGTGCACAGAAGTGAGGAGTTAAAGTGATCTGTAAAGTCGAGCGCCTTAGATTACTTGGCCACCTGCCCCCACCCCAACTTTTGTTACGTCACCGTCAGCTAATTATTTTACATGCTACAGAACCAAGCTATTTTAAATACGGCATTTAAAAGAATGAAAGTTATAAATGACTCAAATAATTATCGAAAAAGGATATTAATGTATTGTTAGGGTATATTGTGCGTAATAAGAGGTTTGAAACTAAAACAATTTTCATTAAACGCTGGTACTACTGGAAGGAAACGTAGAGATCACACCGGTCCGCTTTGTATAGTGGGTATCACAGTATAATTTTTTTTTCAAACATTGTGCGCAGCATACCAATTCTTTCCTCTTAAAAGTTTCGTCATTGATAAGACCATTCATAGGATGTAATCATGATTTTACTATCTTACCAAAAGATCATAGTAAATTTGGCAAGGCATAACAATACGGTACTTGGGAATTTAATTATTACGTCCCAAACCAACAGTTATGTTGATCTTGTTGGTAACTAAATGACAGATATGCTGAATGCGTCAAAGAATTATGAAAGTTAAATACTTTGTGGGCCGTGATACATGAAATACACAGAATTGAAGAAGATGGATAGGAAATCAAATATATTAATAATAATAATAATAATAATAATAATAATAATAATAATTATTATTATTATTATTATTATTATTATTATTATCATCGTTTATTTTTCGTGACCCTCGTTATACATTTTCCCTTCATTTCATCTAGTTCCTTGTATGACTAATGTGTTCTTGCCCTAATCCATATATTTCTATGCAATATGTAAGTATTTGTTGGAAGAAAACAAATCACTTTTAATCTGGCAAGGAAGATTTAAATAAGAACCATGGACTATGCACTAACCAAATATTTACCGACTGAAAAGTAAAACTAAGTTTGATTTCCATTATATTTAATACATTTTTTGCAATATATACTAGACTGTCCCCATATACATCTGAGCGAACCAATTAAGTCACAATTCGGTTAATTTGACATTTTTGGTATTTTGCGAAGAATATACTTCAATCGGAAATACTTTCATATTTCTGAGCTTTTTAACTAGCGACTTGTGTAATTTGTTCTTGCTAACATTGACGTCATTTAATAGATATATGTGAAGCCTAATTCAATGTTCATAGACGTGGCGTATTAATAAACTTTGCATTATGTGAGGACATTGCCCGTATGAAAAGAGAAGCAATCATATAATATGGCAATGCACTGGAATTATTATGTTATATTACGTGAGCATCAGCATCAAAATAGGGCACATCGATATTCTGTAATTATAAATCTTTGCTTCTTTTGCGAGCTGAGATTGGCTCATTTTCGATCCAAAACGATTGTAACGTATTGTTTAAATTATAAACTGTAGTCTCTTATATTTCCCCGAGGAGTAACCAAAAACATGCAATCATATTTAATGACGAAAATAATTTCCGTGACTTTGGAGGCAAACCTAGTTTGAGATAACACAAACGTTTTGTTGATAATTATTTGTCAAGTAATTTCGTTCTGAATAACTTTAGTGACCTCGATATGTATTTCCTGTAATAGTACTATCATTGATTGCCGCTTTGCAAAATTTTTGAGATGACCTATGTCATCTGTTCTCATCGTACTTCATCTAGTTCGCGGATATTTGTAAGCAAGGTACCGTTATTGCGAACACGATTCCTTTGAAGAAAAAAAGCGACAAGAGCGTGATATTGATATCTTCGCGTTTATATATAAGTTGGAGGTAGACGTGGAAATAATGCAAGAAAACATGTTATAGATTACCCAACTTTCTGTATTTGCTGTTGCAACTCGTTTGCATCCGCCCACGTGCAGTACATCAAAAACGCTTTTAAAAGGCGTTCACAACTTGATTTACGAAAGAAAAGAACATTTTTTAAAAAAAAATGCTGCATTTTATTCCGGTAATATTAATAGAAGTGTACAAAAATGGTCAAGGTGCTGACTAAGCATCAATACAATAATGTATCAAAACATTAGGTTATTCGTGGATGAAAGCCGTTCATCCCTGCGAATTTATTTACCTCGATTCTCTAAATGAGGCAACCATGGGAATAAAATTGGAATTATCGTATAGATCGTGACGAAGGCAAATTCCACATTTTCCTCACTTCAGTTTGCGTTTCGTTTTGAGGAAATCCCGATATAACTATGCTAGTTATGGATATTTTATTTTAAATATGTTTGATAATAATAATAATAATAATAATAATAATAATAATAATAATAATAATAATAACAATAATGACAATAATAATGAGAACTTTGTAAAGCGTATAATCTTTAGAAGTTCTAAGCGCTTTAAAACATTGGAAAAACAGCTATTACATAAAAAACGATAGAATGATATTATTACAGAAACAAAAACCATGAAATTAAAAACATAAAAAACATGCTGAACATATTTAAGACAGGAAACATTATTAGGTCTTTAAGTTTGTTCTTGCAGTCGAAATAAGTGGGTTTTGAGAGCACTCTTGAATGGGATCACTTTGTCTTTGTGTCTAAGTTCAGTGGGCAATGCATTCCACGTTGCTGGGCCCTGGCATGAAAAAGAACGTTGTCCATATGACTTCATTTTCGTAGTGGGAATAATGAGTATATGACTGTCAGAAGAGGAGCGTAAGTATCTTGCTGGTGTGCACACATGGGTGAGGTCCGATAGGTATGTTGGACTGGAGTCCTTCATTGAAACGTAGCACAGAGAACAAATGTTGTGTTTGATTCTGGATCGAATGGATAGCCAGTGTAGGGTACAGATCGGCGAGGAGGTGTGCTCTGATCGTGGTACTCTAAGTATGATCCGATCAGCTGTGTTTCGAAATTTTTTGAAGTTTCTGAAGTTGATATTTTGATGAACCATACATAACTGAGTTACAATAGTCCAGTCTTGAAAGTAATAATGAACATCCAAGTGTTTAAGTGGCATCAACTGAAAGATATTTGCGAATGAAGCTGATGAGTCTCGGCTCAAGATATACAGCCTTGCATATGTTCATGACACGTTGATGCAATGTGAGAGTACTGTCAAGAGTAACACCTAGGTTTCGTGCTGATTGTGTGAATTTAATGTTGGTGCTGCTGATATTTATTGTTTGAGGTAAAGGATGTGAATGAGAAAGTCTTTGTGTTGTGATCAGAATGGCCTCAGTTTAACCATCATCATTCGTCTGCAGCTTGTTACATGTCATCTATGATTTCACATCAGAAATGCAACTCTCTACACCTTGGATGGTAGCATCACCTTCAGTTGGGTGGCTAGATTTGTATATTTGGTTGTCGTCAGCGTACAATTGGTGAGACACTGGATGATGATCTATGACACTTGAGAGCGGGTGAGTGTATATAATGAAGAGAACAGGTACAATAACAGACCTCTGTGAAACACCACAACATAGATAAACTGGGCTGGAGTGTATTCCATTTGCAGACACAATTTGTGTTCTGTTGACCAAGTAGGACTTGAACCACAGTAAGGCTGTATCATGAATGCCACATACATTCATGAGACGGTGAAGAATTATATCACGGTCTATTTCTTCAAATGCTGCAAACAAATCAAGGAGGGTGAGGACTGTAATCATTCCGCTATCCAAAGCAGAGAGAATGTCATTAACTACTTTCAGAAGAGTTGTTTCAGTACTGTGGCAAGGGCGATGTGCAGATTGTACATGGCTAAAAAGACTGTTTGAATTCAGATGAGATACAAGCTGGGATAGAACAACCTTTTGTAAGATATTTTATATGAATGGGAGATTAGAAACTGGGCGGTAGTTCTTTAAATCGTTATGGTCGAGTCCTGGTTTCTCCAACAGAGGCTTTACAATGGCAGTTTTGATGGGAATTCCCATGATTAGAGAGCAGTATTAATAACATCAGTTAGTGAAGGCAATACTGGATCTAAGCACTCATGTAGCAGTGGTGTTCGAATTGTATTAAGTTCACGTGACTTTTGTGCGCTCTTCATCACGATTGTACGTATTAAATCCATAGAGACAATTTAAATTGTGTTGTCAAGCTTATCTCTAATGGTTTGTACTTTGTCATGGAAGACATTTGCAAACAGGTCCGGAAGGTCGACTAGACAGAAGGTAGTTGGAAGTGGTGTAAATTTGTTCCTTGACATTAGCTTGTTGGTAATCTCGAAGAGCTCTTTGCAGCTGGAACTTTGCATGATCTTAGTAGTGTAGTGGGCTGATTTCGCTGCATTGACTATGTTTGTGACGTTCTTTTTAACGGCATTCATAGATTTGCTGATGAATAGTGAGTCTGGTGGAAAGCCAGAACCTCTCAGCTTTACGGCGGTCTCTTTTAGCAGTGCGAAGCTGGTCCCTAACACTAAAATAGGGAAAGTTTGGGTGTAATTTTACGATTGCAATTAACGTGTATGTCAATGTTGTCATGTAGGCACATTTACTGAAATTAAATTAAACAATACGTGTGGCTCTAAGATTTAATACTAATATAGTTTACCAAAGACTAAATGTCATCCATATATATTCAGACGAAAACTATTGCTAGCTACCGACTTTTACAATCGTTGCCTTGTACTGAACTGGATCAGGAAAAGAGGACGTTGGGTCTAATCAGAACTGGATCAGGAAAAGAGGACGTTAGGTCTAATAATAAAAAAACAAAAGGGTAGTATTTGTTGCAGCACGTGACATCACAGTGAGTGACATTAAATGCGGTTGTACTAGACAGCACCTTTAGGTTGACCTCGTCAAGACATAGCCTCGCAATTTAGCATTGATTTTGTTCTATGCGTTTCTAGGGGTGTGTAAATAAAACCCATGAAATGAGAATATATGTGTGAGCATCTCAACAATGCGAATAATTGTTTTATTACTTCATTAGTCTCTAGGAATCACACTCAACACTAATCTTTTGAAACTGTTACGTAGTGAAATGGTTATCAATTCACATAAGCACGCGTATAATTCCTTACCTAGAAGCTAAGAATCTTAAGAATTTTCCTTGTTTGCTCTAAATTCATAACGAAACCATTTATAATTAGCTCATCAGATAATGGTAGTATACACTGAGTTTTGCTGTATCTTATTAATGAAAAATGCTATTTTTAGTAGCAGCAACAAGCAACCTGAAATGCTGTTTATTTGTTAAGTTGTGAAACGTGTCATACCGAAGGTTGGAAAAACTCATTAGCAAGTATCAAAATTCACGAACAAGCATACATTTAACATAATGAACTTTAACGATCCCTCTTTTTCCTACCGTGTTGGCACATATTTTAACAACTGAAATTTTAATAAGTGACAAGAGTTCTTGAAATCAAACGTCTATTAAAGTAAACATACCGGATTCACCGTTAAGATATCGTTTTTCCAAACTGTTTAATTTTAAGATTATATATATACCTCGTCAATCTAATCTGTGATGTTTTATTATTATTGTTATACTACTACTACTACTACTAATAATAATAATAATAATAATAATAATAATAATAATTATTATTATTATTATTATTATTATTATTATTATCTCCATTTTAAGGTGAGTAGACATAGACATTTATGTGTGAATGCTGTTGTACCTATACCGGTAGGTTATCAATATTTGGTGGAATGGAGTAAATTTATGCATAGACGGCGATCATGATTTCCTACATGAGGGCCAGTGAGATACATATTTGTTTTGCCACACATCAGGTCAGTCGAATTGCATCTCCATCTAGAAAATAAATCTTTAAAACCTTCATAATTTATTATGGGGGAATTAAAAGTACCGAACAATATTTGGTGATCAGTTCCTTCCCGGTAAGGATTAATGAATTTATAGTTGAGTGTGTTTGATTAACAGAGATGTTCATTACGGCAGACTTTATTTCTCATATGTGTATTTCCGCCACCCCAACCCCACGCATATGGCTATGCTGTTGAATAGCTAGATTTAGTAGGAGAAATGCTAGTCATTTTACTCGCAATTGCAACATTTATAGAAGGGTGGCAACCGCTATTTTAACATTGGTATTGAATAGTTGGATTGAGGACAGCCCCATGGCATCAAAGTGATTGAATCGTCAAAGTCACATGTATAAAGCATATACGTTCGTTCATTAAAGTTTTGTTGTATATTTTGTAAATATCTTATTTAAATTCTTATGTGAAGGCCGATGTAAATTTTTTGGGATGATGTGAGGGTAAGCTGTTACGAATAATCGTATGCAGTATTACCTTCCAGAGCATTTGTCGGAAGTCTTTTGTTTCCTGCTTTGAGAAAGATTTATGTGAATTAGAATTAGTTTGAGTGCCTTTAGAAAAGCAGTCCTAAAAACGCTATCATTTTGTCTAGAACCATTTAGTACCATTCGTATTGTGTTCTTTGGCGCAAGATCATGTTGAATTAGTTGTAAGAGTGAAATGTGATATTTTAAAGTGTGATATGTTATGCATACTTAATTTGTGCTGTGTGATTGACCTTTGTTTGTAATTGAAGAGAAAAGTCTACATAACTACTTTTACGTTTGTTTTGTTAAGAAGCTAGCTTGTTTGCCTGGGTATAAGTTCTAGACCCAGTCTTCATTATGACCTTAGAAAATTCAATAAAGATATTTGTTTGCCTTTTGGGGTAATTTTCCATTAAGATAATTATTTAATTGTTTTTCTTCTTCAGAGAAGCCTATATTGAGACAATGGGCTATATTGAGACAATGGACTATACTGAGACAATGTGCTACATTGAGACGATGGGAAAAGAGGGATGTTTATAAGTCTGAGATAAAGAAGATTATTACTTTCTTCAGTTTCAGTCTGTACACGTGTTTACTGTTGTGCTTAAATTTTATTTGAGAGGAATAAATTATTTAAATATTTATTGGAATTACGAGTTGCTAATTGACTTTTTGACAAAAACGCTATATTGGGATTACGCTGAATTAACTTAAAGACATTATGAATTATATTATTGTTAAACATCAAGACTACTGGAATATCGACACATTCAGGGCTAATGGTACATAAGCACATTCAAGATTGGAATTCATTCGGAACACGCTTGAATTCATACGGAACACTCTGTATGGGTTTGGGATTGTGATAGAACTTTTAGAATTAATTGGGATTTAATTCAAAATACTACAAGTTCCTCTTAATCTTTCAATTTTAACTTTATAACTTAGATAATTAAATTATTTGTTGATTATTCTAAACTTGCAGGTTTTTCTTCTTTCTGTTACTTAGTTTAAGCCCAGCTTGCTTAGGTGCTGGAGAACTGTTTTATATAGCTTAGTCACCTGTATATTAGAAGTGATGTAGAAGTAAGGATGCAGTGTCCTCTAGAATGGCCTGATGTCGACGATGGATTTGATACTGTATAATATGGAACTCCGTAGATACTGTGCAGCTTTTACTTTTGGAACAGGTGTATTGTCCTGTATGAGGTATTATCTCTGTACACGAGCTTCGTTGTGGTAACCAAAGCAAATCTGCCTCTTTTTTACCTGTGAACTACCAGCTTGTTGGATAATTGCTGGTACAGTTTATTTTCAAAACCTTTGGGTACAAGTACAGAATCTACGATAGTGTACATTCGATTATATATTATAGACAGATTAAACGGCCAGCTTATTAAGATTGGTATTTATTGGAGGATTGCTGAAAAATTCCACTTAATGTACGGAAAATGTTTACAATTATTAGTATCAGTACTGGCTTGTGTATAATATATCTTTGATTATTTTAAGTAATCTGTTTGATATTATTTCGACTGTTTTCTAAGGAGTAAGGCTTCTTGTTAAGTCGCGGAATGACCGAATGGCTTGGTTGTTCGTCTTAGCTCTGAACGTGCGAGGCTCTAAATAGGAAAGACCGTCAGCAGCGATATATAAAATCATAATTATTGATGTGAAGGATGCTAGAGAGAAGAAGTTATTGGCATCAGAAAGTTTGAGATTGCAGAAAGAATTAACAATGTAATCTGACATGGTCTAAACTCGAAGAAATGAATTTCGCGCTGTGGAAGACAATATGTTTGTGTTGCCGCATTGTTTCGACGTGTGGATAGTAGAGAAGACAGTATATGTGAAATACAGTTGGACAGCCACTACAAAGGATATCGCTTGACCGCTTGACCTACAGTTTTTTCGACATAGTAACAGTTTACTTTCTCAGACTGCCGATCAACTAGTAAAGATTCGAATTACTCCCACGTTGGTATAGTCTTTTTTTGTAACAGTATTCCTGAGAAGATCCCAATCTATGTGACTGGAGTAGCAAATTCATATCAATGCACAGACGTTTGCAGCCTTGAGCTCCGTCAAATTATTTCATATTTGCATGGGGTTTATGCGGTTTTTGTCGTTTTCTATCTAATTTATTATTATGAGAAGAGTGATCGTGTTTTAGCTTTACTCTTATTGGTAGTGTCAGATCTAAGGAATTTGATCCATTAGTTCTGGACAAAAGCTGTAATTATACTTGTGAATCACGAACTTTGCGGTGGTTGAATCTGGTGTAGTCGGTTGTGATTTATTATCACAAGTATGATGTTTATTGTAACTCGGGAACAGGTTATTTCGTTGGTTATGTAACAAACCTATGGTATGTGCTATTTGTATCTATATTTTTTTTTTAAATTTGTGATAATTATATGTTTGATTATGATGAATCGATATTAAAAGGATTTCTCAAACTGATCAATTTTTCAATTCCTATGAAAAAACATCATAATGTAGTGTTCACTACACTTTTTTATGTACTACGATGGATTAGTTTCGCGGATGGGACACTCCCTAATTTCTCAACATGATGACGTCTCAGAATATTCTCATGTTATTTGGTTATTTGAGATAGGAATACTTGCATGTAATTCGGCGCCTGGGTCATGGGTGGTGTTGTCCTTGGCATGATATACAGATATACGACTTAAACAGTGTACAGATAAGTCATATGAATGTGATGAAAGGGCAACATTACAAGTGTGAAATTAGAGTCTTGTGAATGGAGGGCTGTTAGTTGATTAGATTAGCATTTTATGTGGACTAACTCGTGTAAGGACCATTCAGTTGACAACGACTGTTGTCCCGGGGTCATCGGAGATAAGGGAAATATCAAGTTCATACCAGATTCACGTAGGCGTTGATTGTTTCACTCAGTCATTTGGTGTTGTTAGACCCTTTTGCATGTTAAAATAATAATCAATTCAGTATATTTAAATGAAAGTCATGCCTTTTATATATATATATATATATATATATATATATATATATATATATATATATATATATATATATATATTCCATTGCATACATTATCTTGTGATTTATAGAAATCCATAACAAAGCATAGGTCCATAGTATAGCAACCGAACGGTTATATCATTGTCTACATTTTTCTCTCCATCTTGAATAAAGTTCGTTCAGTAATAACCTTGTTAAATTATACCTCTGATTAAATTTATCTGGATTACTTTTTATATCCCTATACGTCTCGATTGTAATTTGATCCAGTATTCAATATTTCGGCGCCTAAATGCCACGCTTCATCCCTCGATAACTTCTTCCGTTTGCGATATATGTCAAATGCTGCAATTAAAGTCGGCATATTAGAAAGGCTATGATTGTATTATGGACATGAAAGGAGCCTGGTTTTATTTATTGTATAATGAAATCAAGGGCATCCTCATTGGGAAGATGTTCAAAACAATGATACAAACAGTTTATTTTTAGCTAACTTGCCAAATAAACAATAAATTATTGGATGCAAGGAACAACTATTCTAATGTAAGCAAGACTCGTTATGAACAGAAACAAAACTTTTCCGATTATTTTAGGACGCGAATGTAGTTGGCAGCAATAAGCAATATTCCCCGTTTCATTCTTTTATATTCTCTCTACTATTTAACTACACACACACACACACACATACACACCCACCCATATATATATATATATATATATATATATATATATATATATATATATATATATATATATAATTGCTCACAGGTTTGTTTTTGTACCTGCATGAGTTAGAAAGTTCAAAAGTGAGTGGGTGTGGGTGGGTGGGTGATTGGGTGTGTGGTTGTGTGTATCCATTATCACAGACCGGTACATAAATTCTCTGTATCCTAATTGACTAGTCAGTTACTCGCATTCACAAAACAGCGACGTCATTCCCACGAGGTATTATCTAATTAAAATTTGGAAGCTTTGGTTCACTGAAATGTAGTGGGTGGTTACATTCGGAATATTCTCATATCTTTTTGATTCAGAGCAAACAATGTCGAGTCTCTACAAGAGAGTGGAAGGTAATCGTGGTGATACTTTGCGAAATGATGTGATGATATGATTTGGTCCACACACATCTGGCAAGATGTGCGAGGTACATATCAAAGGACGTTTCAATTGTGATTGGTTGGGAAAGTCATGCCTGGAACATTGCATACCGGTCTAAAAGTACTGAATTTTCGTACTTTTGTCAAAGACGACGGCTTATACCGGGTCTGGGATGCTATATATTAAGTCAACCAATCCCACTTTAACAATTACAGTGATATGTTGGTAGCTTCAAATCGACGCGGTGCATCATGGCAAAATGTATAAACTGTGTGCTCTTGTTTCAAAGATGGTTATCTAGTCATCTGTTGTCTTACGACTGTCAGAAGTGTGACTCATTAGTCAGAAATTCGACCACTTTGACTGTTTCATTATAGCTTTCGATGTTTACTTCGTAAAAGATAGCTGATCTTAAACTGAGTGCTCCTGTGAAGTGAAATTTACGAAACGAGTCGAACATTATCTACATCTTGCGATATTTGGTTGGCACAACAATCAATATTATTCCAGCAATCTACTACATTTCACCTGAACTCAGCACACACACACACACACACACACACACACACACACACACACACACACACATATACAATAATTTCAGAGGACGAAACCCACTACTTTTATTTGACCAAACCGCAGGACAGTGTAGTTAAATTATTTTGAAACATATTATGATGCTCCGGTCTTTACGTTTGTTGTTTTCGTGTCGTCATGTCAACGTTTGTGAAATCATGAAACCTAGCTATGCATGGATGGCGCAGTATTCTTACTCAAACTCGCTATGAAAAGTAGGGCACCACTTTTGATAGCTGAGATGTTCTTAACTGGCTTTGTAAACTGTAAAATGGGAGGGAGTTTAACATTTGATTTTATAACTATTATCTATGGAGTACTTCATAAAATATGGTTGAGTAAATGCTTACTGAAATTTTGTGTATATTTGCAAAAATTATTTACGTTAGAAAGTTTGAGAAATCCACATACAACACTGCTTAAAGCATACGTTTCTAGTTTATCTCTTCGAAAGATACGTGCGGTGGAAATGTTTATTGGTCTGGTTGACACTTGGTCGACAGGTCTTTTATAACAGCTTGTAGCTTGTGAAAAGCAATTATATGCAATACAAAATGATAAAGGACGGCCTACCTTGGTTTGGAACATAGAGGTTTAGGCTGAGACAATCTTCGTCTTTTTTCTTTAAACTCCATGCCTGTCTCAGAAGACGACGTACATCATGATTTCGGAACGTATTAATTAATTCGTGCTCACTTAGCTTCCTATGCGGGCAGGCCACGGATGTATTTTGCTTTGAAGCGTCTCTCAGGTATTTCCATTTGGGAGGTGAGCTTGGCGGCATGAATTGCAGTATATTTCTACGCACTCCCTTCAAGGATGCATAAGGAACACCAAAAAATGTCTCAATGGCATTTAATTGATATTCCTCATAGAATTCCACGAGAACTCCACGGATTCTTCCACTCCCCGTTTCCACAATCTTGTCGCCAAGTTGGCGTATAATCACAGGGGCGATAGAATGTCCGATGCAGTAGAAGATAATTATACAAACATATTTGAAAGGTAACATTATGACCGTGCAAATCGGAAAGCATGCGGAAATAAAAATAGCAAACGAACAAAGAAAGTTATCACAGAATGTAAAGAAATAACCAGTTAATGTTCATTAATCATGTGTGGAAAGATAATTTAATCCTCGCACTGAATACCAAAGGAGCGAAACCAAAAAATCCAACTGTGGACAGAGTAGTAATAGTGCAGAAGAGACATTCCAAAAATTTCAAGATAATAACCATTTTTGTATTCTGGCATAATGGTTTTAAAATCAATGTGTTTCTTTGATGATGCCGTTTCTATTAAGAGCATTTAAGAATAAGTGATTCCAAGTGTTCAAGCTGGGGTTGAATTTCCTAATTCCAAGAATGGCACACAAGTTTCCTTTAGCTCCTGTTGTAATAACAGTGGACAGCGCGTTTGGCAGTCACTACACAAACAAAATCAATTGGTTGCTATACTATTTCGGTTTAGCTCTCTCTCTCTCTATCACTCTCTTTGCATCAGCTGTCTTACATTATGCCAGCATAGGGAAGAAAGGCCAAACGAAAATAATGCTGGCTCGTCTTATAATCCCTGATTGATCTGATACAAAAATGAAACTCTCAATAACAAGACCGTGGGAATAATGATAATAAAATTCCCAAAAGATAGTAAGCTTCAACTTCTCTGATTAAACAGAACGTTTCATCACAACCTTTTGAATAATTTCCACGTTCATTTGGAATTAACAGACCAGTAATTTTGTAGTGATCTAGATATTATATATTTAAAGCATACCAGTTTTATTTTGCAATAATCTGGCTCTCTGAACATTCCAATGGGTCTGGCTGCTGACTCGATGAAATGCAACATAATCAACTTTTTTAATAGCATTTGTGTCCAGTGCGACTGAGTTCTATTTCCTCCTGTAATACCAGTGTTCTTTATGGATAGAACTTATATTGATTAGCCAGAAGATTAGATTTCATGACTATGATTTCGCACACCAGGTAAATTGTACAAGCATGCAAGTCGGCAAATCTGCTGTATTCTACAGAGTCAATGAAAGAGGGATTGTAATAAACATGCAGGTGAGTTGTTTTAGGTCCATGGACTCCTGTATGTATCAAGGATAGTTTATATGATGGCTATATAGTAAACACAAAAAATGAGATCTGGACTATGAGATTCATATTTTCTCGACATCAGTCATTTTTATGTTTAAGTGGCGCAAGTAGAGAAACATGCGAACCAAAATACTTGTTTCCAATCCCTTTGCCTTTGTATTGTTCTTGGCAATAAATCGTGTTTAAATTAAACCAGGTGTGCAAGTGTTTGATAACCAGGTGTACAAATTTAGGTTTAAGGCATGTCGCAATTGATTGTCTTTTAAGAGTTTGTTTAACATTCATTTTAAGCATTAAAATAACATATATGGTGATAATTTATCTTCTGCAATTATATTTCAAGTACCTTCTGTTTGCATTGTTTATTTTGTCGCCCAAACATTTCTTATATCAGCCAATCTAATGAAGAGCTGAAAAGGACTCAAACTCTTGCTCTCAGTGACTAAATATTTTTTGTAAGCAATCTCATTATTTCACTCCTAGTTTAGGATATAAATATTGCATCCGCATGATGGATTAAAATCAGTATCATCAAAGAAATATAATTAAGAATTATATGATATACACCCGTTGGTCAAATCGAAATTAACTTTACGCTGTCTCCTGCAACAGTCGGAGACCTCATCGTCGAATCCTTGCAGTAGATAGTCTCTCCATAGAAGCAATAAATGCATTGTCGCCATTGGCTTAGTACATTAAATATTATGTGCCTATAATGAACGAACTATTATGAGATACCTTTTGCTTTGAAGCTTGTTGAAGTAATGAAACTCGATACTAATGTTATACACAACACAATGAGGCATGTATTTATGAGCGTTCTGCCGCGGTTTTCACGTTCTGGAGAATACTTGATCAAAGAAGCTAACAAGAGAGGTCTTTGCAATGTATCTCACGGAGCATGTAAAAGAAACAAAGACCTAAACATATGTATAATCATTCTGAAATAAGTTTTACTGGAAAATGATTACAATCACAGGTTCTGAAAAATAACAAAATGGAGCTCAAAACACAAGAATGTTGCATTGACCTTTAATCGATAACAAAAACCATGTTTTGTATCAATTTATAAATCAATCGTACTAATTTCTTCACAAGAAGACGCTTGAAAGAAAAGGTTCCTGAAAATATATAATCCGCTATTCCTGAAGATTACAATAAACTTTCAGAAGTTCCCTGATTCTTAATAAAACGGTGTTTTGTTTTACGTTTCCCTTGAGAAAACAAATGTATCTCTTTCGAGTCAAATATTGTAAATACATTATTTAAATAAATGTCGCCAAGTTTTACATAAACAGTCGGACCTTCAACAAGTTCAGATCTTTTACTTGACTTACCTTGGGAAGTTGTTGACGAAGACTGTGGTTGTGGCCAGGTTTCATTACTTTTAATATGAATGTTCTCAAACGTCAAGGAAGGGCTCGGCGGAGGAAAAATTTAAACAAGGCAGATGGTGAAAAGTGTCAATCCATCAGCGAGTAAAAATTGACAGATTATCGTTTTAACAATGAAGTAGATCCAGTGCCCATATTTACAAATATACCCCAAAATGTTGTTAGGGTTATAATAGCAAACCGTTAGCGAGTGTGTGTGTGTGTGTGTGTGAGAGAGAAAGAGAGAGAGAGAGAGAGAGAGAGAGAGAGAGAGAGAGGGATAGAGAGAGATGAACGCATTTCGTTTCTAAGTTGAACTCTAAATCCTAAATCAAATCGGCATGGAATATGGTACGATACATAAATGGCATTTATAAAGGCAGATGCATCAAACGTCTATATATGGAGTAGGTTACATGACAAACAGCATGCTATACATTGCACTGACACATGTCAAAATCAACCTGTTGATATAGCAGACATTAGGGAAAAGCGACGCTGTAAAACAAGCTGGGGAAAGTGTGTGTTGCTGTTGACTGGCTGGAAGTTATGGCATAAACGGCAAGGAAAGGGCAGATAACACAGTCAAAGCTGCCGTGCACTAACCCGTTTCCGAATAGAGGCTTCCATATACTGACTTGAAATACTGTATACGTCAGCATGTGCTTCATATTTGGCAGAATATATGGAATGAAAAATCCACTAACAAACCCAAGAAAATAAAACCACTTTTGTTGAGTGGCATCCATTGTGTACAACAAACAGGAGGGATTTGTATTAGAGTGGGTACTACGGTTGATCACGTATCGGAACACATACCTGACTTGTGCATACCTCCACGAAGAGTGAACTTTCATCGGACTGTGTACAATGGCAGTGTCCACTCACAGTGGAGCACAGTCGTGTCCATTGTGTCAATTTCTGACTTTAAACAACTAATATCGAAAAGTAATTATGACAAAATATTAGTACATACACTGATTAAAAATCTGTGTGACTAGATGAAACGGAAGCATTGGAAAAGAAAGAGTAATTTAAATGGCAATTTTCTGTACATTATTATCAGTGACTTTTCAAAAAACAATAAGTGTCAATACCTTATACTTGCATCAGATTTTAAAAGTTTCATAGTCCTATACTGTTTGAGGTGAAATTGGTTAAATAAATAGTAGGCACTTATGATTTAGTCATAAATACATTAAGGCACCACAGAGACTGCATGGTTATAATCTTGAGCACTGAACTCACGAAATAGTCACCGTCGATTATTTTGATACGAGTGAGAAATATAGACTAAGCTATATTACAAACAACTACCAAGAAGAAGATGAAACATTTCGGTTTATTAGCCGCTGATCTAACTCATTATTATGCTATGATTAACCTTGCTACGGAACATGATATTGTTTTCATCATCCGTAATTCATAGGTCTTGTGACATCGTCACATGACAAAGCCATGCGCGCTTTTTCACGGCTGTTCCTGGTATGTTGGGGCGTACCCTATATGCTGACAGACCAACTAACAGAGCATGAGAGAGAAAGAGAGATTGGGGTGGAGGTCTCTGAATACTTACCGTAAGATTTTTTTTGGGTGTATATTCTTATGTTTCCCTGTTGGTCGATACTTCTGCTAAATGACCAACCAACAAAATGAGAAAGAAGAGAGAGAGATGTCCGGACGTTCAGTATTTAAAATAACCTATTTTCTACAGTGATAATATAACATTAAGAAAAGAAACAAAACAAAGCATTAAAGGAATTTTACAACAAAATTACTGCATAATATGAAGAAAAAAATATAAAATAGCAGGAAACTAAAAAATATTGTTGTACTTGTAAAAACACAACTATCAACCCCACAAAATAATGTCAAAGATTTAGACTTGCACATAAAATATACGTCAAACGTCTGCATTTAAAACGCGTCGACGACGTTTTTGAATTCTGTAAATTGTGCATATAAATACTGCATACGTATTAGAAAAATATTTACTGTTAACGTAGAACCAAAAATTGAAATTATCGAAGACACCCCAGAATAATACGTGTGATTTGAAGAAATCCCGGTTGGACAGACGGGATCAGTTGGATCAAGAAGACACAGAAAAGAAGAAATTTAAGATAATACAGAATATACAAATGAGTTAAGCTCTTCCAACCTATGCATAAATTGTATTAAAGTAAGTTTAAATGAAAGAACGAGGGCGTTTCAAAATAATTATACATACCCTGCATTATTAATGATGTAATACTTTCCAGTCGATGCTTGCGGCAAATTTAAATCACATTGATATTTTGTTACACTATGAATGGATATACATTCAATATAAAGGTTGAAGTTATCGTTTCTGGAAATTAACGTGGGGAGTGAAGGCATGAATATATAATCTCATCCTTTGGACGTTTAAATGAGTGAGTGAGTGACTCCCTGTACATGTTATCTACTTAACCGTATAGTATATATCATATCATTAATATTGCTAAATCCTGAAGGCTTTTACGGTTAAATCCCAATTTAGTTGATTTTCGCAACATTCTTTGTTTTGCATTGTATCGATTGCAGATGTCTTCAGCAGCGTACCATGCTTCATGAATTTGGTTTAGTTTGCATTCATTGTTTCTTATATTTTTTTTTCTTGTTTCATATCATATAAAGGACTTGAAATGCCATTGTTCAACTGCCATTATTGAAGCCAGTGTAGCTCCGGAGGCCTGGTCATGGCACTCATATGCTATAATCCAAAACCGTTTTCCCTGTTTAAACTCAGTGTTAACTTGGCTTACACTGACGGAAGTGTAACTATTAGTATTTTGGATGACTATTTACCTTGATACTTTAACTACACCCCTACCAAACTAATGGGCATAGCTTATATTTAAAAAATACATTCATTGTGTTCCTAGAAAATGGTGAGTGAGTTTAATACTATATTTGCATGTAAATCAGTGTTTCGTTTTAGTACCATACTATCGATAATAATTTCATATAAAAATCCTATCATCTGAAGGGAAAAACGTCCAATTTTCTTGTTTGCCAACATCAGAAGACTTTGCGTATTTAGTTATATAGTATGCATAATTATACATTGAATATCTATCAACTGAGTAGATATCAGTAGACATTGAATATCTAGCAATCCAGTAGACATCAATATCATTGTAAAGTCTTGTAATCTATTAGACATTAGTAGACATTGAATATCTAGTAAACCAGTTGATTTTGAATGAATATCTAGTAATCCATTAGACATTAATAGTCTTGGAATATCTTGTAATATAATAGAAAGCCATATACTTTCAATATCTAGTAATCTAGTAGACATCGATAGGCTTTGAATATATAGCAATATAGTAGGCAACAGTAGATACTGAATATCTAGTAATCCAGTAGACATCGATAGACTTTGAATATGTATCAATCTATTAGACACCAGTAGACTTTGAACTTCCAGCAGTCTAGTAGGCATCGGTAGCTATTGCATATCTAGTAGTCCAGTAGACATCGATATACTTTGAATATCTAGTAATCCAGTAGACATCGATAGACTTTGAATATGTATCAATCTATTAGACACCAGTAGACTTTGAACTTCCAGCAGTCTAGTAGGCATCGGTAGCTATTGCATATCTAGTAGTCCAGTAGACATCAATATACTTTGAATATCTAGTAATCTAGTAGACATCGATAGACTTTGAATATCTAGTAATCTAGTAGACATCGATAGACTTTAAATATGTAGCAATCTAGTAGACATCAGTAGACATTCAGCTTCTAGCAATCTAGTAGGCATCAGTAGACGTTGAATATCATGTAGTCTAGTAGAAATCAGTAGACTTTTAACGTCTAGTAACCTGTACAACTCATCTAACACAAATGCCATGAAATACCCTACATACAGTTTCATCCTAAAATCAAAACCTTTAATTCATGGAGGTTCCAAATGGTGGCATGAACGTGCCATATGATTAGAGTATCACAATTGTAACGGATAAAATGAGATCGCTGTATCGCTTGAATGGTTCATACAGATTGATGAAGGAAGCATCGAAATTGTACATATGTTCCCAGAAATATATTCGAAACACAATGATAACTTGGTTAAACTGAGAGTAGCCTTAGAAATGGAATGAAATAAACCTGAGCAGATATTTGAGGTAAATAAAACTAAAATAAACTGTCGATTATTTTGAATGAAAACGTACAGTCGCAAAAAGAAAAATATATCGCCCACTGCGTTTGAAGCGATTGAAGTTTTTGATGATGAGACTGATGATGATGTTCAAGAGCAGGCTAATTAAGCAAATACTTTTTGGGCATTACTATAAGAATGGCATCCGAACTCACTGGTCAACAGTATTTGTCTTACAAAGCAGTATAGCACGATGAAAAGGATAGGTAGCGCAAGTATAAACCACCCAAAAGACCTCGTGAAATTTGCAAGACTTTTGACATTATTGGGTAAATACGTCAGAAAAATAGTGTTGGTGCTTTACTCTGTGATGGGTCATTTTGATGTTATTGACGCGGCATATTTTGAAAGAAGTTTTATCAAGCGCTCCTAAGGAATTTTCTATGAGCATCATGAAATAGGCGTACTTAATTATTTGAGAAGAGCGGATTTGCAGCTTCGTGTTAACGGCAGACACCATGGGATTTATATAAAATACTATTTGAGGCGTATAACAGAATGAACATGGAATGACAGTTTCTCCACCAATTAGATACAACGCTTGCCTGTATGCATATCAAACCCCATAGTACAGTGACGTAATAGGTACAAACTCTGCAGTAGAACATGTCCTTACGAATACTGTAAAATACACACACTGGTCTTATGTCATGGTCTAGTATCTCGGCTATGCATGAAGTGTGGCATTGGAGTAAAGGTACATAATCAACTTCGCCGACCCTGTGGATCTGCTCGTGAGTAATATCAGGCGCGTAAAAATAAACTGGAACCACAAACATTTGTGGCTGCTCAAACACTTTTGACTGCACAGACAGATACAAAAATAATAAAGCAAAACTAAATGAAATAATAACTAGGATTGAAGTGATTGCAGTTTCTGATCCTGATACAAAATGTAAACAAGTCATTGACGTAATATTTAAACAGAGACGCCTTACCCTTGTATAAGCATACCTGCTGTACCCCAACGCGTACGACAGCATGCAATATACATACCAAATCGTTTGAGAATTGCAGATATGCTTGAATTATTGAGACTCATAATTACACTGAATCCTCTATCTCGTCTGATAGCCGCTGCAACAAAAACAACACTTACTAATAAAATCACTGTACAATAACTAAAATATTTGGACGTGAGCATGATATCCGAATATCAAGAAATGCAAGAAAAGTTGACAACCTCGCGATATTAGGTGAGCATGAAGGAAACCGCACTCTTCATCTTGCACCAGATATCGCTACGAAAGGGGCTGAGTATGTTCGTGCAAAAACAGAGCATATCACATGTACCTGAACTTGTGGACCAATCCTTTGACCAATCGTGATTTAGTAGTGATGGCGTAAGCAAGGAAACACTTTCGTGGCGTATTTGTGCGAAATAAACTTGAATCTATGGTGTCACGCACACTTGAAACGGGCATCCTCAGTTTGGACATGATAACGGGACCTGGCACTCATTGGGTTACATACGTGGTAACACCTCAACATCATTTGTATTTTGATTGGTATTGACTTGCAACATCATTTAAAGTTGTTAATTAGATATTCAAGCACTGAAAACAACCTCTATTTTATAAACCTATTCCAGGGCAAACTCAGTCGTATGGTCCCATATGCAGTCATCTTGTCATTGAAGCGTAACATACACTGGAGCGTTTACCATCACCACAAGCACGTATTAATTTCATATTTAAGAACGTTTAACGTAATAGAAAACGTCTATCAACATTTATGAACGTTATTCTACACGATGACACCGTGCTGAAGTGTATCTTTGATCTACAATATGGGCAGATTCGCCACTAAAGTGGATTCCTCTGAGTATTCTACTCGTGTTGTTGTTGCTGTCAATCCGAGTAAGCTTTGTGCTTTTTGAAGATCAATCGGGAAAACCTAAGACGTCTAACCAAGGCATTCAAGATATTATTGTCATTTTTGATGGCGACGTTGTGGAAAAATAAATCTGAGTCCACTTACAAAGGTGGAATCAGAGATGGGGGTGGGGTCGGGGGGGGGGTGTTGGTTAAATTTAGCCAAGGCTATGTTGATATACCAATGTTGTAGGAATACAAGATATAATCAATCAAATCGCAACTGCGTCCACACAACCACGTGTAGTAACGTAAGGGAGCGGAATTACAGGAATATTAATCAAGAAAGGAGAGGAAAGCACTTACTTGTTCACCTTAGAAAATGGTGGACTTATTTTCAGTTCTTTTGATGAAAATGGTTTTGATTAAACGTCTCATCTTAAAGCTATGCGCGTCCAGATCATAAATGTTTATCATAATTGGATGTAAAGGTGGATGGGTAGAATGGTAATGCTGGTAATTAATCAAAGGCATCTTCGCTTATTGTCGCCATTATCACTTATCGATAAACCTGATACTGTTTTAGATTTTTCACATATGCAGCATCAGAATCATTAGTCGCCAGAGATGAAATTTTGTTCGAAGCATTCAACGTTTATCTGGGTGCATACGTAACCGTCTTTGGTGCAGAAATTACCAATGAGTGAGGTTGGGTCAGCTAGCAGTAGATGTTAACATCGATGATGATGTCGTTCCACTTGTCGATGAATATTTGCGTTAAAATGGCATTACCAGACTCTCGTACAAACTGATGTTGAATCATGTTACGGGCCAAGTAGAAATTGATAGATGGAACAATACTGATTTATCAATGCCAACTCGAGACCAGCTTGGAATCATCGCATGTGTAAGTGAAAACGCCCAAGCTTTAACTGCAGCAACGTATGAAAATCATCTCCAGGATTGTTTCTACAAAGGCGAAGTATCATTCATCGATGTATCCACTCAGGTTACGTTTCCAGTTAATTATATTAAACCAACACTGATTCTGCTACCAAATAACAAACCCGGTCGACTGATATTTAGCAAGGACGCACTTGTTCGGGTAACAGTTACGGATCAAAGATGATCGTTAGATGCAAAAGGTGCAGGCGTAATCGGTGTGTCGCGAGGTAGAGTTATTTTTTAATTTGTATAATTGTATGATAATTGTGCCAGTAAAAAAAAAATCGAAGCGGAACACCAACATACGCCTAGTTATCGGTCGAAATAGCAGCTGCCATTGTGCGTTGCCTGGGAAGGATAGATAGGTAACGTATGCAACAAAATCCAAGTAGTATCAAATTGGCGTTTGGCCCTTTCAGGAAACCCTTTGGGGCACTGACATCCGTCGTAGACTCTAATCATGACTAGGACACATATGTGCAGGTTTAAAATCTATAAATATGCAATGATCGCTTATGGACTAAATCAGTCATGTGGGTAGTAGATAGGACGGGTGGAAGGGAACCAAAGGGGGCAAAAGGACAATCCGCACGTTCATACTACTTCTTTTCTCATTAAATACATTAATGTGAAAGCGTCATGCTATCACGCTGCTTACGCCTCAGATAACAATTTTGATTTGTCAGGTGATCATAGCGGAGTCAAGCTCCATTTTTACACGAGGTAGGTTCTATGTACGTTGAAACTTTGGCCGATTTTGAATGTGATTTCTGCCTTATTAGATTGTACACAAGCTTAATTACAAAATTGTTTCGACATTACTAATGAAACGGGAAACGAAATCACTGTCAAATGTTTTAAAATGTATGCAGTAGAGCCCCTTTAAATAGATTACAGTATGTGCATGCTTCCTAACCAAGAAATGTACAATACAGTCTCGACAGGATATTGCAGGTTGGTATCAGTATTATTGTGAACAATGTGGATAAATGCCATTTCACTTGTACACAAACCGTTACTAAGACCTAGGTTATAGACACATTTTGAAGTAATATACAACTTGTTAATTGTACCATTTATAGTATTTGGTTTTTAATTTATATGTAAATTGGAAACACGTAAAAAGCATGAAAGTTGTCTCCAAACAAAAAATCGTAGCCAATCGAACAACCCTAAGGACTTCAGTAGTATCATAGATTATATATGCAAACAAATGATCTAACACATGAATATTTACTCTTCCTTCTTATCTCCACTTTTGCTTAGGAACGGTATTTTTTTATCTCGTCACTTTATTTGCTCTCATTGTTTGTTAAATCTGAAAACTAAAATTAAAACCACTTCATTATAGAGAACTGTTGAATAGCCTTCTTTTTAATCTCTGTTAGTGACGGATTCTACGTTTTTCCGGTACAGGAAATATTTTAAACTGAAGTAGCATTCCCATGAGAATCTGTGTCAAACATATTTGGGAGAAATTGTATGCAGTCAGCCTCAGAAAGAAACAACATCTTATCGTAAGAACTTCACGAACATTCAGGAACGCTATACTAAAAGTTAGCTGGTGAAAAAACGGACCGGTAGTCATTATATGCTCGGTGACCAGGTTATTTTTTAATGTCAACATCATTGTTTGCTGATTACCGTGTTTTCGGACTGAAAGAATCCCACATACAAAATCAATTCGGAAGATTGAGCGAGGTGTAGATGTAGGTGAGCGAAAGGCTGCGTTTTGTTGCAACAGATTCTTGCAGTAATGGTAACGGTAAAGAAAATATAGCCTATTAGATATACCGAATATCTTCTTTTATAAGTCGAATCCAACTGTAAACTGCACAGATTCGGATCTAATCCAACTGAAACCTGCACAGATTCGGATCTACCGGCGCATTATGCGACGACAGATCCGCTTCTGTGCAGTTTGTTAGGAGTAATACTAACACAATTCCTAACACAATTCTAATTATCCTGAATAATCATGGGTTGACAGTAAAGAATCTTGCGTGGAATACAGAAAGCTTTAGTACTTTCCTTGCTTTGACCCAGACACACATCTCTCGTCTTACACTCAGCATAATTCTAGTGCACGAGTTTGAGGAATATTGCTTCCGGATGAACGTCCGTACCCAAAGGAAAGTTTAAGGCCCTCAAGATTATTAATATTAATTAAAGAACGGTTGTAAAACTCGAGTGTTTGCATTCTGCTTCCTATCGTTCCCCCACTCTCTCACAAAATATGTACTTTCTGGGTCAAGTGTATGGTGGCAAGAACAGCATGTACCAGTTGATTTGATACACCTCAAGATGTTAAATTTTACTTCATAAGGCTACGAGACTTTTATACAACGAGTGGAATATCACAGACACAGCATACGTACTATTTCTAATGGTATTTGAATAAAAAACAAAGATATCTAGTTGAGTTTCCAGTGGCGCTAAAGTTGACTACAGAAAAATGTGCATGTGAATTACTCGTATCGCTTCCAAGTATGTCCGCTATAAATGTAGATCTACAGTTATTGTAGCTATTCACAATCAATTTGGAAATATTGAGTTTGCTTTTATATTTTTTTAGAATTCTTTTATTTTCATTTTGATTCAATCATTAACGGACACGCTTAAAATCTCCACATTAAAGATGGTTTAAATCACAAAAAGAGAAGTACAAGAATGCGCATGGCTAGGGTCCCGAATAGTTATGTATGTATGTATGTATGTCTGTATGTATGTATGTATGAACGCATGTATGAATGTAGGTACGCACGTACGTACGTATGGATGGATTGTACGTACGTACGTACCATACGATGGATGGATGGATGGATGGATGGATGGATGGATGGATGGATACATGAATGGATGGATGTATGCATGGATGGATGGGTGAATGGATGGATGGATGGATGGGTAGATGGATGGATGCATGCATGCATGTATGTATGTGTCTATACAGGTTTCTCCATTTTGTTTAACATCTCAGCTCCATCTCTATTTTCTTTTTATAATATGGGATCGTATTCTTCCGTCGTGAAAGTGGACTTTTATGCCATGCAATCTGTTATACAGTTGCCACATAACGCCAGTTATAACTCAATGGTTTCACTGTCATTCAATCTCCCTGTTGTTGACATTTTAAAATTGTTATAGACACGTTTTCATCCTGTATTGCATTAGCAACAACGTCCGTACAGTTAAGGGGAATCCACTATAATAAGATTTCACATAAGGAAAACATACGCATGTATCAACTATAACTCCAACTAATAATTTTGAGACAATATTATTTAGACGTCTATAAATGGTACAATTACGTTTTTAATAGCACTTGCATCTCCCAAACCCATCACAATTCTAGAGAAGTTAAAATTATTATATTCAACATATATTCAAGCGTATTATTCAAATAGTTATGTTTAGTTTCAAACGTAAAACAACAAACGTCCAGTATTATTACGGCAATGTTTAAAGGGATACTGAACAAGCAATCATTGTCACGTGGAGTTCGCAGACCATCTTAGCGTTTTCACATAGTTTGCATCAAGTCTGCATCCATTTGGAATAGAGAAATAAACTGAACGATATAGTGCAAAAACAGGATAAATTACAAAATAACTGTCAATGAGGCGTATTAAGAAATTCGCCTTAACGAAGGAAGATTCAAATTATCCCTACCGAAAATCAGGAGATTAAACATGTTGTGTATCCAATCACTGAACTGAAAATCATCACGACTTATGCGGCGCTTCGTCAAGCATTTAAACATTTTAGCCATCTTAGGATGTACAAGTGCTACAGTTAATTATTTCAGACAAAAAACTACTCTTTAAAGATATATGAGAAATATAAATTTTATAATACGTTGATCCGGATAATTATACTCTTGGAAGTGCAAGAAAAGAATTTAAAGACAGGTAAAATTATAGGTAAAGGATATAATTATCCAACTTCCCTTTACCTAAACAAATGCATTTACGCTTGAAATAGCTCTAAATTCACTGAACCATCTTCCGAATTTTACATTACGTTAAATAGGGCATTACTTTCATTCAGGAAATTATACGATACTTCTCTGCATCTATTTTACAAGTGTTATGGGCAATTTTGATGCCTTTAATTACACAATAATGAGTTTTAATTTGTGATGGCCAGGAGCAGCCTCACAGGAATTGAACCAATTTTGCCTTGATGGGATTCTCTTTGATCAATCAATAAAACTTTTCACTTTATTAAAGTATGAACACTAATGAACATATATCACATTCCAGACTATATCGTTTGCTATAAATAACTGTTATTACAAATTTAGTACTAACGCCACTATGGCCAGTCTCATAAAATCAATACATCGTTCGCTATTATTATTGCTGCTGATATATTTTTGTGTTCTAAATCTCGATGCAGCTCTCCAAAAATTGATCTCAACTTTTCATTAGCTTGATAGGCATAAAAGTTATCTAAACCCTAAACCAAGAGGCTGCTGTTCAGCTACAAAATGCATTTAACGTGTCGAATCTGATGGGAGATAAGTTTTATATGTACTGCATTTTAATCATTTATCACAGACATTTCTCCCTACTTTTGCTATGTCTGAATTTTAAACAAAAATATAACAAAACCCTATGAAAGCAAACAAGAATGAATAAAGGCAATTTAGCGGAAACAACAGCTTAATTAGAGATTGTAGTTATTTTTAATATTTGATTGTTCAAGTATGTGTTTTTCTTGATATTAGTGTCCATTGTAAAAAAAACAACAATGCAATGATAGCATTTCAGATGTGCATCAACAAAAGAAAATAAAGCATACATTCCACTATTAAAGGTTACTTGTTTGCCGGGAAGGTGTTGGAATCTGAAGCCCAGGTTGAAGATCGCGAGGATGACTGTATCGTAACTTTTAGCGTACTGTTGCTTCCGTGTTATCATGTATATAATGGGAACCTGCACAATTCCATCATCATCATCATCATCATCATCATCATTATTATCATTATTATTAGTATTATTATTATTATTAGTAGTAGTAGTAGTAGTACTAGTAGTAGTAGTGGTAGTAGTAGTAGAAGTAGTAGTAGTAGTAGGAGGAGGAGGAGCAGTAGTAGTAGTAGTGGTAGTAGTAGAGCTATAATTTTGATCATGGCTTTTTTAATTTGCAACATTCAATTAATAGCTGAATACAGACAGCAGCTGATTTATATGATATAAGAGTTTATGTCCAGACATGTAACAGACTTCTACATTTAGTGCATCATTAGGCGAAAATTTTCTTTTTTCTTTATAATTTATTGTTTGAAACCTAATAATAGATAACGTAAATGAAAGTATCCTTAAAATACAAACGAAACCATAAATTGCATTCCTTCGAACACGTGTGCGTGTCATTTTCTTTTAAGATGTTAATTCGATTTTGGCTGTTGGCCTCGTATATATAATTGCTTTAAACGATGAAATAACGTGCGATGTATTTGAATACAATTGTGGATCTATTTTGCAGTCACGCAAAATGGTCGAAATTGCATGCATATGTTAAAACACATTTTATGAACATATTTTGTTCGACTTTAATTAAATCAAACTTCAGAATAATTTGAGCATACTGCTTACAACGCGGGTAACTCAAGGTTCGAACAATACTTACTTAAATGCTCAACACTAAGTGAACAATTTTATATGATTCTCAACAAACTTAATTCAGACGAAACTGACTTTATACATACATAAATGTACTTATCGTCAACAATTTCGTAGCTGATATAAATGTTTATTCTCGAAACAAAATCATTCACCGTCGCAAGTCTTGTGCGACAATCCGCTACAGTCCTTTTCCACCCGTGGCTCTCTGAGTTTTCTTCGTTTTTCATGGGTATGCAAAGGTAGAACCACTTCATCAACAATACATAGTAACTCATCAATGGAAGTGCCGGCTTTATGGGTAGGTAAGTGACTGTGTTTGGAAGAGAAATATTGCTTGGCTTGTACCAACAGCATGTAAGATTATGACTGGCTTTAATGGCGAGATACTGTTACTCTCGCTCGCGGCCAGTGGTTAAGCAGGTTTGCATTGCCAATATTAGCAACGACTTGTTTCAACATTCTTTTGCAGGATACAAAGAACTTTTTTCAATATCTTATTACAGGTTATCAAAGAATTGTGTCAAAATATTCTTCCAGGTGATCAAAGAATTGTTTAAATGTTATAGTGCAGGTTACGAAAGACTTTTAATAATATTCTATTAAAAGTAAAAAACGAATGCACAAAGTTGACATGTTTGTACTTTCATACAGATATATTTATATCTGATTCTGTTTAAGCGAAAAGAAAAAGTATTTATGATAACAAAAACTGCAATTATGTCCACATGAAAATGGAATCCGAAAAACCCATTTTGAATTGAGTAAAACAATTTTTGGTGAATTGTTACATCAGGTTTCAGCTTTGGAACATTCCGCATAAATAGCCTGTTGTGTTTTAAGGAAATTAAATTGTGTAATGCAAGATGTCTTTGAAAGAATCACTGAAATTGAATAAACTTTACAAAATTGAATCGAAAGCCATTAATACAACACGAAAACCATTACCCTCAATAACAATGCAATAAAATATTTTATCTTCATTGTGATTGACTATATTTATTACGTACTTGCTGTCCTTTAGTTCTTCTCTCTAAAGTCATGGAGAAGTTTCTCCTTTGATCGTTTTAGATCTTCTGTATGTCAGCTTTGTATTATAAAAATTTTTTATACACGCACATTAGCTAGAAACATAGTGATACCCCTTCTGTCTGTCCGTCTGTCTGTAATGACATCCCTTGGTAAATCTCTGAGTAGAAATTCAGAAATCTAACTACAGCTTATACCCATCTTCGAAAGAGATACGGTGTTTTGGGCTTTCCCTGGCAGTGGGTCAAAGGTCAAATATATATGGTGTTTTGGGCTTCCCCTGGCAGTCGGTAAAAGGTCAAATATATATGGTGTTTTGGTCTTTCCCTGGCAGTGGGCCAAAGATCAACGATATAAAATACCGGTCACAGTGACAATTTTTAAATATTATTTAACCAGACTTCCAACATGAATGAGAATGCGTCATATATGTGACTGGTTTGTATGGTTACAACCCTTGCGTCAAAGTCATTTGGCTAGGGAGAGGGTCAGATTTAGTGAGAACAAAATAAAAAATGCATCACCATTTTGTCGTGGTAATATATAGAAGAAGCTCAAATTTTCAGTTTGATGTTTTTGACAGAATAAGAGACCCACAGCTTAACAAGAACTTTCCACACAACGCCAATGTTTAAAACGTCAGTTTTGTACGCATTTATGTACAATGTCTAAAGATGATGTTTTCATAACAAATAACAATATCAATAATTAAAATGCGTATTAATATTCACATTGTTGGATGAGCTTTTGGCTCACTGAATCTCATTCTGAGATGTGTTCACTATGCTGATATGTGTCAAGAATGTGGAAGATGAAAATCAGTAAAACTGACGTTATTGGCTTCTGCCGGCTTGATTCATTACGCCTATGACTGAAGGTAATCGATATACCTCATCAGCTGTCAGCTCTGGGTACATCACGATGTCTTAAATAAGATTTCTGGTCTGGTGTAATCAATGCAGTAATATTAATGTCTTTTTTTCTGTCTGATTTTCATCTCAGATATTTACTATCAGTTTATGTATGTATTCGTTGAAACTCGCAAGTTTCAGAAACAGTTGATTCAAAGTTACGAGGCAGAATACACGACCATGACTGATTAGAAACATTCCAAACTTGCTGAGGTGTTAACACGCCATTTAATTTATTTGCAAGTCTCGGCAACGAAATAAATATCAAGACTGAATTTAAATTATGCACTCCCGTTATCCCCCTCCCATTACAAACTACCCTAATGCACAAATAATAATAACCGTATATAACGTTAAAACCCAATGCTTCTAGGATTACAGGATTTGTCTGTGTTGCAAAAGAGCGGATGGCTGGATTTTAAACACTGTTTATTGCTACGACTGCATCATACGATACGTCAGTATGTCTTGATCTGTGAATACATCTTCCGTAGTAACTTTAAAACTGCAATACGCTACTTACTGTGAGCGTTCTCCTGACATAGAGTAAACTTGGATGATCCTGACAGTTTGATTGACACGAGTAACGAAGTAACCAATACCAAATGATTAGGTATAGGTTAATTCAAAGAAAACAAATGGACTTCATGTTAGCATCTAGATCAATGGACATAATAAGATGAACATGTCTGAACGTTTTGTGCTCCTGGAAAAGGGGTAGGGGGTTGAAAGTGTTGTGCTTGCGGATAATTTAATTGTTTTCTATCCTCCAGCACACCGTCTACGCTTATCTCTTTACATAGTAGAAGAAACTATAACTTAAAACATTTTCAGCAGCCTGTCAATATTTTACAGTTCCATAAATTACTTTGTGTTTGGCGAATAACAATCATTCCAAGTTCACTGGATCAGACGTAAAAACTTTCAAGCGTTCATTCCTGTAGAAATTGTAATGTAAAGTTTTGTAACCTTTAGCGGTTTTTCCGTTTTATGTTTGTCCTGTGTTTGTTTTGTATTTGCCTTTGAAATAGACTCAGTTACAGTCAAAAGCGATCAGGCTATTTAGATATTATTCTTGTACATACATACATATTTTCCAGCATCCGCAACAAGTGGAAAAAACTAATTGAACCATAATACATTTAAAGGTTTAATTCCTGTAGAAACAGCCATGCAAAGTTTTGCAAACACAACGGTTTTTGTATTTCATTTGTCTTTTCTATGTTTTGTATTTGCCTTTGAAAAAGATTCATTAAGAGTCGAGAGCGCTCAGGCTAGAAAGACAGTGGTTTTACACTGTTCGTTGGCAGTTCATTGCATTTATCTTAATCAATCTCTGACACGGTGGCCCCGAGTGGCCGAGTGGTCTAAAGCGCTCTCTGTTACGGATCACTGCCATCTCACCTCTGTCTGCGTGGGATCGAGTCTCGGGTTCGGCCAATGTGGGTATGTGAGAAAGCTTGCCAGTAGCTTATAATGGGTCGGTTGTTTTTTCTTGCCACGACATATCTATATATATCTATATCTATATAGATATATAGATAGATAGATAGAATGTTAGTGAATGATACGGTAAATGATGGATCATATAGTAAGCATTAACCTCCGTATGTTTACTCATAATATCATATTATATCTGTACTTAATTTTTGTTCCTAATAAGTGTTTAACCAGCTGCTAAAATACATTTTGCTCATGATATGCATCCTTAACTTCAGCAATGGAGATTAATGGTCCCATCACCTCTTTAGACCCAGCAGGAGCGGGATTTTAAAGCATAGTGTACTTTGATGAGTCGTTTGAAGAGAGTTGGAAATTCCTCTTTTATGACGTTCAGGTACATTTATTCAAACCGCCTTTACCATAAGTGTAATCCAAACGTGTTTTGAAAATGACCAGCTGGTACATCGTGCAAAGAAGTCTGACATATTTAGGTCATGATTTGATGTATGCAATCGTGATCCCTTCGGTTTTATATAATGCTTAAGTAGCCTGTCGGTTATATCTAGATATTCAGATGTTTTGTCGAAAACAACAAAATTAATGTTTTCGGTTCGAAGCTGCAACTCAAGACTGCGTGCTTTGCACTGCGACTGACTTTAAAAGGGTACGCGATTCTGGTCTGGATATATTTGCACATTAATATATAAGGAAAACTATTTCCGGTTACCAGTCTGGTTTCCAATGTACTTCAGGTCGGGCGTTGTCTGTATCAATGTTTCACACCACCACCATCCTGTTACTTTGACAGAAATGTGCAAAACATAATTAAATAAATGATTAGGAGTCCAAACACTAAATTATTATATGCTCATTTTTATTTTCTCCATCAACTTTAAATTGTCAGAATCGTCCAATATTGTACGATATTGCAAACCTTTATATTGCACTCACGTGCAGGGAAATTGTGCCCAGTAGTGTGTTAGGAACAATTTTGTAAACAAATCATGTCCACTCCTGTAGCAGACGCTTAATGTTTTGATTGACTAGTTTGTTTCTGAATGAACTAACGTAGATGTTTCGTGGAGTTATAGGTTACTGCATTTGTTTGGGGAAAATATGAACGAGTCTTTCGAATGGAAATACTGCACCACCTTGGGAGTTCATTATATCCATCCGACAAAACGAATTCATATTTTCCAATATAAATGCAGCAACCTTTGTATTATATGCTATTTGTTGAAAGAATACTTAATGCTTAATTATATTAACAAAATACACCGCAAGAAATAAAGTAACTGAATGTATGCCGTATTCCAAATTAAAGAAAATGATGTGTCTACTTAAAATTAAAATTTGAGTCATATTGTGAATGAATGCGCATTGCGACAACTTTTCCATTTGATCTGGAATGAATAGATGTTTGGTATTTTTGTCGATTCCTCGATATTTCATGATTATGGACCTGACTTATCTGTGCCAATTGTACATGAAGTACATCGGATTTCAGCAGTGTGTTGACATCTACAAGTGTGTTTATGTTCTGTCATTGAATATTTGAAATCATAATGTAGGACAATTATGAAGTTTTACAATTGCAATAATCAAACAGTCGCTATGGAATATGATGTTTATTTAATTTTGTGTGCAGTAAGGATGATGTTATGACGGTTGGAATATTGTTAAGTAGACAAAAACGCAATTTTGTTTCGAAAGTTGTCTAGCGCTAGACTAAGTTCAAATTTATCTGGGCGGAGTTATGTACGCATTAATAATGTTGTTGTTGTGTAATGATGGATATGCGCTTGTGTATTTAGTTTGGAATACGACATACATTCAGTTACTTTGTTTCTTGTAATGTATTTTTGTTTATATTATCAAGCCTTAGGTAGAATAAGAAAATGAGCATATAATAAAGAGGTTACTTCATTTGCATCGGAAAATATGAACTGGTTTTGTCGGCTGGATATACTATACACCCAAGGTCGTGCAGTATTTCCATCCGAAAAACTTGTTTATATTTTTCCATACAAATGCAGTAACCTATAAATACCACAGTCATTGTTGCGCTCCAGTATTGTAAATGAGCGAAGTATGGAACGGACTTTACAAGCAACTCTGCCTTTATACCTTTATACATTACAGACTATGCAGAATCAACACTGGAAAAACCAAGTTGGCCAACAGCTATGGAAAACACATAGGACCACAACCTCACATCCCAAATTGCTTCTACTGTCGGGTGCCAGAGGATCTGCACCATATCTTCAATGCATGCAATAGATTAAAAAACAAGAAAGGGAACAATTCAAAACTGAACAAAAAAATAGGATCGCCGAATACATACCCAGAATTCTTAAATAGTTCTAACCCCAATCTAAACATCACCTACAACATCATCATAACTTACCTTAAAAAAACTGAATTATATACAAAAATTTAAATAACATTTATAACATTTATAACATTTATAATTATTTAATAAAAATATATACCAAATCTAGACAATAGCGAAAACCCAGATTATGTTCCCTTGACATCTCTAGCCCTACGAGATCCGAGTAATCGACAAGGACAACTTATCTGGACCTAGCTAAATACTAATAGATTTTAAACAACTTAGATACAAAATTATAAATAACATAGATAATTGTAAAATAAGAACATACCAAATTTAGGCTAATTAAACAGAATAATAAAATAGCGAAAAAACCCAGATTAGGCTTCCTTGACATCTCTAGCCCCAAGAGATCCGAGAACAATCGACAAGGAATACTATTTGGACCTAGCTATATTAACCCAAATAGAATTTAGAAACAACTTCTAGGACAAATAATAAGGAAAATATTTTCTACAGACTGATTAAACTAAACAAATACCAAACATAAACTAAAACATAAACACTATAAGTAACTAGACTAGACCAATAACCAGGAAGGAATATGCAGGGGGAGGGGAGAAATTAACAACCTGTACTCTACTACTCCTATCATGCCACTCTTCTACAACGTCCTATCCTAACAGCTAAAACTTATACCGTCTCTACGTAGGTGACAGCCACAACAAACCTAGACTTAACCATACAACCCTAAAATAGAACGTATAAGGTGGTCGCAAGACAAGACCATCAGGGACACCCGCAATAGGACCCCAAATTAGTACATATAAGGTAGTCGAAAAAACCCAACGACTATCAGGCCCAGCGGCACAAGGCTGCAAAGTAACAAAATATCACATAGTGTAATACCCTAAAAATTACATATATAAGGTAGTCAAAAACCCAATGACTATCAGGTCCAGCAGCACAAGGCTGCAACCAGAAATCAAAACCTAGGAAAATAGGACCCCAAATAAAACAAATGAGATGGACAAACACCAACTCCATCCAGGGCCAGCAGCACAAGGCTGCAAACCAAATACCAAAATAGATTCCACTGCTGTCACCTAGAAACTAACCTAGACCTCATAACCTCGATAGGCTCTTTCTCAAAAAAACAGCACAGAGTTTTATTATGCCATTTTCAAAGACGGAATTTAGGACCAAAATATCCTGGATTGGAAGAGCACTACTGACCTGTGGCAAGAAAACCACCTCCCGAGCCTAACCACTTTCACCCTTTACCACGGACAGACCCCAAACCCCATATGTGCAGTGCAAGCGTCATAAATTAGCAGTAAAAGCGAACTTAGATCGGGTCCAAACCCACTAGTCGCAGCAAAATGCAACTGAAAACTGAGTGTGTGCTGGGTCCAATCCCACTCAACTTAGGCCTTACAATCATATCGATATGTACACAAATAGTACCTCGACCTGACGGCCCAATCATTAAGTGTTCTGTGAACACATTAAAGCCTGGAAGAAGTGGCACCATTCCTTCCCCCAGGAGTAATCAAAAAGGTGCCTGTGGCATCATAAACCAGTGGTACATGCTCAATGCGAGCGCACACCACTTTAATCCAACTAATCAATCAATCAATCTCTAACACCGTACACATGCAATTTAAAACGAAGAAATGTAAAGCACTTTACTTTACTCGCGCACGTAATTTTATGAGGACTAAAACTAGGTCCAACCAGTACGCTTATTTTAACTGGAGTCTTCACATCCTCCCGAAGACGAATCAATTCAAGCGAAGGCTTTGGGATAAAAGTATACAACTGTCTTTAAGAATCGAATGAAGCTACAGTAGCCACAGGATACAAATATGTCTAACACTTTCAGTCCTCTTACTTCTAAGATGGTTTTTATCGAAGTGGGTTCCAAGAGGTTGCCTTGTACAACTAAAATGGATTGTATGGCTGGAGGTTTCCAGGAGATTACCTTGCAAAACTCAAATATGGAGAGCTCCAAGGGATATCATTCTATCTCCAGGACGATTCAAGAATGATCGAGCACACAAGTAAATCCATTTGTGCTAGACTTTATGAACGATTTGTGGCATATTCATTATCAGTCAGTAACATGCACTATTTTAAATCGAGTCCTTTGTTAATATTATTGAATATATTCATGGCCTTCATAGTAACCTAAAGGTATTAGCGATATAAAATGATGCATACAGCTCAAGACCTTAACAAGACAGTCTTTCAATGGTGTGAGACACTACACTCTTTATCGTCAAGAAAGTAGAAGGTATCCGATTAGAAGTTTACACGAAGGAAACGCAATAAATTCAAACCAAACAAACGTTTATTTAATCACGAAGACTTATAAAAATTACAGCAATATGTATTCTTTTCCTTTTATTTTTCCTTTCTTGCTTATATATTTAATCATTGTTTTGCTTATATATATATATATATATATATATATATATATATATATATATATATATATATATATATATATATATATATATATAATCATTGCTGCCAGTTTACCACCAGTCGAACATAAGTTGAAAACATACATTCATCAGATGCGCCGATCTTCATTTTGCAGCTAGCTCTCATGTTTTGAGACCGTAGAATCGACTTCGAAACCAAGATAAACACTTGTTTTGCCAAAGACAGGAGAATGGATGGTCACAGAGCAATAGCATCATAATACAAGCTGTATCAATTTATAGCTGAACAAACATATTATTCAGATATGTTTAAAAACAAGTCATCTGAATTTGCAATAATTGATTTTCTGAGGAATATGAAGATGTTTGAAAGAAATTGATCTGTTTTTCAATGAAGCCGTGTACATTTAAATACGGACGTAAGTAGGAAATCAGGGAGAAAAGTTGATAAATTCAACACTTTGGTCTGAAAAGCTATTGTGACGTTTTATAGATTGATGTGTCTCTATTGAATAGCCTCCAACAACGGCACAGGAAGGATCAATTAAAACAATTCTTGGTCGATCGCCATCAGCCGATGATGAATGAGTTACTTGTAGCAAAATGGATTCATGTACCGCTGTTTCCGATTAGTATTGCTCTGAGCCTCGAGTAAACATAAACCATAATTAACAAGCTTAAATGTTTTCCATTAGGATACATTTGGAGCACGTCATTCGATATTTTAATGTAAAGTGAATAGGTCGGAAGATTGGTTTCGAATAATCTTCTTTGATCGATGCGGAAAATATGACATGAATTATAAAAAATACATGCAATATAATATTAGCATCGTACTAATCAAGCCGTTAGTTAAAATGATCATTAAGTAGTGATACTATTCGTGCACAGCAATTATGATTTGACTGCTTTAAGCAGATATTTGGTTGTATTAGAATTCGTGTTGTGGAGTGTCACTACGGACATCTATACGTTTCAATGATAAACCCATTCTTTAATTTAATGACTGCTTCACAGAAAGCGTCATAATTTCCGGGCTTTGTTTCAAGGCCGATAGGTTTCATTCAGACATTATGAGACTACAAACAAGATGCAATAGTTTGTTTTTTCTTACCTTTGACATTGAAAGTTTGACAACGTGCAAAATCTTAGTCCGAGTTTCCTCTGACCGTTGTCACTCCATTTTTGACGCATGAACATTTATGTCAGGTTGTAGGATCAGAGTCCATTCGATATCGAAAAGATGGAATTCGCCGACACTATTTGAACGACCTTTCATCAAAATACCTGCATGAAATCGATAAGAGTATGATTTATTTTCTCAAAACTCGTGAGCATAGCATTTGTCATGTCTTTCATCCGCTGACTGACGAGACGAAATGAGGTCGTTGATGAAATTTTTACCTGGATCTAGCCATTTGCATTCAGAGTCACATGACTATAGAAATCTCGCAACCTACATGTTAATGACATCAAAGGTCATATAGTCACGTAATATCGACAGTGAACAAAATTCCAAAGTTGATGTACATAGAACTTGGACATGTTATGTAGAAGTCACTTAATGTTTATCAATAAATCCAATGCACACTTAATTCTCAACATATTTATTCTGAGAACAACGACCAGAAACCTGTCGGTATCGCAGCAGGGTGGCTAAAACCATTTTCAAGATGTACCAAGCACGTGTCAGCGATGTGTTTGTTGGTTTCACGTGACTATCACATTGGCAAGTGTTCTCTGCGTAGTGAATCTGGTTTTCTTCAAATTTCAGCAACATTTGCAGATTTTCGGTCGTTGTTTTCAGAATAAATATTCTAAGAAGTTTATGTTATTTTTTTTCATGTTTCTATAAAAAAAATCATGTGACTTTCATTTATATGTTCAATCTCTTTGCCCACAGCAACACCAGAACTGATGTATTGTTAACCTCGCGTGACTGTATGACCTCTGATGTAATTGACATGTAGGTTACGAGAGTTATGTAGTCACGAGACTAGGAAAGCAAATAGCCATATCAATGTTAAATTTCAGCAACGATGTACTTTAGTCTCGTCTGTCAGCTGATTAAAGACATAACGAACGCTATGATCGCAATTTCTGAGAAAATAACTCATATTCCTATCGATTTCATGCAGATATTTTGATGTAAGGTCGTTCAAGTTTGCTGAACCAGCTAGTAATCGGCTACTCCATGCCGACACTAAATAGTGACGGCGAATTCCAACTTTTCAATAGGGAATGAACTCTGACCCTACACCCCAACATAAATGTCCAAATATCAAAAATGGGGTGGCAAGGGCAGATGAAACTCACACTTGCAAAATCTATCTCCATCGAAACTGAAGAGTTGACAAAGAAAACACTCCACCAAGCAAGGGTCAATTTTATGTTTTAGAAAAACAAACATGAAAACACATGTTATTCAGAATTTTCTATGTTTAATCTACACTCAATGTATTTCTTATACTGACCTTAACATACCATGGAAAAAAAAACAAAGTTACGGGGAAGATTATTTAAAACTGTTTTGTTACTTTTTCATTAACAAGTATCTGTCAAGCTGGTTGGTGAATCTCTAATATAAAAAAACTGACCTTGCAATAATTTTAATGGCTTTTGCCATTATCTTTGTTGTGTATGAATTTTATAGAATCAATAAGCACACTCGGCAGTTGAAACAATATACATCTAAGATTATGCTAATGAGTCGTTAGACCCTCTACATACATACATACATACAAACATACATACATACATACATACATACATACATACATACATACATACATACATACATACATACATACATACATACATTAATAATGTTGTTGTTGCGTAATGATGAATCTGTGCTTGTGTATTTAGTTTTGAATACGGCATACATTCAGTTACTTTTGTTTCTTATAGTCTATTTTCGTTTGTTATGTGTTTAGGCAGTAACAAAGAAAGAGCGAAACAACAAGCATTGAAAACATTTAACAAATAATTCATTTCGCTGGAAAAAACAATATAAAAATGAGGAAAAGAACTTACAGTTTTAAGAATCAAATACACATATAATCCAAGAATAATCCAAGAATTAAAACAATTAGTCCCAGTAATATAATGTTCTAATGAATTTAAGTTCGAGTCCCGACGAAAATCCAAAATGGAAGGCGATGACGTATGATATAGACATTATAGTGCTGTTGTGTCTACAGTACCTTGTTGTTCCACAGACAACAATATTCCGGTATTTGAATTCAGAATAAAATTTCAATAATTTTTTTTGTCCAAATATTCTGTAGAAGCACTCAAACATTTCCAGGAAATAGAATTAATCTTTAAAAATCTAAATAATTTGAAGAAGTTTAAAATATAATTCATAACTGATCACAACAAAACGAACACATTGTCTGACTAACTGACTAAATTCTCTACAGACATCGGTATGAACTGAATACTGCATAAAACAGATGCCCGGATCAGGGTCAACCCTCCGGTAAAGCCAGAATTTCTAGAACATCGTATAAGTTATTTACGTTCCAGTCAGTCTAGATTTCATAATTATCAATCCGACATCACGAATAAATAATGAAAATAAGTTATTTTTTTTACTTGATTCTCAATCAAGGTCAGGAAATAGGTCAGCAAAAAGATAAAAAGTTCTATTTTTAGGTATTTTTTACTAAACAGTCAGGTCAAACTAATTTCTGGAAAATTTTAAATTCCAGTAAACAAAATTACATTGCTTTAACATGTAATAATTATTAAAAAAAACTTACAGACAATTAAATTAAATCAAATATAAATTAAATCAAATATACATAACAATTTTGTGTATATAATTAAGCCATACGTATAATTAAACAAATGAACATATAATAAAAAAGATTATTGCATTTGCATGGGAAAATATGAATTCGTTTTGTGGGATGGATAGGTGACCGGACAAAATGGTAGCGGACAAAATCGTACTGACAAAATGGTATGGACAAAATGTTTTGTGGACATAATGGTATTGGACAAATTGGTATGGATAAAATGGTGCAGACAAAATGGTACGGACAAAATGGTGTGGGACAAAATGGTACTAGGATTAAATGTATAGACAAAACGGCATGGATAAAATGTTGCATACAAAATGGTATGGGACATATGGTACACATATTAGAATTTCGCTTGCTAATGAAAATAATAGTTACATAAAATCATGATAAAATTTAAATTTTATTATTATATTAAAATATTCACGCATCCATAAACTAACTGAAAAAGAAACCAATACAAATGAATTTTATTAAATTCGTGTAACTTCGGAAATGTTAATTGTATTTTATTTTTAAAAAACTCAAGTGAAACTGCAAATAACTTATGCCGAATCTACAAAATGCAACGATACCAAATAGTAATTCAATGCAATTTTAATGACTGAAAACATTCGCAACAATTTTGAATCAACAAAATCAGGGTTCCATTACCTAAAAGCAGTTTATGACAATGTACCTGTGCATTCAACCCATACATAAACTAATGGACAATGATTATTCATATCATCTGAGATAGAGTTTATGTTGGTCTCCTTTTTAAATCAGACAACTAAAATTAACTTTATGATGACCATCATCAAACTGGCTTTCTGGCACTGAAATTAAGCATTAACCACGAAGCCTAGGAATAACTTGATCTAGTCTTTGTGTCACGCTTTCATGCTCTTCCTTGCTTTCAAATATCAATTTGTCTGGGTTATTTTTTACATTTTGTATTAATTGTAGTTGTACCATTTTGTCTATACCATTTAATCCTAGTACCATTTTGTCCCATACCATTTTGTCCGTACCATTTTGTCTGCACCATTTTATCCATACCAATTTGTCCAATACCATTATGTCCACTTAACATTTGGTCCATACCATTTTGTCCGTACCATTTTGTCCGCTACCATTTTGTCCTAGTACCAATGGATATACTGGACTCCCAATGTCGTGCAGTATTCCATCTGAAAAATTCGTTCATATTTTCCCATACAAATGCAGTAACTTATAACTATAATCTCAAGATTTCAACACATACTGCATTGATGCATGTCTGATTGTGTTCTCATTATTATTTCATACACTGTACATTTATTTAAAATACATAATTCAGTATTAAGTTAAACGTAATAGACGAGGTTTCAGAAATGCGCAAGATTTTGAATGTCATTCTTTTTCCTGACAATCACAGGTGACTGGCATTAAGAAAGAATAACTTTTTATGTTACCTTTTCCAAATCCATCTTAATAGAGATGTGTGGAAAACTGTCTAATGGTGGGAAATGCAGTAAGCTGGCGTATATGCTTTCAAGAACTTCCGAAGGATATCTAAAAACAAATCCTGCAGTATTGATTGTGTCCCTTTCAATTATGGGGGTACTTTTGTAGGAAATGCTGATAAGATCTCCTACATTAAATATAAATTTAAAGGTGTGTCCCTAGAGGCAAATACCTTTTAAATATGGAAAGACAAGTTCCACGACCCGATAGAAATAGACTTAAAAGAATTTGTTGATATATTTTTTTAACAATTTTGCTATTTTGCTCGAATTGCCTGTGATATTTGTACCTTTAATTTGGTATATAATATTACTTATGTGGCAAAAGCTACGAAAGATTCTTGGGATAACTTTAATGATATAGTTTGATATTTATGTATATTTTAATACATACGAATCTCTCCTAATCACCAATACTCATAAATTGCATCTTTGGTTCTGTGCCAGATTCACTTAATTATGTATCTACCAGAACATTAATAAAATGAAAGCAACCCTACTTATTTACCGCTGATCAAATTCCCCGTCCAGCCTTCTGACAGGCTCTGATTGCCCTGATCACGGTCTCCATCCAGTTATTACAGCCGCCGGACAGACTATGATCACGCCAAAGGGCACTAATATAAGCCCGTCTCATTTCCTGATGTAGTATGAGAACGGGTTTTACTTCCTCCACTCTTCACTATGTCGTGTTTGAACGAAAGCATTAACGTTTGCAGATACTGAAAAGTGCCTCACTTAACCTTCGGTATGACTAAATTAATTAACCAGCATGAATTTCTACAATCTTTCTTTACCATTTAGAAGAACGAAACTAAGCTATACTAACTAAAGTCCAAGGTTTGTTCTCATTTGAAGAAAACATCATCATTATAAACCGTAAATTCTTCCTACAAGGAGTAAAAATGACTAAAAAGATGGCATTGAATATGCATGTTTATGTTTTTTTATATAGTATTTTACATTTTGAATTTGCAAATAACAAACAAAAGGGAATACCCAAACCTATGTTTGTTATCAGAAATGGTTCCTTTTCCGCTATGTTCAGAAGGAAATATTTTATTTTATATGAAGAAGGCATCATTAGTTTCGAATCATTGTAATATTTTATATGAAGAGGACATCATTAGTTTCGAATCATTGTAATATTCCTTAACTTACTATTGCATGACGTCAAATCTAATTGCAAACGTATCCTTGCTAAATATTATTCATCTAACTAAACGGCTTGACATAATTAATTTTAAATTTGATTTATATAACCCGATAGGAAAAAGCTTCGAATGTATTTGACTGCAAAATTCCCCTCTCCATGATCTTATAATTCGACTTTGAGCGTAAGCTGATGATAATGATGTTGGTCCTATGCTTGGAAGTACCAACACTCACTAACTCTACTAAATCAGATGTGCGCACTACTACTACTACTACTACTACCACTACTACTGCTACTACTAAACAACATCTACGTATCCTTCTTTTCCTTCTACGACTATTGCTATTAATATTACATATCTACTATTTCTATTACCACCAAGGTAACGAAGACAATTAAGTAGTTTCAAGCATTATCAAACTTAAATCCTCTTTTTAGATAAAAGTGTATCCTTTATATTACGACTTATCTCAGTAGTGTATTATCTCTAGAATGTATTATTCCAAACGAGCATTATCCCCATAATGTATCATCCATAAACTGTTACCCCTATACTGAATTATTCCAAACGTGCATTATCCTCATAATGTATCATCCATAAACTGTTATCCATATACTGTATTATTCCAAACGTGCATTATCCATAACATGTATCATACATAAACTATATTATCCCTATACTGTATTATTTCTTTACTGTGTCATCTATCTACTCTATACATATGATGTGTTACACCTAAACTGTATAATCCCTACACTTTTTTCCCCAATAATGTGTTATTTCTTTACTGTATTATCTCTATGCTGCATTTATCCATATCTGTATTCTCCTTTCACTGTATCGCTCCTGTATTGTATCACCTCTATACTGTATTTATATATATAATGAGACATCTCTAAACTGTACTATCCAAATATTTTATTATCTCCATACTGTATATTTCTTTATGGTATCATCTCTATACTGTATTTATAACTCTCCTGTATTATCCCTATACTGTATTACTTTAACACTATATCATCGCTATACTGTATTTATAACTCTCCTGTATTATCCATATACTGTATTACTTTAACACTGTATCATCTCTATACTGTATTTATACCTATGCTTTATTATCACTGAAATGTATTATCCCTATATTGTATTATTCCTATGCTATCTTAATTCTTTACTGTATCATCTCTATGCTGTATAAATACCGATACTGTATTCTCTGTACACTATACTAATTTTGCTTTGTATTATCTCTATACTGTATTAATACGATTACTAATCTGTATTATCACTGTGTTATAATCCGTCTGCTATATTATATATGTACAACACCATCTCTATACCGTATTTTATGCTAGTACAGTGTTATCTCTGAGTTGTATCATGACCGAGCACCTTTAACGTGTTATTCCATGACATTAATGCAACATTTATTTGACATGAGAGACATCCATATGAATTACATTGAATGTGATGTTGCTATTCCCTTTTAGTTTCTTTGTTTTATTTATGACAATCCCAGATCTTTCAAACTGCAAGAGAATGAGATTGCATCAGAAGAAAAAAAATTGTCGTACATCAGCAAGTTGCTGGTATTAAATATCCAATATATCAGGACCTGGCCAATTACAAACACAATAGGGCTATAGGTTTATCATTTGAGTGACAAGGATGTGTCTGTAGCTGTTAATCGGTATGACACTGCACGAACAATCCTCATCATGACCCAGCACCGGATGTTGACATTAGCTGAAAGAAGCATCCTACGGAAAGGGAAATGTTAGGAAAGATGAATCAGATGTCGAATTACATTCTCTAAGCTTACCAATTTTTCAGACGCATACCAAAATGACAAATCATTAGGTTATTTGAAATGAGGTAGATATACAGCAAATGCCCCATAAGATGCAACGGTCAATGAATTATGAACTTTAGAAATTTTATAGATCATTCGTAACATAGCCATGATTTTCTGTATTGTTCGTACCTTATGCACGACGACGTGTATTAGTAATATCACAGCAATGATGTTATGTTTAGTCGTACCAAATGCATGATGTTCTGTATTTGTCGTTTTCTAGCAATGATTTTAATGTTTCAGTCTTGGTGGCTTAATTGTCCGAGGCCTTACAGTTTAATTATGTTCGATTAAATACTGCTTTCTAGAGTCAATCACGTATCTTGATAAATGAAGACGAAACCCAAATTGTATTGAATCCTTTAATATTCTGGTTGTTATGTTGTTTTATCCTTTGATATTCTGGTTTTTGTGTTGTTTTAATTTTCATAACTGAAGGTATATTTAAATGTACAAAAATACATTCAATTGTCCATTCAAATTTTTAATAAGAACTACATAATGGCGGCCTTGCATTGAATATGAATAAACACATCAGAAATTGTAGATTCTAAACTGCATTCAGCTCAACGAAATTTTGGAAGGAAAAAAAATGAGTGCATCAGATAGTGATTTGGTTTTCAAAATAAACATGTCCCTTGCATATAGATTTGTAAAAAGAACATAATTGCAATGCCAGTAGCTGGTAAAGGAAAGTAACATTTCCATTGGTGAGAATGTTACCACGTGATCAAAATGAATTGCATTTATTTCTGTATGAACTGCAAGGAGAACTACTTTTGTAAAGATACCCACTTCTATAAATAGTCACGTGTACAGCATAGGATAAACACTACCAGGGAAGGCAGACACAAAGTGAGCATCAAAGGAAAAGAACATTCTAGCAATTTAAAACAAAATGATTGAATAAAATTGCCTTCCATTGGTTGAAGGAGTGGTATTATGATGACCTTATTGCGATCAAGCAGGACAAGCCCAAGTGCTATAAATAGCTACGTAAGAGAAAACCCCAAACATGTATTGCAAAACTCAATTAAGATTTCTGCTTTTTAATGATGCAAACAAAATGACATAAAGAATAATTGAAATTTCAATTATAAGAGTTTACCGTTGTTTTTTCTGAGTTTATCGTAGTATAAACTGTCAGTTGCCGACTCACACAGCTTACATAACGCCCTTCGGGCGTGTGTGTCGGCAACCGACAGTTTATACCACGATAAACGTAGATAAAACAACGTTAAACTCTTAAATAAGTTTTCTATTGGGCATATTTCCTTGATGCTGTTCATGACGTTTAATCCTCCTTATCATTTGAAAGAAAAACAGAGAACGGTTTCAAAATTGCTTTGGTAATGTTTGGTACTCTGGGGCGGACGGGCAAGATGCAAGTATGTCATTACTAGTTCTGCGTTCGTTCCTACGATTAAGAAATACATTAACTCTACACGAGCCTCGTCATTCCTTTTTTATTTAAAAACCGACCGATGGCGGGATTTGTCTTAATTGTATAATGCCGAAATGTGTCATACATCTGATAGCATACGTATCGTTTGAATCTGAAACTCGTTAATTAACAATTAACCTTTAATTAAATAGATCTAGACGAAATTTAGAAATAATTTTGCAGCATTATTTCATTATACCCATTAATTGCCTTTGGATGATATTTGAGTGGTATTGAATTTGATTAGGTCTTGAATGTTGCGGCGCCAAAAAGTAACGTTTTCATCGGCTGAAAGCTAATCTAATTCGTCCATATATGTCAACTATTACGATAAAATAATGAAAATATTGACCATTCGACTGAGTTACGAACATGAAAGGAACTTGATTTTAAGCTAAACTGACGGATTGATGCAAAAGAAGATAACAGTAGCCAAAGAGTACATTTCTTTCTGATTATGATCCTAAACTTATACAGTAGATAAACTTAATTAGATATATAGCTTAAACTAAAATGAACATATATGGATATTTCTAAAAACGTTACTTTATAATTGGAACTTTCCAAAACGTTTAATTTAGAAATTTCACCAAGTGTAAAATTTACATTATCAGTTTCAGAGTAAGTAAAGTCTGATGTATTTGATATTAACTTTACGAGTGATTCCTTAGAATTCCGTGTTTGCCCCTTTATGTCATGAGATAAAGGATTTCGTCAACAAACCATTATTTTTAGAAAGCACGTATTTTGTTTTGCATGGGCCAATTTGTATGGCGCCAGATTACTTAACCACATCTTTGATTGCAATGGGTCGTTGAACCACTTCATTCATCGTCGATGTGGGATTATTAAATCAACAACTCTGGGCTAGAGACGATAATCTAGACTGAACTTCATCCCCATATTCCTTGTACAAACCATTTATACCTTATAATGTTACAAGAGAATCTAAATTCCATGGACAATTTTGGAAATGTCTTTTATTAACTATATCATTTTCATTTGTCATCTTTGAAATAAGTTTTAAACTAAAAAATATGATATACAAGAAATTAGATTATTCTGTGACAGTTAATATATTATACAAGGAATTAGATTATTTCGTGTTTTGCATTCCTACATACGAATCGTTTTCTTTAAGTCCTCCTATGATACGAGAAGCATATAAGACTGCATCTGTATTGCTTGCCATAATATAACTCATTTATATTGCCATAATATAACTCATTTATATTGCCATAATATAACTCATTTATATTGCTATAATATAACTCATTTATATTGCCATAATATAACTCATTTATATTGCTATAATATAACTCATTTATATTGCTATAATATAACTCATTTACATTGCTATAATATAACTCATTTATATTGCTATAATATAACTCATTTATATTGCTATAATATAACTCATTTATATTGCTATAATAGTAATCATTTATATTACTATAAGAATACACTTATGTTGCTTATCTCATTGTCTAATACGTAAATCAAGGAATTCCAAAATTACATTTATTTTCAAATATACTGCATAATCATTTCATACTGCACGCATACTCGTGTTTTATGACATACGCTGGCAACTTACATCGACTATTGGGTTGAATAATGTAAACAAACAAACATACATGCATGCATGCATGCATACATGCATGCATACATACATTCATACATACATACATACATACATGCATACATACATACATACAAAAATATTGTTGAAGAGGCTAATTAATTTAGAGAAAATTACAACAGGGAACACGAAGCGAATGCAGTCGCATCGCTGCAGCCTTTATTATAAAAAAGGAATAGTCCAGTGTTTAGAAGGTAACTCAAAAGTTTATGCGGCATTCCTGGACAATGCAAAGGCCATTAATACGGTATGGCATGATGACCTCTTTTATAAGCTATTATATCTCGGAGTTAAAGGAAAACTGTGGAGATTGATTAGAAATTCTTTTGGAGAAGTTAGGCCATCATTCCAAACCATAGTCAGTCAATCAAAGGGGTAGGAAAAGGAAGGACGCTATCAGCATGGCTATTCTTAATCATAATAAATGACTTAATATCATTGCTGAAGTCAACAAAATCTGGAATACAACTTAGTACCTTAAATATCCTTTGTGTTTTACTTACTGATGACACAACCTTGTTATCTTTATCATTTAATGGTATACGTGTTTTACTTCGCAAACCCCATGACTAAACATCGAAGTGGAGACTCCGGTACAATGCTGATAAAAGCAATATCGTCATATTTCCAAAGAAATAAATCATACAAAAATAAATGTTCATACTCGGAGATAAAAAAGATTCCTATAGTTTCTTCTAGAATCTATCCTGGGGTTACTCTCTCCACGGATCTCCCTAATACTGCTGCAGTGAAAAAAGCTTTTGATAAAGGAAGATTAGTATATTATTCCCTTGTTGGAACTGATATTAGAAAGGATGGAATGAATCCAATTAATAGTGCTAATATATGGTCAAAACTAGTACTACCTGCAATGACACATGGATGCGAATTATGGTCCAACTTGAGCCAGTCACAGGTATATGATCTAAAAGTATGTCAAAGAAAAGCTGCAAGAAGAATTATAGGGCTTGATCAGGGCTCTTCTACAGAAACAACAATTAGCAGTCTTGGACTGTGGTCAGTTGAGAGATATGTAGATAAAATCAAATTAGGTTTCTACAATAAAATCTAATGGTTCACTAGCATGGAAAATTAAATTCAACAAAGGAATTCTTGACTTCCTGATACACGAGAGCGAGAGCGTTGATTTTGTTATATATGTTCGTTTGAAATACCAACTTGGCGGTTTCTTCCACCTATACGTGAATGCCCTATATTCTGTCCCGAAACCAGTCTGGAGGAAGAATATTGAAACGGCAGCTCAATGCTGCAAGGTATCATTGTGGAGACCTGAACTTTTACATTATACATGTGTCCATATTAATCTTTAACCATGTGCTGTCTTGAAGCTTAGTGAATGTTTTCCTAATAAAACTTGGACTTTCGCTAACATTGCCTATTTAAGTATGTGTTCAATTTCAACAGAGAATGAATATAACTGTAAACCCTGCAAAAGGTTGACTACAGAAAGAGCCAAGCATATGTTACTCTACTGCCAAGCCCTAAACGATGAAAGTAATACTATGTTTGAAATTTGTTTCGATGCAATAGACATTCTAGACTCACACTGGCTTGTATGTCAGAACAATGACTCATTACTTCATATCCTTTTGGGCAAGAGAGTTGACATCTTTGATTCTATGGATGATCAATCATGGCAGGCATGCATGTGTGTGGTGGCTGAAGGAATATACACAACTTACAGAAAAACAAATGAACTTGAAAACTATATCTGATAGCATGCTTGTTCCGTAAATTAGGGAAACGGACCCATTTCGGTTATATCTTATAAATTATTTACATGTGTTCTAAGTGAAAGCCAATGCGATAATCCATTTAAATCGTTTAAGTCGAATGTAAGTAATTCCAATTCCTTTAGTTTTCTCTATTATTATATGTTGCTTATATATCTCGTTTACATTGAGTTCTCTCACTCGTGTATTAGATAATGCGTTTTCTTTACTTATATATAATTATTTCAAGTTTAGTGTACTGTAAATCCATTAATGTCAAGCTATGTTTCTATTTTTAGTCTTAATGAAAATTAGCTGAATGAAACCTCCTCTGAAGAGGAAATAAAGTCACACACACACACACACACACACACACACATCCATCCATACATACATACATACTTGCATTTCAATTTAATTGTTTGTTTCTCAGTTTAAAAAAAAATATTTTTCATTACATGTTATTGTAATATAGATTTATTCACTAGAAATGATACTTTTTCCAGAAAATAGCTTGACCTTGACTGTTCGTTTTAGTAAACTGATTTTTAAATTTATTTCTTAGTGTAAAATGATTGGTTTTTGCCAGGGCTACACTGGTTGTACGTAATCTTTAACAAGTACATAATTTCGACGAGGTTCTTGAATATAATCACATGACCCCCTTTTGCGTTTTAGAATAGCACATAACCTTTCTCAGTAGTTGGGCTCTTACACTGGAAGTTTTTTGTTGTGATGTTTGGAGTTATTTGAAGTTACTTGGATTCAAACAGATTGATTCTTTTATCCCTCGAAAATACATGTGCTCATGTGAAATTTTTGAACAAAGGCAGCTCTTATTCTTATAACAATTTATTCAGATTTTTAAAATCAGAGTGATATTTCTTGTTTCTACAAGGAACTGTAGTCTTCAACATTACATATTACAGTATACGTCATCGTCTTCCATCTTGGATTCTTCGTCGGGACTCGAACTTTAAATCATAAGAATATTTTGTTACTATGACTTCAACACTTTTATTTGTGGATTATTCTTGGATTATTTTTGGATTCGATTCTTAAAACCATAAGTTCATAATTTTTCATTTTTAAAACATTTTTCTAGGGAAATAAATTATTGTATTTTCAAAGCTTGTTGTTTTCATTCTTTCTTGTCTTACTGTTTATTCGAGCCTAAACACGTAACATAAAGCATACATACGTACATACATACAGACATACATACATACATACATACATACATACATACATACATACATACATACATACATACATACATACATGCATGCATATATAACTAATAATGATGCTATCTGTTAGACTACTAGAGCAAACGTGAATAACAGATGTGTCAAGATGACATAAGGATTAAGGTCTGTAAAGACGAGATGAAATGATAAATGAAGCGTGTAACGATGACATAAGGAATTAGATGTGTAAAGATAACACTAGGAATAAGGTCTGTAAAGATGATAAAAATGATACGATTTGTAAATGTTGCATAACAAATAAAGTCTGTACGGATTAGAATAAATACATAATGGTCCCTATCAATAAAGAAATAATTATGATGCTGTCTTCGCGAAGGTAAATGTGGGTTCTTTTGCCTGAAAAGTTTTTACATTTTTTAAAGTTATATTTTAAGAATTGTGTCTTTACAAGGATAAATAGAAGTAGTTTGTTCCAATTGCAAAAGTTGACCTTAAAGGTTTCTCATAATAACCATTCAGGCAACATTTGAAGTCTATGATAGTTGCTTCACGCACTTTGCTCTTTGCCTTCAGTCGTGCTAGGTTGAACATTCTGCCGTACGATCGCGTGTGCAGGTAAATCCCTTCTGTGGACGTTCCAAAGGTGTTTTTCAGCAGGACAGTGAAGAAGATGCCGACGAGCGTGGAGGCAAGGACGCAGCCTTGCTTGATTTATTCCAGATCTCAATGATCGAAGAAAGACAATGGGTCTGCTTTTGACAGATGTCGATAATGTTTATTTTTTCATATACTTTACAATCTGGAGTTTTCTGCGAATCGACGGAGACAAAAAATGATCAATTTCCCAAAGTTAAGAGACTTTTACGATAGGCATCAATCGATTCCTGATGGGTCATTTGTAAAATGCTGTGGTGTATCTTCGTTGCCTGTCAGAGTTTGTCAGTTTATGCTTGAAATGTTAACTATAGTAAGCTAATCTTTACCTATTTTCCGCACTCACATTATGACAGCGTAAGTACATATCATGCGTCAATTATTTTAAAAGCACTAGGAGAGGAAGTAAAGTGGGAATTATACTGATTTGAAACAATATTCAGTGGGCGATAAAAATAAGATGAGTTATTGTAACCTACAAAAGGTTTTCAGCATTACACGGAGATACAGCTCTGGAAAGTTTCGAATATCTTCTTGCTACAATAATTATGGTTGTAATTACAGAGCATTTGAATTCTTTGAATACCAACACCTTTTTTCGCATTCGTACAATTGGAATTCATTGCATACCAAACATTTGTTCTTCGTGCAGAGCAATTCGACCTCATAACATAGCAAACATTTATTTTGCTTCAGTCGAATGCATATAGTTGCGTATCATTACTCAAGTTAAATATAAATGTTCAATCATAGACATATTACTTTAGTTAATGGTCTACCAAACGTGAATCAAATAACTGGCAAGTGAGATTTTATTTTTACCTTTACCGATGTCATCACTTGTCTCCCCAGTTTACTCTCTTGTTGCAGACATGACATGTAATTATCGGAGAAAAAGTAAAACTGACTATTTGAAATGGAAAACTGTAATGAGGAAGAATGTTGATTCCAGCCCTGGTATTTTGCTATAGCATTCATATGAACATTGGACATCCCATTCGAGTATTTAACATTTCTATTTCCTTGTTCAATAAAAGGTAAAGGGACCATATCTTTGCCGCAAATGTCGGTTTAACAGGACCATTTGAATACAGTTAATGTTATGATGATGATGATGATGATGACGATGATGATGATGATGATGAAGATGATAATGATGATGATGATGATGATGATGGCGGTGGTGGTGGTAGTAACGCTAAGATGACACATGACGATGACGTAGATAAATTATGTTAGCTAAAGGTCTTCCGAACGAGAACTAAAAGAGCTGGTAAAAGATTTTCCTTTCTGTAATTTCAGGTATCATCCAATGTCTCCCTTGTTCACTCTCTCCTTGCATCCATAACATGTAGTTATCGAAGTATCTTGCTACAGTCTTCAAATGAACATTGCACATCCCATTCGTATCTTTAACATTTCTATTTTCCAGTTCAACACACATTAGACACCACAGCTCTGCCACAAATATCGGTTTAACAAGACAACTTGAATGCATATAAAGTTAAATAGAATATATTATTATTATTATTATTATTATTATTATTATTATTATTATTGTTATCAAGTGATTGTATTGATTACTTGGATTGTTGTGGTGGCAATGTTTTTTTACTAGTTGATGTCAATACAAAATCAATTTTCTTCAGTGGCAATGTGTATACTTGCACACATACAACGCCAAATGAAACATTACTTCAGATATCAAATATATTCTTCTGTTTTGTGCTGGTACATCGTATGAAAATACACAGCATATTTCTATATACCAACCTCAATAATAAATAAATCAATAATTTAATAAGTCAACGAGATATAAAACACATTCTACTAAAACCAAAATTATAAATTTACATGTTACTGAGGATTAAAATATATAAGTAAATAAACAAAATATACCTAGATAAATAACACAGTAACTAAACACTTTAAGGACATCACCTGCCACTGCTAACGTGTCCGCATTACAAATTATAATGACTTGGACACATCAAGATTATATAATGTAATTACATAACAAAAGTCCTTCATCATATCATAATCTGATCTGTAATAATCTTGTCTAGGTACAAGGGACACCTCGATCTTACATATTCAGACACCTTTTACATTACGCACATGAATGTACGTAAGTAACGAGAATGACGGAAAATGGCTTCCGTGAAAGCTGTCCTCAGCCAAAGAATAGGTTTTACGTCGTTACTGGGATCTGAATATCACTGGATTATGTTCTATCTATATTAAATCCTGATTTATAATCTCGTGTAATGTGTCTGGACAGTTAGCACAGAAGGCATCTGCTGTATGTCCTAATCCCTTGATGTGGTGTCTCGCATTTTACTGAAACAATACTGAAATTCCATTAATATGGTTTCCAGACAAAACTAGAAACACTCTAACGCACAGCGTTTGAACAATAATGGTCAGCAAAACATTGAAGTTATTTTCCTTGCATCCTGAATTAACTACCTTTAAATTGCCATAATCTTAAGAAGCCGAAGCCAATATTATTTTGATTCGAAACAGGTAGACGTTTATACAAAGATTACATTGACGGGAATCTGTACTTGAATACTAATCCTCGCGTTATATTAGAATTTGAAAATAACAAAAACGTTTCTCGACAACTACGAGAGGAGACAACCGTTGTTAATGCTTGCTACTAGTCAAATATATATTTGCTTAATTACCACCACCACCACTACCACTTCGAAACAGAAAATCTCGCCTGAATCGTTTGCAAGATTAAATATTCTTCTGAAGGTTATTTGAATTTTATGGAATGAATAAATGTGATGCTGACAAATAATACATTACAAATTCAAATCGTGAAAGAGTATTTGGTCAACTTAAGTTCAACACATTTGTACAGCGAAAAATCAATGGAGTAACTATCTCCACTATATAAACCATAATTTTGTTATATTTGCAGTTTTCCGTTCGTCCGTTTGTCCAGAACTCTATATACGTCTGAAGTTTTCGATATAAATTCATTCATTAAATTTATTACAAGGGCACATCATACATATAATAGTTTTCTATATGATCCATGGATCAGGCTCAGAATGGTGTGTACGTGTGAATATGAATATGTGATTTCAAGGCTGAGAATTGCCTTGGCGACAGATAAAGTTAACTTTATTAATTCAGTAAGCGTTTTATTACTCTAAGCTAAATTCCTATTACTTATGAACGACACACAATTCTGCCAAAATATTATAACTTATCGTTATCGTACTAGAGATGTTGATCCTAAACTCTATAAACCCTGACACGTGGTTAGTCAGAACGTGCACAATGACTTAAAACTCTCCATTGATTTCGCTAATGATTGATATGACTAAACTAATCTTTTATTTCCTTGGAAGAAATATGCATATATATTTAAATCATGACTTTGAAAACCAAGTTACCAAACATTTCATTATCTTAAGCTTTGGTTGTTTACATAATAGGTTTTAAGAACCGTGTAAAACAAGAAATCAATGAAATTGTTATAATATTGCATAATTATTATCATAAGCCTGGCTAGATATCATAATGTATTGAGATAAAATTTACATAATAGTATCAGAGTAATCTTCACAAATGTAAGAACATAAATAACTGAAATATTGTCCAAGGTCGATTTTACACTTTCAAGTAAATAAAGTAAATATAATAGATATACTTTCAGTTGAACCTCATCATTCCCTTATAATTTAAAAATCAAGGCAGAGAAGGTTTGAACTGATTAGCGCGAAATCTTGCAAATTTATTAAATCAAATTTCTTCTCAACCTACAATGGTTAGTTAAGAATGTTCCAATTTAAATCTAAATTTAGATACGATTTGTCACGTCCAAGTCATTGTAGCAGTTTATAGTCCTTGCCTGATTGTATAATGCAAATCATTTTGAACGCTCAGCAAATATTTTAGCGCTAGGAGGTCACAAGTTAGATTACTTTGCCATTATGTATCAGAAGCAATGTATTAAATTCAAAATAGATTACATACATGGAAAAACCATAATTCATTAATGGAAGTAACATTTATGAATTCAACAAATGATTCACAAAAAGATCTTACAACGGAATTAGATAATTATGTTTGTGCTCATACAATCTTAGTTGCTGTCTAAAAGAAGATGTAGCAAGAAAGGTCTATTGTTCGTGTCCAATTTTAGTTTTTTTTATACTTCCTATCGCAACAAAAGCATCTTTTGCTTATAACAGAAGCATGACACATAAGAAGAACTCGTGGAAGGTGTTCGTTTTCTCTGAATAATATATGTGCTAACAGGTGCGTCCACATATAACATGTATATATGATAAAAAGTACACTATTATAGCTGAAATAGATTGTTCAAATCAAGAAATTAGAACCCAAAAGTATAATATTCCCACCATTACAAAATAACGATATTTCGAACTAACTCAAGCTTGTAACTTCCACCGCTGTATATTCCATGCTTGTTTTGTTTTCTTTTCATGTCATCATTCTCACTATTTCGAAGCGAAATGCACATGAGAATATATGCCAGCCACATTGGTAGGTTGACATGGATGCCATTTAATAGTGCCTTCTGAGAACAAAACTGATATCCATTCCCAAAACTCATTATCCACTCTCTGGCATTTCGATGCCTCTGCTGTGAGGTTGAAAAGAACGCTGTTTGCAGGGAAAGCAATTGCTGTAACTTCCTATGTCGTGACTGCATTCTCTGGCACAGTTTTAGACGCAAACGTTAATTTGGATATTTGCCTTCCGGACAACGAAGATATAGTTAACGTAGAAACCGAGGCCTTTACAGTCAACCTATGACCTAACAAACAATAAAGACAAATGAACTGGTATATTTGGTTTAGTGGGGTTTTTGTTTGTTTGCTTGTTTGCTTTTTCGTCTCCCAAAGTCACATTTGAACTTACATGATTCTATAAAGGACACTCGTCAATCAATAAATACCAGAAACTATACACTCGTCAATCACTACATAAGAGAATATACACACCTCAGTCACTAAATACAAAATTATCCACATTTCAATCACTAAATACCAGAATCGCCTTAGAGATATACTACATTAAGGTAATGTAATGATTGAAAACGCGTAAACCAATTTAAAAAAACAGATATTGTAAAACTTTCAGACGTGTACATTGTTTCAACAAATGCCTCAAAATAGACACACGTAAAACATGTAAAACTCTTTTAGGATAGTTCTTCATCAATTTCATTTAACCTTTATAATATAGTGTAATAAAATTGGAGTATGCGCATTTGGTTCTAACGCACCGTTTTAAGGAATTCTTAGATTTGTGTGGTTACTTGTCTGATTATTTTAATTCGGTACAATGGAAATATTCCTTAGCCCGAAATAATTAGCCAATTACTAGGACCGCACGTCACGGTGTGAAGTGCTAGTGAGTTTCCATGATGTCATGGTTTACTAGTATTGAATTCAGGTCAAAACCGAATGAGTGCCCCTGTCGTACCATAATCCCTATTAAAATATAGTGGTGTACATTGGTGGTGTGACTGCAGTGGCAGTATTTACGGTAGGAAACCGGCAAATTACACAAAGGAATAAATATGAAAGCATTCGGCAGGTACCGTTATGTCGCCATGATGTTAAATGTGATGCAGTTGTACTGGCGAAATGTGCATGGAAACCATGGTTTGACTGGCCTAGGGTGGCGTACTCAAAAATAGTTCCCTATTTTTAGGGATAGTTGTATAGTTTCTACGGCACAGAAACCTAAAGAGTAGAAACCATGTAGATGTGCGGTTCATAGATATTTGGCAGGTTGTGTTATCTGTGGTCTTGCACTGATTAGAGTAAACTTTTTGTACAGAACGGACACGACGGGCTTTCTAATTTATAACTGAAGTTGTATGGAAGTCTTTTGGAAAGTTGGGGTAAACTTATGACTTCTAGCAGGAATCGCGCCAGGGTTTGACACCTCTCGGTCAAGTAAAGTTCCCTGGCATGTAGCAAATAAAAACTGAAATTTGTATTTTATTAATTCCTCCTTTTCTAAATTTCATCAGTTGATACATATTTCATTATGTACGTTTATTTTAGTTAATTTGTTTCGCTGTTTCTGAATAAGCTGCATTTATTCTTTCACTTCATGTTAAAGTTGTTTCCTCTACTTCCGCTGTTGTATTTGGTTTTAAATATTTAAATTTCTCTATCATTACATTCTACAAAAGGATCACTTTGATTATATTTATTATTTTTAAATAGCCTCATCTGTACGTTTCTTATTATACTTTTTTACATTTCAGATTTAAGTATATAAATTCATTCTTTCAGTTTTCCTTTTATCTACGTCAATATTAATTTCTTTTTCAATTTTATCTCTTTCTGTTATTTCTTTTGTTTTATGTATATTCCTTAGAACAATTAGCATGCAAGAATTTGGTCAGTCTAACGGCCTGAGTAATACAATCCAACGACAAAACCCACAGAGTTTCTAATTCCAGTTAGTGATAAGTAGCATAGTCTTTCAAGGCTAACAGCAATTCAAACTATCAATCGGGAGAAATGTACTCTGCGATTCAACACTGACCATTATGTGTCTCTATATGTTTTGAAACACGTGGTAAATGATTTCACAAACGTTGTTGTAATTTTTATTAATGGCTGTAGATTGTAGTGATTATCTGCAGTTAGATTTTGCCTGCGGGATTATGGCCTGTTTAAGGAATGTTAACAGCGTACTATTAAATAGGATCTACAAACGGATGCTTAAGCATGTGTTGATAATTATTAATAATAATCTGAATAATAAGACAAATTGACAAATGAGTAATTTTCCATTGTATGGTGAAGGCGATATGAATATGCATTTCGAAATATTTATTGAGTAGTATTATCTGTCACGTGTGAGTATGCTGTGCGTGCGTGTGATTTGGATTTTTATCGTTGCTTGAACACTTTTTCAGTCATATTGCTACGATGTAGTGCTGTTGTAGTTTATAGTGATGTCTAGCACTGGGGCATCATGACGCAGGTATATAGCATGATATCCCACACATGTACATTATCGTGACACCAGGCCGAACAGTTATAAAACTAACCTCTTATTGCTGAGTGCCTAGAGAGGGAGCTGTTTTTGTATCATTTTCTTTATAAAAAAAATTCTTAGGTATGACTCCTCCGGAGTTCGAACCCGAGACCCCCCGCAGGGAGTATGATTTGAAATATAGTCGTAATAGAAGGTGTGTATAAGGAGAGAACTGAGAAAACAGATCCATTGGTATTTTGGAGTCATTCTTATTTCTTGTGTTCCATTTGTAACATTAAGTCTGCAGACGTGTTTTCTGTATTATTGAGAGGATAAACATTCGTTCAGACGATTCAGAGGAAATATGCATTGCTCGTTTATGGACTATAATATTCTGGAACTAAGGTGAATTATTGAAAGAGGACCTGGACAACGCCGTTTTGCCACCTCTTGGCGGAACAGTATATTTCTTGTTCTGAAGTTTATACAGTACTTTTCATTCTTTTGTACTTTAATATAACTCATTCAGGTTTAATTTGGATTCACTTTATAATACTGTGTGTTTCTCCTGCATTTTCATTTTATTAAACCGATATTTAAATTGTTTGATACGTTTTACAAGACTTGCTGGTTTTGTTTCTTTCGATTACTTAGTTTATGACCATATAGTCGTAATATGACAAAGATGTTGACATTTTAGGCCATGAAGCATTTACTAACGTTTCATAACCCTTCCTGATTTGCTCTGAATATCCGTTCTATCCAACGCGTTCTCGGTTCAGCTGTTTTTCAGTTACATTATTGTATGTTCCATTTGAAGTACTACTTTTAATTCATGTTTGAAGGTTTATGTTGCTTCATCTTCATATGCGAAGCAAATGGTCCTGTCCTGTCTTATCTTGTTCAATCTGATGATGAGGCTATCCACGATAGTACAAGTAATAATCCTAGTCCTACTACAACAGACCTACAATGCATTATTAGTTAGTTATATAAACAAGCTATTAAACCGATTTAAAACACTAAAGTAGATAATACGTTAAACAAACTTCATTTGAGAATTCCACATAAAGTATTGCATTACAATGAACTTGATATAACACGGTCTAAGAGGTCTACCCTTCCATTCCTCTCAAAGCAAAATGCTTCACCAAATTACAAACTTGAAAACGACATCATCAAACAAATGCGTGTCAGTTTCAGTTATATGAGACAAAGGAAGATGCAGAATAGCTGTACAAATCGGCCATGTTGTCCTGTCATTGTGATTAATTTACTGCAACACTTTGTGAGAAAAACTGATACAGTGCTATACTTTTGACCTGCTCACCCCTACGGCCTATGACAATGAAATGTTTTGCAAAGGATGATGCCCTACTCGACTGTGTGGAAATTAGCTTTAGTGCAGAATATAAATCAGCATGTTCTTTATGAGCTTTGATGAAGTAATCGCAAGTTCGAGATACCAAGAATGAATGATCTGTCTGGGACAACATTACAAACGTCCTACTTTACTTTTTGTATGAAACAGTCACATCAGCTTCCCCTTTGTTGCACAAACTAGACTGTGCTATGGTGTACTGCCAATATGTCAAGTATTCTATGCATTTATCACCATGGAAGAAGCGGCAAATAATAATAAAGTGGTCATTGTTTAGTTCTGTACGGTTCCATTTAATAACATATCCCATTTTTTATGATTAAATGATTTGACGTTTTTGGTTTTAATACACATTAGGCACTAGTGTGAAAAGTGCATGCAGGAATATAAAGCAATTCCTAATTTAAATGAAGAAAGCTAATTTACGTATATGCGCGTTGTCTGGAGATATAAGCGATATTCGGCTATGGTGTCTTGAGCTAATATTCTGACATAAAATATGGTGACATCAAATACGTATTGAGTCAATTAACATTTATTGTTTAAAACATTTCCGAATTTAAAGCTAAATTGCAACTTCAGCAGCAGATCCTTATGTGTTATTACGCTTTAATTCCAATTAAGATATGACAGTTTTTAGTTTATTTCACACTTATTTCAAATACACCACAGGCTACAAGTTACAATCGAATACAATAGGGATATTATATCTCTCTAAATATCTGCAATCAAAGGCTTTGTTGTTCAATGCGATATTGTTCTGAGATTAATAATTAATTTTTATATCATAGTATCACCCGTTTAAGGAGGTCTTCTAAAATTATTATTATTATTATTATTATTATTATTATTATTATTATTATTATTATTATCAGTCGTAGTAGTATTCTTTCATATCTTATAGGGGCACGAAGTGAGCGAGTGGTCTGAAGCGCTCACCTGTCTACGTGGGTTCGAGTCTCGGACTCGGCCAATGCGGGTACGTGAGAAAGCTTGCCAGTAGGTCATCTTGGGTTGGTGGTTCTTTCCCACGCTTTTCAGGGCTCTTCTTCCACCATTGATACTGGCCGCCATGTATAGCCTATCATGTGCTTAAAAATGGCGACAACAAATTATATGCTAGGAACCAATAACAAAATTTATTTAGATTAGGTAGTAAAACTCCCTGGAGTTTTGGTGACAACTTGTAATTAAAAGAAACAATGCTGATATTTATTTTCATTATTATTAATATTATTATTAGTAGTAGTATTATTAGTATTCATAATAACAGGAGCAAAAACGTTTAATTAATGACCAAAAATATTTCATGATAATACTAATAAAGGGTTGACGAAAAAACAATTAATATATCATTGAAAAACACAATGGTAGAAAATAGCAAATGTACCTTCCAATGTAAGCAAACCGGGATCGATGAAGTTATTTAATTATGCAAATGTGCGGATATTTATTTGTCACATTTTTTGTAATGTTATCAGTAGTAATGGACGTCTAGTCTGATCACGTTTTTCGCTGATTCAAAACTTGCTACTTACTTCCTAACCAGCTGATACATGTAAAATTATTGTAAACTGGAAATAGCTTGCTTGTTTTCGATTTTGCAAGCAGATGTAATGGTTGCCACAGGGATTTCAACTCTGAAACAAGTTCTTCGCAATAATTGAATTCAAATCACCAAAATGATTTCGTTTAATTGTTCAAATTGGAGGAGCGAATGTTTAATTTAGGGATATAATTCCCAGTATAATGGCCCTGTCTGGAAGGCAATCAAGGAATACAGTCTAGCTAAAGCAAACATCCGAATTACATCCATATGAAATATCGATTCGAAAAAAATGTACTCAGTTTCTCAGAGTGGTTTTAGGTTATTATCAAGTTCTAAGAGCACTACCAACTAGTGATAAGCATTTGCACATATAACTTTAAACATCCTACAACATTCGTGACCATTAAACTTTAAGGTTATTCCTAAACATCTCATTTACTTTACAGCATATACTTGTTCGTGGGTCGAGTAACTCTGCACACAACAAAGATCTTGATCTGCCGTTGCATAACGTGCCTGCAGATCACACTATATGATAACGGTTTTTCTGTTTAATCTTAAAAAAGTGCACAGACCCAGAACTGACAGTCAATTATGCGACTGTAGATCTGGAGCTGTGCAGTTCGACTCGTCTTATAAGCAACTATAGACTATCCCTAAAACACCCCACCCCTAAACATGAGCTACCAGCATGAAAATGTGTTCGCACATGAATACTCGAACCAGATGTCACTTTTTAGGTCTATATCTGTAGAACGAAGACCGTCTTTCCTCACATATAATAAAGAAGCATGTATAAATGCAGAATGGTATAGAATATATCACATATGTATTCACAACATCATGTATAAAAGCAAAAGGGCATATTACCTGTCATAACCGCCTTTTCAGCAGCATATACAAGAACAAATGTCATGTCATATCAGCCTTTCTAACATCATGTATTTTTATACATGTAGTTTTGTTCTGAATAGTTTCATTCTTATTTATATCTAGAATGTATCGTTGCTTTTGGTACATAACTATAGATTGCAATGTTCTATAAATTGGTGTCTACAACTTTTAATACCAGTCTTAATAACGTAGATGTTGACAGGTTTGGCGTAGATTTACCCAATGGATGTTTGAGGCAGGTCGGATGTGTTGCGGCATAGGTCAGGGGGTGTAAGTACCTGTACACACACACACACACGCACACACACACACACTTATATATATAAGAGCATACATTAAAAATAACATGTCTTTAAAAGTGTTGGTATAAAGCAATTTGATATACCAATGCTATTAGTATATCAAATTGTGATCCGCCCATGGCGCAATAATACGCAGACATAAACATTCTTGCAGATGTGTGCTGTTGGGTCTATTCCCATAGATCAATGATGAATTTCCACTCATTAATCATTAATGACATATGAAAATAACGATAAAAAATAATAATAATCCCCGTTTTCTAAATGAATTTAACATAATACACAATTTAATCTCAGTCCCTTATTTTCTCGTTTTCCATGCCTTTCTCATGCACAAGTGACAAAATATGCAGAAATCTGGAGTGAGAGAGAAAATAAATTGGGCTGGACAATAATCCTGGAGACTGAAATTGTACCAAGTAACCTACAATATCATTCTTCATAACGGTATGTTTACACTTCCCTTGGGACCTATCTAAAGTGTTTATATAATCAATGATACAAAGTTGCAATTGCCGGTCGACACAGTAAGGTAGATGTCTTGGTGACGGGGCACACATATGTAATGTATTTAAGGCTTTGTTGGTGTTATTGTTTCATAAACCTGCTATAAGGTTCTAAAAATCGATTATTATTAATTAAATATAATCATATTCTGAGGCCGCTCACCTTCTCTCTCACAATAAGGGCTAAAATCCATGAAAAGACGGGAATATAGGATTTTCGCTTATGTAATATCACGCCGTCTCTGATGAACTTTTTATTTAAACTAATGGAATTGGAAAGTGCTGATATGACTGGACAAAGGCAACATGTCAGGATTATTGTGAATGCATTCAAACGGGTTTTGCACAATGAGATACATCAGAACTGTTGGCACTTCAGAATTCTCAAGGATACAATTACATCAGCACATTCAGGATCTGAAATCCATCCGGAAACAATATTATTTTGGGACTTGTGATAGAACTTTAAGGATAATTTTGGATGTAGCTCAGAATGCTTTAAATTTGGCTTAAATTTTAACTGTTGTTTCTTAGAGTATTAAATCATTTGTTCTATGTTGCCAAATTTGATGATATTTCTTTTGTATTACTTAGTTTAATACTGTATAGTCGTAATATGATAAAGTTTTCGCTTTGTCTCCATGCGATTAACAAGGAGAAATGAATTTGTTCACCGGCCTAGAGAGTCGAGAAATACCTAAGATGGAAATGAAGTAGGATTAAAACGTATTCATCATTAGAGAAAGTAACAAAACAACACCTTGGTTTGAAATTATGCATTGTCCTTCGCTTAACACTTTGTGATGACTTCATGTAAATCTAATATTAATGGCTGAAAAGAGCTCTAAACCACAGAGTTCTTGTTGATATCGTGACCGTATCGCATTTATGGACTACACTCATCAACATAAGTTATTTACACACTGTTGAATATTATAAATTTAATAACCATGTTTTAGGTGTGCCTCGAAAATGATCCAGTATTTGAAGTGAACACCATTACGGCTCGACATACTGGCGAAACTATGGGTTTTATCTTTCTTTCTAAAATAACCCAATTAAACTGAAAATATTCATCCGTCTAATAAAATATATTGATTTTAGCACGAACTTATTGCAGAAGACATTGTTCATATTGCCAACGGCAATAACATTGACAAATATGTGTGGTGGAAAATCATACAAAAATACAAATTTCGTGTAAGTAAAAATAATGATGCAGTGAAATACATCAAAATCTCAACATAAATGTGTCAGCCTCCAACCCAATGGTACGGTAAAATGCATAACATGTTATATTCATCTATCTAAACGTATCTACCACATAGGATAATGTTTTATTCTTTCTAATTAATTCCCCATGATAAACGAGTACCTGTTCATGATGCACACAATACTCTTTTATTATGTGCATCCTAAATAGCAATGCTTGAGATAAATTGCCACCTACAGTGTTTTTTTATTCACCCTGTACCATCCTGATCATCATTATTTTACTTTCTTATATAATCAATCTTTACACAGAATACTAAAGAATTGTTTATTAATGACTTTCCAACGCACGAATGTTGGCATTGTTGGTTAAATACATTAAAATGAAGCATATTGCCTTGAAATTAACTTTGTGTTTTAATCTTCCTGAAAAAATAACCTCTAAATGTTTCATTTTATTTGCACTGCGCGTGGCTTTCCGCCAAGATTCAAGTGGTTTCTCATATGGCAGCTCTAAATTTATATCATTCTTAATGTTATCATTTTATCGTTTTTCCATTCCCAGATCAAAGAAGATGTGTAAACAAAATTGCAATCAGAAAGCAAAAAGTAATCAACGAGGCGTGGAAAACGTGATTTCTTCTTACTTTAGGGTTTTACAGATGTCGTTCCGTTTGCAGCGCATGCAACAGCTATGCAGTTTATAACGAATATTTTTTTACCACAAAATGTTATCGGTAAGCATGACATGCCTTATAGATCTATCAATGATATCGGTAAGCATGACATGCCTTATCGATCGTATCAATGATATCGGTAAGCATGACATGCCTTATAGATCTATCAATTATATCGGTAAGCATGATATGCCTTATCGATCGTATCAATGATATCGGTAAGCATGACATGCTTTATCGATTGTATCAATGGTAAGTACTAATTCTGATTGTACATTACAAAGTTATGAGGTCTCTCCATCGGAATCAGGAATAACTAATAAATGTTTTCATTCCTACAACGACTGAGAAAAATATAAACTTTACATCCTTTGGTATGAAAGACACATCTTACCAAAGAGCGATGAACTAAGACATACTATACAAAATGAACCCAGCTTTGCAGTAATTGGACTATGCGAAACGTTTCTAGTGATCACTATCCTATATGTGCACCTCCTAAACAATAGAGCGCAAATAAAACCAAATTACACTCCTACAAGCAATACAGATGTTTCAAACACTTTGCTGAAAATGAATGTCTCACATAACTATCACAAAACATTAACACAATACATTTCCCTAACATAGACCCAGATTATGATTTGTCTATATTGAACCACTGTTTTCTTCCTATCCTAGAAAAACATACCCCCATACGCATCAAAATAATTAAAATATCAAAACAACCAGAATGGTATACTAATGAAATCGCAGAGGCACAATGAAAACGAAACTACTATCATGAATATAAAGACTTTTCAAACTATCGTATGTGGCGGAACAAAGTCAAATCAATCATTGTAAAGCGCAAACGCTCCATTTTTAAAGAAGCCATCACATCAAACTCCGATAACAGATCCATCCGGAATCACGTCCGAAATCTAACTTCAACGAAACCTGCACCTCTAGGTCCATGCGAAATATTAGTTGATGGCACTAGTTATACTGATGAGCTCGATATTCCAAACCAACTGAACCATTATTTTACTAATATTTCACAAACGATGGACAGGTCTAATCCTACAGAGCCTAATTTAGATAAACTTACTAAATTTGTGAATGAAAGGGTACCCGATCATGTTCGTTTCAACAATCGCTTAATAACAATAAATGACACTTTTGATATTCTCAATAAACTTGACAAACAAATCAGCTGGTCTAGATGGAATTCACCCCAAAACTATGAAAATGTCGGTTTTATCAAACTCAAAGTTGTTGAAAAAAATAATTAACTGTAGTATCACTTTCTGTCAATTCCTGGAGTAAATGAGGTTAGCAAAAGTATTGGCAATTTATAAGGGAAATGAAAAGAATGACCCATCCATCTATCGACCCATATCTGTTATATCCGTACTTTCAACAGTTATTGAAAAACATGTCAGCAAGCATGTATTCAGTTATCTTGACAAGTACCAACTCCTCCATAGACTACAATCAGGTTTTCGATAGCATCCTTCATGTCAAACAGCACTGACAAAACTTATAGACCAATGGCTACTAGCAGTAGAATCAGGCGAAATTACTGGTGCAATCTTTATTGATTTAAAAAAATCGATTTAGTTGACCATTCGATGCTCATTAGAACACTTTCAGCCTACAAGTTTTCTCCAAGCTCAGTTGCCTCGTTCACGTCGTATTTCACAGACAGACACCAGGTTGTTTGCACGGGTAAATATATGTCCGAACCAAGTCATATCTTAAGTGGTGTTCCTCAAGGATCTATATTAGGGCCTCTTCTTTTTCTATTATTTATCAATGCCATAGCGTTGTATCCAGCGCACTCTAACACAGATCTTTTCCCTGACGATTTTACATTGCATTTGTCTGGTAAATCTCTAGACTCCATTCGAAATAATCTTCAAAATCGAGCTCAACAATATATCATTTGGTGTCATCAAAATGAAATGCATATTAACATCTCTAAAACGAAATGTATGACAATCGGAACAAGGCAATGCCTATCTACCAACATGGATTTACTTCTAACTCAAAATGGCGTAAACGTATATATTGTAAAAAAAAAATAAAAAACTTGATATCTGCATTGATCAACACCTCAGTTTAGATGAACATATCGATCACCTATGAGCAATGGTAGTCAAAAGAATGACTCGGTTAAAATTGTTTTCGAAATTTCTACCTCCCCAATCACGTGAACTTTATTTTTCGGGTTATATACTACGACTGATAGATTACGGCTGTACCATATGGGAAACACATCCAATCATAATCTGTCCAGAATTGATAAACTCAAGAAAAGGGCAGTCCGAATAATACTAAATCATTCAGTTATGACTCCCTCGAATGTTTTGTTTTCGCGTCTACAATGGCTACCTATACAAAAACGTATTCTTTATTTTAAAGGAATCATGACACACAAGCTTTTAAACGGTCTTTCTCTAGATAGTATCTCAAATATAATTGAACTAAGATCATCAAATACTGAGCGTCATCTCCGATCGATGTCTAAAAACAATCATTACAGCAGCTAATTGACTGTAACAGCACATAATGAATAGAATTCCTTACCAATGACGACACGTAATTCAACCTCCTTTGCTTCTTTTAAAATATCATTAAAGAAATTCTTTCTCGACCAGCTGGAACGACAATTTAAAAGCTCTGAATAGAAAACTTTATCATCATATTCATATATATATATATATATATATATATATATATATATATATATATATATATATATATATATATATATATATATATATATATACCTGTGTATTGAATATTGTTCATTTTTATATGCTTTTCAGAATAGTCACACATAGTCATTCATGTTAAATATGAATGAAATGTGTGTACGACGATACCTGGTTCTGTGAATGGTCTTGCATTTTTATTTTATGTTATATATATAATGTGTTATCCTCGTTAAAGATAGTTGTTTATTATTATTATTAGTAGTAGTAGTAGTTGTAGTAGTAGTAGCAGTAGCAGGTAGTAGTAGTGGTAGTAGTGGTAGTAGTAGTAGTATCGGTAAACATGACATGCCTTATGATCGTATCGATGGTATCGATAAATATGACATGACATGCCTTATGGATGTTATAGGTAAGTTCCTCATCGATGCTTTAATAGATATGTGTATATGTGTACGTGTCTGTGCGGAGGTGTGTGAGGAAGTACAAAACGGAGACTTAGAAGAGTGTTTGCTATTTAAAATGGTCAGAAATTGTAATGTAACGTAAATTTACTGCGTGAACCTTTCTGATATTTCTGATACGAAGGTCGTTATATGGGGAGCAACATAACAAATACACTAAACTAAACTAATGTCAAACTAAAGTGAATGCTTTTGAAGATTACGGCTTCTTTTAGATCTTGTCTAACTAAATTGAAGTAAATGAAATCAATATGAGAGCCAATCAATAGATAGCAGCGTAACTTGTTCACCCTGCCCAGTACATTTTACATCCACGTTAAACGGAATCGACTGATATATCCGGACTGCTTTGGTCAAAAATAAATTCAAAACTTATGTCAGAAGGATAGAATGGTTATGTATTGACTCAACTTAACCTATACACAGTAAGTATAAAACCCATAAATACTTGGTCAACGGCTATCAAACGATGGTTGATGAGTTTATATAAAAACAACGAATTCGTGTTTTTGGTTTGAGTTTGTTTCAAGTTTTTTGGTTTTTTTTGCCTATCGTATTGTATCAAACTCTCGCAGGAAGCGTCATCTATTTGCGTACCGTAAATAACTCTAGTAACAAATGTTATATTCCATGCCTAACGTACTGTGTCGCACATGTTAGAAGTGTTAACTATCGTGTATACGTACTGTGTCACACAGGTTTGAAATGTTAACTACCATATGTAACGCACCGTGTCACACATTTTACAGGCTAGATGTCTTTAACTACCATGTCTAACATACTGTGTCACACAGGCTACCATGTCTAACGTACTGTGTCATACAGGCTACCATGTCTAACGTACTGTGTCACACAGGCTACCATGTCTAACGTACTGTGTCACACAGGCTACCATGTCTAACGTACTGTGTCATACAGGCTACCATGTCTAACGTACTGTGTCATACAGGCTACCATGTCTAACGTACGGTGTCATACAGGCTACCATGTCTAACGTACTGTGTCACACAGGCTACCATGTCTAACGTACTGTGTCATACAGGCTAGATGTCTTTAACTACCATGTCTAACATAAAGATCCAAAATTGAATGTGTTTACTACAAGGCTTACATTTTGTCCCTGTTTATTTGCATTTTGTTCACTGATTTTCTGTTCATAAATTACCTTAAATATGAGCTTACACAATGCAATATTTCATTTAGCTAAAGACACGAAATAAATAATTCGATTTATTTCGTTCGATCTATAAGAATAGATTGACGCAATAAATGCACTGAATGTCACGAGGCTTGCATACATAACATATGGCGTTTCAGAACTCTTGGTGTGTGTGTGGGGGGGGGGGGGGAGAGACACATATAATGGTTGCTATTGGTCGCATATTAACTATATAATTCATCTAAAGTTACACAAGAAGTAGACTGCCCAATGCATGCCATGAGTTCCAAGTTTGTAAGATCAACCGGTTGCTGTCTCTCTCTCAGGAAATTACTTTTCTCAAGAGTTTACAATAGACTAAATCATGCAGTGCTAAAACTATAATGTCGCTTCAAGACAAGGGCAGTGCAGTAAAAGAAATATATTCTCTACTTGGAGTATTCATTAATGAATCGAGAAAGCCTTTGAAAGTGTTTGGCCCAATATTGTGTAAACCTCATAAACCTAAAGTTAAATCCAATTGATATATAAACTCATCATTACGTTATGATAAGGTAGCCATTATCAAAGCATCTTCACTCAACGTACAATACAGGGAGAGAATTATGACCTAACCAAAATGACGTAATGGTCTTAGTGTGCCCGTGAGCCATACACCTTTTGAAATCTACCTATTGACATTTTGAAAGTGTATATATTATATTTAAATGCACACTATCAGCATGTTCAAAGCACTGAAGTGAATGGAGCGGGCATATATAGCCAGCCTTCATTTTCATAACATCGATAACCTATCAGTCCTTATGTTGAAACGATAAGTCAAGTGATAACGACAATGATAATATCGATGGTTATCTTTATGTGGTAACTGTTTCGCTGTTTTCTTCCAATTTTCTTTTTACATTATACATTTGTTATATTCTCAGTATTGATAAAATGTTAATTCAACATTTAGTATAATTAATCTTTCCAACTATCACTTTATTCCATTGTAGTTCCTTTTATATTTAATACTATAATTCCACTAAAACGTTTAAGGGTAGAACGTACGAAATCAGACTAAATTTAAATTTATATATTATTATATCATACTTGTCGATTGTTGACTTACTAATTATTTTCTTTAATGTAAAAATAAAAAAAAACGAATCGCTGTTTGATTGATTAAATTCACTCAAATTGCTTCGGCACTAGAAACAATGCGATAGCTAATGGACCCTTCAATTAAAGAGGACAACTAATTCTGTAATATTAGTGGTGATGAATAAAAATTAATGCAAAGGAAGATTAAATGTAAAATATCGTCTGTCTGTATTAATTCATATGAACATTAAACGCAGCAAAAGCGTGCACCAAAATACACATGCCATTGTATAATGATTCTCCCGATTTTCCAGCACTGGGACATATCTTTTGGCATAGCGATATTAAATTTTCATCAGTGAAAATATGTATTGATATTCAAGACAGGAACATAGATATGTATTCTGGGATTGCCATTAGTTTAAAGCTTGAACTTTCAAAAGTGCAAAATTCAAGAAAGAAAAAAAAGCATTAACTCTATATGCCCTCAGTGACTATTCTTAATTTAAACCAATAGTTTGTATATCATACGGACATTAGTTTTAAACAATGGAAATAAAATTGGCAGCCAGATTCTATGCTTTACAGACCTTTCTTGTTTTCAGTAATGTTCTAACTTACAGCAATGCAATCCTTAAAGCAACGTACCCCTTTTAGATATGTAATCCTTAAAGCAACGTACCCAGTTTAGATATGCAATCCTTAAAGCACCGTACCCTTTTAGATATGCAACCCTTAAAGCAACGTACCCCTTTTAGACATGCAATTCTTAAAGCAACTGACCCGTTTTTCCAATGCATCGTTTATATCAATTTACTGCCTTCAGCAATGGACCTATATTTTCACATTCTTTTGTTTTGCTCCGAATGCCATTATTTTCAGCCCTGCAATAATATTAACAAGACTAAAGACATAATCTCATTTCTATCAATGTATTAAAGCTGAGTGAACAAAATGAGCATCGTGAATTACAGGAAAATTCCAGTTATTACGAACATGTCCGTCACTTTTAAGGTAGGTTCTATTTTGACAGCAGGAATTATTAGCGTCGAACAGGTTCTGTATCTTCAAATCACCGAAAGGAATTCAATAAACAGTATGAACTTTTAAAGTTATTATTTCTTTCAGAGTCGAAAAGATTTTAAATTATATCCAAATTGAAAACATTTTTCCCATTTGCTTTCTCTTCGCACTTCACTGACATCAAGATCCAGAGGTACATTCTTCTTCGTGAATACCAGTGTGGTTCAATACACTTGGTTAATCTGATAAGGAATATGATGGAACTGTGCTGTTGTTGATTATATGTATTTCATTATGCAAATCACTTGACACGTCTCTGTCAGCTTTCATGAACAGAATTCCTTCAATTGTTTCAGGCCATCTTGCATATCTCTACCTACGAATGTGTTTGGTAACAAATCTGAGCGTTGATTCATACAGCTTGTATGAAATATATTAATGTGGTTATAATTCAGCCATTGTAAATTATTTCCGACAAGAAGGTTGTTGCCTTAATTTTCATAATTCATTTTTCTCAAAATTCTATCTGTTTTGCTACAATTAATGTTCATAATGTCTTCAATTCTTAAATCCTTAGATATGCACAAAAAATACAAATGTAGAGTCTTTCCCCGCACTTTATGATATAATAAGAGAAATAATGATGATGTGACTGATACAAAGTGTGGGTTTTATCTGTTTGCAGTACCTAATCCATTAAAATCTGCACACTCTGATTTAATTTACGATGACTTTATGAAAAAAGTTAATTGGTATATATAATACAGATGAACGTTCATAAACCTTTTAGATTAGTATCGTTGAGATTCAGATTGCTAGCCTAGGATTTTGTAACTTGTCACAGAAAAATGTTCCTTAAATGACCAATGCGGGTGGGTGGGGAGGCTGTTATGGTTTAGCGTGCCAAGTGGATAATTAGTGAGCCCTGAATGAAGTTTCTTTTCAATGTGAAGCAAGTGTTAGCAGGTTTGAATTAACATACATAATAAAAACTAATACAATTTCCAAATCAAAATTTCCAGTTTTATGAAGATTATTATTTTCAACAGAAAGATAATATTGACCACTCCAGTTGGCGTAATGAACAACACAGGACGTGAACGAATACAATTCTTCTCAGAATGAAATTTAAGAGAAGCTTACTTCTACAATGAATTTCGCACGTGGCAAATGAGAAATTGCTGTGGATACAATTGGTACAGAGTTATAAATTTACCAGTTTATCGCCGGTCTTACTACCAGACATAACAATGTCTTGACTACAATTTCGCACAATGATTTGCAAAAATGACCAGTATGTAAGATATTTCCCTGTCTTACTTTGTCTGCCACCAATTGTACTTCAAACTGAAGTAGACATTTGTTAGCCTGTTTAAAGTACTCGAGCTCTCTTATTGTCAAGGTTTGTATTTATCATTTTCAATTCGTTGGGTTGTTGTTTTAGACCGTGTTGAAAGCGAATTTAGAGCAAAATACCTCGAGATGACCATACAGTCTAAGGCAAATTCGAATGTCACACTGGATTGCATGCTTATTATTGTAGGGCAAACATGCTTTAAATACAAATATCGGTCATTTTGCACTCTTGTAAGAATACCCACTAAAATACTATCATTGAATTTTTTTATCACATCCCTTCTAAAACTAACTAATAATCTCAGTGAAAGGATCATGCAAGAATGCATATCAAGTGCTCTAAAATGTATCAACCTTTGACACGTTAAAATAACATATATCAGGTGGTTTAAAATTTAGAAACAATTTACACGGTTAAAAGTATGCATGTCAGGTATAGCAGTAGCAGCAATAGGAGCAACAGTTGTCAAATTGTGACATGGTTAAGAAATAAATATCAGGGGTATAAAATTGATAAAATATTGACAAAGTTTTCAAACTTTTGTTATACAAGCATGCTGGCTATTTATATTAGCATTGCTGAATTTTCTACCGCATATTTATTTACTACTTCTGCTACTACAGCTACAACAATAATTGCGACACCTGCTGCTATTGCCACTGATCTGTATCAAATTACACTGTGGATCTACTACTACTACTACTATTGTTGCTACAACTGATGTTATTACTATTATTGATACTACTACTATTGTTGCTATTACTGCTAGTATTATTATTTTTATACCACTACTACTACTACTACCACTACTATAGATGATACTACTATTGCTCTTACTGCTATTAAAATTACTGAATACAAATGACGTTGTTTATATCCAACACTTCCGCCCTAAACTGTTATTCGCACCAAACAAGGAACTGCGTCACTCTTTTTGAATCCAGCCTTTTAATTCATACTTTTCTAATTTTAAACAAATGTTTATATCAATATTATATATTTAGGCTTCCAAATCTCTCTGAAACTATTTGGTTATTTTCGCTTTTGAAGGTAAACCAAGCATGTCTGCGCAGAGCTGTTTGCAACAAATTAATTGTGGAAGAATAGATCCACCCCATTCACCATCGCTAGCCCACTCAAAACAATGCGTTTCCCTTTGGGACTCGTATATTATTTTAGCATTTTTCATTCTTTATATTGCATACATTGCTCCCACAGCTGCTTCTCATATTACTTTATAGTGTAATGCCACCATGCCCAACTAAATGAACCAACGTGTGTTGTTGCAGACGCGGCGTATTTTATTACTTAAAGTGTTATAACAGTGTATCTACATTTATTCAGTTTATTTCTTGGTGAATGAGAATATATATATATATATATATATATATATATATATATATATATATATATATATATATATATATATATATATATATATATATATATATATATATATATATATATATAATAGGAATGTAATAAATCCGATTGAAAACATTTCAGTAATAACTGCATGGGAGCCCACCTAATATCGCGTTCGCACCTGTTTACGATACTAACAGAATGCAACTGCCAACCACTTCCGGTATTTAGTGAAAACAAAGCGTGACGTTACATTTTGAACACTTGTTGTAAACAAAGGCCGAGTTGGTATCGTCATCTTATGGAAAAGTCTTCAGAAACTCAACACGAAAGCTGCAATTCTGAAGGAAGTGAATTGCCACTGACCAGCGGGTCTTCGCCATTCGGAGATGCAGAGGTAATACGCTCGGAAGATTCTGATAACGGTGTAGAAGCGGCTGCCGGCACCTAAATTAATCCGTACGAGTTTGAACCCTACATTTCCAAAATTGCAGATGAAGATGACGCAGAAGAAAGACTAAATCGATTGAAGGACAATTCATGGTAATTGTTTTCTGAATATGTCTACGGCCTAAATTACTATTAATATATGAATCCGACGATATTTGCAGTACTATTCAACAATCTCCCGTTCATTTACAGATGGATTTTTCTCACCTGTAAAAAACGATGTACTTGTGTATTGCATTTCATTGGTAGAGGTGTATTTATACATTGATAAGTAAAAGGTACATCGGATCACAGTTGCAAGCCTCGAACACCTGTGTACAAATTGATACGATTTAGAAGTACTTAAGATTCCTAGGAGTGGATGTCCTCTTTTGCACAGCTGTTGAAATAGGCAGAATATTACCCTCATGGCAGTAAAATTGAATTCATATTCTGTACACATTATTATAAGCTAAAATATCGAGTTTCTCATATGTATGCTAATAGTTGATTTTTAGAAACTATGAAATAAACCCTTTTTTCTGTGATAAACATCTACTTGCAACTTCTGTTTTCTTTCATATCTAATTTAATTTTACAGTGCTGTACTAAATGTTTTACCTGTCTATGACTTTAGTCAGTTTGTGTCATTGTACTGTGTTATTTATGTGTTCATAAATATGAGATTAAATTTGCCAAGCATAGCACTATGCATTAAAGATGAAAACTCTATTTTAGGTGTAATTGTGGACATTGTTTGGTAATGCCCACAGCAAGGGAATGTGAATGTTGTTGTGACATATAGAAGGTCACAATGAGTCTGTAATGAATACCAGGGGATACAATGTATAACACACCATCCAGGGTTCGGTCCAGTTTGTCTCGACATCCATGTTTTAAAAGTTGCATAGTACCAGTATAGACAACAATTTGGAGAATGTCCAGAACAAGAAAATGCGTAAGTAAAATGTCTGAGTAATTGTTCATGTTCTTTTGTTATCATGATATATGCATGACAGCATAGTATTGGTGTTATTAATACAGCAAATAAACAAGTCACTTTTTCCAGTCATTTTATGACACCTTCGTGGATTGAACCCCTGTTCTAGAGGCCTACACTGCCTAACATTTATACTTCTGTGATACTGATAAATCATGCCGCAAAACAACATATATACATGTACAAATATTGTTTTATTTCATTATTTTTGTCGGAAAATAAAATATTATATATATATATATATATATATATATATATATATATATACACACACACACAGATTATATTGGAATCATATAACTTTATTGATATACAAAATAATGGTAAATCAACTGGGCCACTATTAACACTACTAAAACGTTTGATTTCCTAATTTGATCTAATGCATAAAGCATATTTTATTTCAGCTTAACTTTTAAACTATTATTTCAGAAGACAGTAAACAGCATATTGACAATTTGCTCGGTGGTGTCGGCACTTCTAGGGTAAGGAAGTGAGGGTCATCATTCTATCATGTTTTATTCAGAGTGTCCGCACTGCCTTTCCTGATCAAAACCTGAACTACACTGGCTTTCATGAGGCTGACGGCGATTAGACCTGTTGAACATGACAACACCACCCACCACCACCGACAAATTCACAATACAATATTGTAAAATTTCTACTACATTTTTTTATATAGAGATTTGTATTAATTGGGGATGAGAATAAACCACGTCATGTTTGTAAATATCTATATGTAAACTCATTCACACATTCGAGCGACAATGAAATTAATGGGTAGGCTTTCTAAATCTACCACCAGAAAGATTTTTCTATTCACATGGTCAAACAAAGTTTAAGGCAACATGAAAATTTTGACAATATTTATCAAATGTTTTGTGTCTAAGTTCTTGATTTACTAGATCTTTACTGCATTTGTTTTGGGAACTATGAAAGAACGTTCTACAGGGTACAAATGAAACTCATGTGGTGACTGATCTGTTGAATATCATAGACATAGTAATATGGTAATTTTCATTAAAACTGACCCTTGCTGCTTCACTCTTTGAATAGCTTCTTCTTATTTCATTTGGCGGTGACACTTGACAATTTGCTTCCTCTGATGGTGACCGCATTTCAAGCCTACACAGCTTTGGTGTTGAATGTTCTGATAGATTTGCAGTTACCTTGGCTTGGTTGTCAGTTTCCTTCACACAGTGGATAGACGGGTCAGCATCATCATTGAGTATGGCTTTCTTTGGTGCCCTACCCATATGCTCAACCTCAAATCTATACCTAAATGGGAAGCATTCTGGTGTGAAATGAAAGAAGCAAAGGGCAGGAAACTCAGTCGGACCATCCCAGTTTGCTCTTTTGATTTTTACAAAATTTGTCCACCTACCACGAAGTGCTTGGTCTTTCGGGAAGGAATGCATGGAAAACCCATCAGCATTTATATTCCCACAATTTGCGGCAACACACCTGACCCCGCTGCTTTTGCTTGGACCTCCACTATCTCCGCTTGCTTTGATTATGATGATAAAACTCTTCAAACTAACTAATATGGAACGGAACACGTGCTTTGTTTATGTTTCAATATAAAGGGAAGTAAGGTGGATCTTCAAAATATGACGGCAGGCGATCTACACACTCCGGAAATAACTGAATGATAAAATTTGTCTGATGTGTATTATTTTCGAAAACACACCTGAGCGTATTTCTCAGTTATTATGACGAATTTTTATATCGGTTATTTTACACCGCTTCCAGATTTTATTTTCTATTCAAATACTATTGAATTTTATTAACTTTATCTACACTGGAATGGCACATTAATATTGTAATTCCATCAGTTCGTAAACACTCATATTACTTCCGCTGCTGTTTATTGCCTTGCTTCATACTGTAACACAACTCTGATCAACCAAATCAAAAGAACTTGTATTGCTTCCGCACCTGCGTTTCATGCTACTTCATCTCACAATGCCACCGCGCCCAACCAAAATACAATAATTTATAACACACTGATTCTGCATTTGCTGCACATAGTAATGCCACCCTGACCAATGATATCACAATCATTCAGACCATACCAATGTAATATAAGTTTGCGTTTTTTTCTTTTTTGTTTGAGCAGAGATCGTCCTGCATTGCAAATGTAACATATATTGCTTTTCTGTTTCTCTACTGTTGTAGACAGAAATACAACTACAAAAAGGTAAAATAAAAATATAAAAGTATTGAAAAATAAAACAAAGGGAGTCAGTGTCATTTAGAATTCTCTTTCGACCATTATTCGTTTATCTCGTTATCAACTTGAGTCAATGACTCTCCTCCACACACCACACCACGAAGACATCTTTGCTGAAAAAGACAAGCTTTATCTTTAGTCCTGTTGCAATGACGAAACATCAAAACATTTAAGAAGTATTTGAAGTGCGTTCGTATACATTTATGTGGGGTGACAGGGGCAAGGTGCAAATGAAATGGGCGATGCTAATACTGTAGAATGGGTGTTTAAAACATCGTGATGAGGTTGTGTAGAACTTTCTTCCCTTGCCAACACCATCATCACCCCCACCCCCTTCGCGGACCCCCACCACGTATTGTCATATAGACCATAACATTCGTTTCATGGGAATTTAATGTGCATGAAGCGTGGAACAAAAATAATGCACCGACTGGTGACGTGTGAATGTCTGATTTGTTGGAATGACGCGTAATTGAAGAAAATCAACCAATGCATCATTTTTAAAATTAATTATGGTTCTACCGCTTTAGCTACATGATGCTTTCAGTAGTTCAACCTCTGGGGAACTGTTTCCTTCAGCTGCTGTCAACGTTTTGAGTAATCCAGCCTCGGCGCTGTTGATTGCTCGTGCTCAGCTAGTTAGACAAAATTCCATTCAACACCACTTAACCAGACACGCAACACGAGAAATATGTTGAGCCATGATCTATGTCTTCAATGCCGAGCGTTGAAATATTGCATCGCCGGAAAGTGATGCATACCTCAGTTCAAGTCGGAAGAGAAATATCTTTGCTTTGTAAAACTAAAAGAAGCTACGGGTGAAGAGAAACAGTTTGTATTATATCACAAATGATGAAGAGTGTTTCTCAAATTTCGAAACCAATTTTTACTTTTCTGTCCCTCCGACTAAAGCACGTGTGTGTGTGTGTGATGAACATGCTCAAAATTATTTTAAAAAATTGTGGATATGACAGATCACAAGACAAATTTAGCTTCAAAGAAAATCTGTTTTTATTTTCTTAAGACGTGTATAAAAAAGTCTTTACGACTGTCTCTGACCGGTCAATTCTTGTAAGAAGTATCATCGTGAGATAATAATAATAATAATAATAATAATAATAATAATAATAATAATAATAATAATAAAATAGTAATAATAATAATAATAATAATAATAAAATAATAATAATAATAATAATAATAATAATAATAATAAAATAATAGTAACAATAATAATAATAATAAAATAATAATAATAATAATAATAATAATAATAATAATAATAAAATAATAGTAATAATAATAATAATAATAATAATAATAATCGACAAGTATAATTCACGTGCTTTCTGGCGACATGGTTTAAAAGGCAGCAAGTATTGCGGTGAATATCCCTTTAGTCTTATAGAAAACATTACAATCTATTCTAACTTCATTGTTTTACTAAACATACTGCACAAACCTTAGTTGGTTTTGACAAAATGTTCATTCTGCATCAACTTTACTTTAGTGGTTATACTTGGCATATTTGTATATATATTTGCTTCTTTATGGTATCACCCAAATATGTTTAAGTCAGACGCATGTGTGTTATTTACTTGTGTCTCTGTGTGCTTTTTATCGTAATTCTCCGAGGAAGTGATTTTGACAGGAAACTCGAAGAACTCAGTTTTCCCCACCCCGCTTTCAGCATATGGTTTTACTTGGCAGTCTTTAAATAATATAGATAATTGGCTTGATAGGTAATCGGTTCAAGCATATTTAGACGGGAATTTTTTGAATTAAATCATGTAATCGTAACACCACCTTTACTCCCCTTAGAATACATTTTCCGTTTCATAACGACAAAATGTACAGACGAATCAGAAAGTCATCAATATGGAACGCAACATCTGGATTAAATCTGTCAGAATAAGGAGACGTAGATAGAACATATGGTCAATCAATAATTTGTGGATATGGAATTATACTTGCATAGGAAAATAAGGATTTGCATTATCCGCGTGAAAACAGAAACGTGATTTTCATGTATTAACGCAGCAGAACATATCCCCGTAAGTTATTATGGAAGTGTCAAAGTAAAGATTGTCATCATATTTAGAATTAATTACATTTGTATTGGCTTGCAGCATGGACATTCAAATGTATTCGAAGAAAGCAAGTTTTGGATGTATTGTTCAGTACTTTGTATTTGATTGAATTTCGTTTGTTTCAGTACTGTAAAACAAATCGAAATGGATACATTATATCATGTTGACCTTGACATGTACCTTTTGCTTATAAATATCAGAACATCTCTTCTATCTCTCTCTCTCACTATATATATATATATATATATATATATATATATATATATATATATATATATGTGTGTGTGTGTGTGTGTGTGTGTGTGTGTGTTTTTATGTATATTTAATTAGTTTTGTATATATATATATGTGTGTGTGTGTTTTATGTATATTTAATTTGTTATATATATATATATATATATATATATATATATATGTGTGTGTGTGTGTGTTTGTGTTTTTATGTATATTTAATTTGTTTTGTATATATATATATATATATATATATATATATATATATATATATATATATGTGTGTGTGTGTGTGTGTGTGTTTATGTATATTTCATTTGTTTTGTGTATATATATGTGTGTGTGTGTGTGTGTGTGTGTTTATGTATATTTAATTTGTTTTGTTTGTTACCTTTACTTAATGATTACATCTTGTATACATATATATTTTGTACTTGCCCTTGCCCAAAATCAAGTTACTAACGTGCCTGACCACTGACATTATTTCGAACAAGGATATTTTTTCACATCTACCTCAGGATAATTACTTTTCTTTAATTAAAATAATGAACATAATTGGTTCTTTTTCCTGCAAATCGAGTAAGAACATTTTTCTCAGTTTATTTATGGAGCTGACATTTTACTTTTAAGAATCCCTGATCCACGTATGATTCAAGAGGCATTCGAACAGGCATGTGCAGCCTACGGCCCGCAGGCCGCAACGGACCCGCCACTTGTTTTATCTGGTTACATTGCTATTCTACGGGTACATTTAAATCTGGCTATCAGGTCCAAATGCTGGATTTAAGTTGCGGATGCCGACATTAGAAGCACCTGAGCATGCAGCAAAATTAACCGGATTATAGAAGCTATGCTTCATGAAACTTCCTGTTCGTATCATTCAGAATATGTACTTTCGACGAAGTAGTCACCTTTCTTTTCTTTGCTCCCCACTTTCAAATCCGTGCATGAAAATATTTTAGTTTGATTTTTTGCTTAGCTGTAATTTTGTTTCCACTTTATCCTTACAAGCTGCGTCTTTAAACGCACTTATTTGCAAAAATGCTACAATTGTATTTCGTTACAAGATTTCTAAAAAGTGCAGTTCAATGCAGAAGCCTATTCACTCGTGTAACACAATACATTGGGATTGCTTACAACTCTTTTAATACTCTCACTTGTCTTCGGTTAAAGACGAAAACAACAATTTCGTCTAACGACGAGCCAGTTTACTCGTGCCGGTTCTTTTGCTGAGCCAATTCTTTGAGAAAATGGCGTCAACAGATTTAGCTTACGGCACCCCATAGGTTACGAATTATAACGTCACCTAAACTCAGAAGCCTATGATATATATATATATATATATATATATATATATATATATATATATATATATATATATATATATATATATAGAGAGAGAGAGAGAGAGAGAGAGAGAGAGAGAGAGAGAGAGAGAGAAACAGTGGCATTTCGTTTTAAATGGTTGACTAATCTTTGTCAACTTATTTTCATTTTTAAGCCCGTTTAAAATTACTTTATAACACTATGACCACAACTCCTTTCGTAAAGCAGGATGTGTGGGGGAAACACGTGCATGTATGTGTGTGTGTGTGTGTGTGCGTGTGTGATTTAGATTTTAATTTGGCATTAACAATTTTTCAGTCATATCGCAACGATATGTCTGCAGTGTGTCAGTTGATAGTGATTTCTAGCACTGGGGCATCAAGCCGCAGACAAGGAGCATCATGTCACACCCACTAACATTAGCCGGACACATTGTCGATCCATCCTAACACTAACGTCTTAATGGTGAGCGCCAAGTGAGACAGCTGCTTGTGTCATTTTGATAAGTCTTTGGTATGACTCGGGCAGGGTTCGAAACCACGACCTCCCGCATCACATTAGGACACTCAAACCACTTGGGCCATAAATCAGGATGTATAAGAGAAAAGCATTATGGTTAAATTGTTATTAGATGTGAAACAGGAACGTAAATAAAAGGCAATGCATCATTTTTACATCCCTCAAGACTTCTCCTTCAGTGTGTGTCATATAACTGTCTAAAAGTTCATAAATCTGAGGAATAAAAAAAACAAAAAAAAACAAAAAAAAAACAAGACAATATCGATATAATGAGAAAAATCTACTAAATACAGATCTTTACTCGTTGGTGATCCCAAGGGTGTATATTAATTATTCACGCTCTAGAAAAGGTAATAATCGTTTTTAAAACAAGAGTGCTCGAAGGTGACTCCTTTGACTCGTATAATGGCTTCGACCTGTTTGATCTTTCAAATGGCTTTATTATATTACAATAATTAAAGGCTACCTCTTCTGCGAAAGAACCACATAATTCACATTTTAGCTGTTATTTAACTTTGCGGAAATCATGTCATTAATTAGTCAGTATATAAGAATTTATGAGCATTATTTCGATAACAAGATGTGGTAGATACATCTAGAAAGCGCAATAAGAATATCATCCAATGTCAAGATCGGTAATTTATGTTTCCAATGAAGGATTGCTTCAGTTAAATTGACTTAATATGTTACACACAAGTAATTAATAAATGACGAAACAACAGAATCCCAGGACTCAAACAGAGACTTGTAGGTCTTAAGTATTTACAATTCTGTTTTATTGTCGTGACCAGACATGGCAAGATACAACATGGCGATTTACAAAACACGATATGACTGAAGCCAGTAACATAACATATTTTGATTTAGCATTCTTTATTTAAGACTCTCATCCTGAAGAAAACAGACACATGCTAATTTGGACCAATACGAAACTAAATATTTCGTAAGTTATTATATCCTTCCATGCAAGCTGAGCTGACAGTTGATTTACGAAAAATATACGTACTAAATCGGGAGGCAAACTAATTACAGGTTTTATCTCGGTGAAATGTAAAATAAATCAAAAGCACGAGAAAGCGTTTATCACCATAATCGACACTATCTAGTCGTAGAGTATAGTCAAAACCCATCTGACTGAAAATACTTGTATACGCTGTAGTAAAATTGATTGAATCAAAGTTTACTTGCATCAAAGTTCCATGCCTAACATATCCATGTATTGTAGATAAAATTAATATCCATTAAATAGCATTTCTATCAAATCAGCCAAATAAGAGATTAAATATCTTAAACAAGGTTTGATGACTGTTCTTATTCCAAATTCCACCATTACGTTTATGTTTACAGAACGTTTAAATGTTGATACCAACTTAATTCTTATAAGGTACACTCTTATTCATAGAAAACGTACTGAATAATAGACAAGTATTTTAAGTTTTCAAAATAATAAATATAAAACAATGATATTAACTGCATCTCAGCATTATCTCTGATAGTCAAATAATTTCATTATTTCGCGATGCGTACTTAATGAATTAAAGACAGTGACACCTTTATAATCTTCATCAGATTATTTGGAAACCTGTGTTTCAGCAAGCGAAGTACCAAGCTATAGAGATTATATTTCACGAGTATGTGCTTTAATCTCTTTTTTATCAGTATATTTATCAGGTTTTTAAAGAATGGGTTAGCGAAAATGTTACAATTATTACTGTTCTTTCTGCTTAATATTAGCTTTACCCATATAAATTTGAAAGCAAAAAAGAATGTGTAACAGTGAAAACCATAAATTAAATTTGAACTTTGTATTGTTATAATAGACATGAAGAAAAATGCATGTAAGTTTTATTTCAAATCCAAAGCTGCTCCTTGCTTTCTAATAATATTTAGTCATTTTATACACCTCTACCCCATCATCTCTCTCTCTCTCTCTCTCTCTCTCTCTCTCTCCTATATAAATATATATGTTCTCACTAGAAACTACAATATTCTTTATAAATGGGATATCGATACAGAAGCCATCACATACAGGGTCCGCTATTAATTGGATTATCAGGAGTATCAATTCAAGCAGTTAAATCCATCTAAGATTTACCGGTAAAGAGAGAGAGAGAGAGAGAGAGAGAGAGAGATAGAAGAGTACTGTTTTGAACCAAACAGTTTGTTTCTTGGATAATTATTCAAGACAGTTAATCAGTACAATTGTAATTAAGTAAATTACAGGAGATACAAAATGCCATTTTCTAACTCAAATAGGAACTTTACACACTCGTAGCTTCCATTTCTGGTCTATTCACGTAATGAGTTTGAACAGAGGGATGCAATATCAAGTCCCGTACGTTTTAAAAAATATCCCAAACCAGATTTTCTAGGAATCTAAACACAAGAATGGTACGTGGATAAAATGCATTTGGTGCACAGTTTCCTCTTTCCCCCCTCCCCAGTATAGTGTCTATTAGTGCATCTCATATATGCAGCCTTAACGTGTTTTGACTGGAAGTAAGTATATACTAGCAATAATACAGTATAACACAACATGCATCATGCTGGATTAAATCGGCATATTTTTTTTAAAGAAATTGTTCCCTTTTTAGAAGCATTCACATTAGGAAAGCGTAGATTTTTAAAACAAATATTTGTTTTCAGAATTAATGGCTTATACTAGTAAGCCTTCATTAACAGTACATCTGGATTACGATGAGCTAAATATAATAGGGGATTGTCCAGAAAAGGGTGCTTTGCATGCCATCTCGTTTCGGTAGTAACGGTGAGAGAGCCACATAATGTACATTGTGTCGGATTGAAAACAAATTAAAAAAAACTGTGATTTCTACATAGAATTAGATATATCAAATTTGGACAATCACCTATTTTAATCTTATAGCGCATTTTTGTGCTTTTTTAATAACATTTTACATTGACTGATTAGCTATCACTTCCAAATTTTAGGCGGATCCCGATATTGGGTTGAAGTATATATATATATATATATATATATATATATATATATATATATATATATATATAGATAGATACATACATACATACATACATCGTGACAATAGCATGCAGTATTACGTAAGAAGACCTACCTCGGTTGGGCACGTAGAGGTTTAAGCTGAGGCAATCCTCGTCCTGTTTCTTAAGTCTTTCTGCCTGTCTCCAAAATGTATGTAAAACGCTTTCAGTCAGGCGTTTATGTACACAGGCTGCAGAAGAATTTTGTTTTGATGCATCTTTCAAGTACTTCAATTTTGGAGGTGAACTAGGTGGCATGAATCGTAGGACATTCCCTCGCATTCCCCGTAACGACGCATAAGGAATGCTGAAAAACGCCTCTATTTCTTTTAAGTGGTAGTCCTCGTGAAATTCTACAAGAACCCCACGCACTCGACCATATTTGGTTTCCACTACCTTATCCCCAAGCTGGCGTATAATCACTGAGGCTATACAGGCCTGAATGCAGCTAATTAGGGTGACAAAACGGTACTTTTCTCTTAAAAGCTCCATCTTCCTTGCGAATTGAATAACGCGACCAATTAAAAGACTAGTACCAATTAAAAGACTAGTAACATATCTCGAACGTACCTGACAATGCGCTGCATGATATTAGCCAAGCACGGCATGTTACTCTGCCTGTGGTGTAAATGATGTAATTTTATCTTGCTATTGAATGAAGTAACTGAATCTTGACATTTAATCCTATTCTCGAAGGGATATCAGAAGCCCAGAGAAATGTCAAAACAGGTTCGAAGATGCAAGGTAAACGTAACCGTTTCTTGTCTCAGCTTCCACTTAATGAGTTTATAAAAAAACACAGTCAAAATATCGCTTTAAGGGCTGAATGATCCCGGCGCTGGTTAATAAGAAAATCTTTCACATCCAAGAATTATTGATCTTAAGCCACAAAGCACAATTTAAATTTCAGAGTCCCGACCACGTGCTCGAGTTTATACTTCCCCTCCGTTATTATAGGAATGGGTATTGAGAGTCTCGGCGCGTCAGTATTAATACAGAATGAATTGCTCGCTTCTAGATCCTCAAATAACATTCTCTGTCTCTACTCTCAGACGTTATTTCAACGCAGCGAATGTGGTTCATGTCCATACAACGAGACCTCATCCTTTGGGACTGGATTTGGTCGACATAAAATGCACCATACAATATAGGTGGGGAACGAAGATATATCCAGTTCTCTAAACATATAACATATACTTATCAACCATAATACGAATTAAATAAGGCAATCCAAATTATTTCAGTGTTTCCAGCACAATGGACGTCATAGAATAAACTACGATAGCGCTTATTTAGGTACCTGTTGAATTTAATAAACCATTTTACATATATGATTGTTTGTGAATCTGCAATACATACGTGTATAATTACGATTACACCCAAGATAGGGTTGTGAATTAAAATATATTGGCATTTGAAACAGCACTTTGCATTTGCATGTATCTAGGTTATTGATCAAATGATGAAAAATCGCACACAAAACATGACATCCTGTACATCGTTATTTAATTCATTAGAGGGATGTTTCCTCATTGTTAATGAAGCCCAACATAGATATATACTTTTCATGCATTTAGCTTAAGGAATAATGATCTCGGACTATATATTGCATTGGTTATTGAAAACAAATATCATGATCTTCATATTAACCATGCATGAGCATGATTATTTAGGGCATGAAAACTGCAAAAATACCTACTTGTACAGTTCCACATTTGGAATCAAAACAAATTATTTGAAGTAAATATAACAGCTAATGGTATGATTTATTCTTGCTGGAATTGGTTGTAAACAGAGCGCGATCAATATTACTTGATTAATTCCATTCAACATTCAATTTCAGCGCTATCACGAGACCCATTATTATTACTTCATGCGTGTCTATTGTAGAAAGCAACTTAAACAAGCCCATGTAGTCCAGCCTCTGTTTATATCTATTTTATTGTAATGGCGACATTGCCCTCTAGAAATTATATGATGACTGACCATGTATTCAGATGAGTTGTGATACCAAATATTCTTTTAATATTTGCAGATTAATATCAGACATGAAAATGAATGTATATGGATAGAAAATATTATCTGCCGAGAAATGATGTGAATCATCCAATGGCGTTCTGTTTTGTAACTTCTCATTCGGCTTCCATCATATACCTATCATCATTCATGGATTAGAATTACAGAGGTAATTATTATATCAATTATATACGCATCTGTAAATAACAAATATTCCTCTCCAGAATTAAAAGGCTTAGTAAATTAGGTTACTGTGATATATTTCCAAGTTTGATGGCGAGAACTGAATTTCTCAGCAACACGGTTGTCTAATCCAGGAAATAACAAGGATAATAAATCATACACCAAATATAAGAATACAAATGATCCGTTGTATCAGGCAATTCACAAATACTCTACATGCAAAACCACTAGAAATGAAGGATCCGAAGTGTTTGTTCACAGGATTAGCAGACGAAATGTCACTATTAACTACTGCAGTGTAAGGCTTTGCACATTGTGCGAAACGAACCACTCATAGCTTGAGTTACAGGAACAGTGAATCGCGGCACAGAGGTGGGATGAAGCAATGAAAACTGATGCCAATGTTCTACATTGCAAACGGAAACAAATCTTCTCAGGCGGTGCTCTGCGGCTTCTGTGAATATCTTCGTTTCATGATATAGATAATGTCGGAACAAGGAACTTGACAAGAAATTTTCCTCAGATATATTTTCGGTGTGAGAGGTAAACACTCTTATGTCATGTGTTCATGCTTGAAGAAACAGTAACACAAGAAAGAATGAAAAATACAAGCTTTGAAAAATACAATAATTTATTTCACTGATAAAATTATGTAAAAAATACTTTAAAAAATATGTACTTACGGTTTTATAGAATCAAATCCAAAAATAATCCAAGAATAATCCAAGAATACAATTTTAGCAGTCCTAATAACAAAATGTTCTACTGATTTCAAATTCGAATCGCGACGAAGAATCCTAAACGGAAGACGATGACGTATGTTGCAATATGTAGTGTTACACTTCCTTGTTAGCACGCCAGTATCTAATAGCTGAATAAATGTTTACAACAAACTGTCCTTGTCGAACAATTTTACACGAGCACACGTATTTTCCAGACAAAAAACATAATTAATCATTTTGAATACAAATAATTTGAAATAACTCCAAACAGCACAACATACAACTTATAGTGTACGCAAATGAACAGCTGCAACTGAGATTAATTCTCCGAAACATGGGTTATGTCGTATTCTACACGTAAATAAGGGGTCACGTGATCACCTTCTCGAAGATTATAGGAAGCAAGTACTTGTTACAGATCACATTTACTCAGTGTGACCCTGACGAAAACCAATCAGTTTACTCTAAGGGAAAAACATTGTTTACATCTTAAAGACGAAGCCCCATCATGACCTCGAAAACAACCAACTATTTAAAATAAAATAGAACTTGTTTACGATGGTTGCTACATATTTTGAAGCAAGGGATGTATGTAGATCAATACCTGGTGTTTATAAGCTAAGTCAAGGTCAAACTATTTTCTGAAAAAGTATCATCTCTAGTGAATAAATTTACATTACAATATCATGTAATGAAAGATAAAATATTTAAATTGACAAAGAATTAAATTGAAATAAATATATATTAAATCAGATATAACTAAATCAAATATACATAACAACACGCTATTTTATGGAATGGTGTTTATGAACGATCGCATTAATAAAGTACTCTAAATTGACACCAATGACGAATTTTGGGTCTTGTATTTTTAGAAGGTAATGGTGTGATCCTGAGCTCATTCCTGTATACATCCAATCGTTTCGTTTCACAGAATATTTGTTCTCATGTTCGTTTTCAATTCTGCAGAATATTTCAGAGTTGAATGGTCGCTGCATGACCTATAATATATCCGATCTGATGACTGTATTACCTGTAACCTACCCTATATGATGACTGTTTGACCTGTAACCTACCCTATATGATGACTGTATAGCCTGTAGCCCACCCTATCTGATGACTACATAGCATGTCACCTATCCTATATGACGACTGTATAAACTGTAACACATCCTATATGATAACCGTATAACCTATAACCATTCCTATATGATAACCACATAGCCTGTAACCTATGTTATTATATGCTCATTTTATTTCTCCGTTAACTTTACATTATCAGAATGGTTCAATATTTTACGATATTGCACACCTTCATATTGCACCCACGCGCAGGACACGTGTGCCCAATAGTGTATTCGGAACTACTTTGTAAACAAATCATGTACATTCGCATAGTAGACGCAATACGTTTTGGTTGATTAAATTTGTTTCTGAATGAACTAAAGCAGATGATTCGTGGACTGCAACATACCAACTGTTTTGCTACATTCCACGTTAACCTTTCGCTACATTGTTTCAGATTTTGCGATAGACACCAGATTTCATAAAATTGCTTGGTACCTACAAATAACATGCAAGCTATAAAGGCATAAACTGTCTCCTTTAGCTGGTAATAAGAATGGCAAAAAATATACTTACAGTTTTACATCCAAACTTTCCTCAAAATGTACTTTCTTAGTTCTGCAAATCCGAATTACATGAGCCATGTCATGAGTTCTCAAGCTTGATTACACATTTCGAAATTGTTCTGTAATTTCGGCTATTTTCCAAGTGCAATTACATCTTCCTTACTGTACTCAAAATGAAATAAACATTAAATTCAATAGCGTCTTTTTGATAATTGCAATTGAAACACTTCATATTTTTCCAACATATTGATTTTTTCAAATAGTCAATGACAGAACAAACACACTTGCAGATCTAAACACGCTTCTCCCGCGCCACTTCAATCCGATGTATTTCATGTATAATTTGCACAGATGAATCCAGTCCCAAATCACAAACTTTCGTCGAATCGAAACAAAATACCAAAATATATTCATTCCAGATCAAATGGAAAAGTTGTTGCAATGCGCATTCATTCACAATATGACTGCAAGTTTCAATTTTAACTAGACACTCCATTTTCTTTCGAAAGTTATGTCGAGCGCGCGACTAAATTCAAATTTATCTGGGCGGAGTTATGTGCGCATTAATAATGATGTTCTGTAATGATAAATCTGCGCTTGTGTGTTTAGTTTGGAATACGGCATTCATTCATTTACGTTGTTTCTTGTAGTGTATTTTGTTCATATAATTAAGCCTTAGGTAGAATAAGAAAATGAGCATATAATAAAAAGGTTACTGCATTTGTATGGGAAAATATGAACTCGTTTTGTCGGATGGATATACTGCACTCCCAAGTTCGTGCAGTATTCCAGCCAAAAAACTCGTTCATGTTTTCCCATACAAATGCTGTACCCTATAACTATGTGATGGCTATATAGCCTGTCACCTGTCCTATATGATCACTGTATAAACTGTAACACATCCTATATGATAACTGTATAACCTATAACCTTTCCTATATGATGAATGTATAACCTGAAACAAATCATACAGAGTAGCTCTATAACATTTAACATATTATACAAAACTTGCTGTATAAAATGTACCATTATATAGGGTGACTGTATGACCTGTTACCTATCCTATATGTTGCTTGTATAGTCTGTAGCAGATAATATAAGATGGCTGTATAACATCTAACATATTATACAAAGTTGCTGTATAAAATGTAACATTATATAGGGTGGCTGTATAACCTGTAATCTAGTATATTTGTTGGCTTTATAAAATGAAACCTATCACATATTGGCTTTATAACCTGTGACATATCCTTACAGTGGCTCTATACCGTGTACTGTATGATACGGAATTGCTGTATGACATGTAACATTATAAAGGATGGCTGTTTAACCTGTATCCTATCCTATATTGTGTCTTTATAACCTGTAATATATCCAATAGGGTGGCATTATAACCTATAACATATTATATAGGGCTGCTTTATAATTTGTAACACATTCTATATTTTGAGATATTATAATCAAAGATTGTTAATTATGACAGCAAAAAGTTTTCTGACATTGCCGATTGCGTAAGAAGTTAGGACAAGAAAGAAAACGTTAGTTTATACAGGTTCAATAGCTGTGATCGACCAAATGAATAAATATATGCGAATGTTTGCGCTGCAAAATAATATAAGCCTTGTCGTTGAAACCGTGTCCGTTTCGCGCGTTAGCGTGTATTATTATAGTCGCCTTAGAACTGCTCAACTCCGGGCACTGTTCCATCTGTTAACTGTTTGTTAAATTAACCTCACACCAAAACTCGCCAGTGGGGCCGAATGCGATTACAGTGCTCATAAATAATAATCGAATTATGAGTACATTATTCTCAGTGCCGGATTAAAACCTGTGGAGGCCCTTATGCAGTCGAAATCTTGCCAACCCCCCTCGCAAATTATCTCCTAATACGTTTTATCAATATTATTTTGATCCGTTGTCGCGGGGCCACTAAAAGACGTGTGGACATTAGGCAGATGCCTACTCTGCCTATTTGGTAATCCAGCACTGATTATTCTGAATTATTATCGAGGTTCTATTATACAAACAGATTCAAATGTAAAATTATACTAACAACTCGCGCTTGGTAATGACGGTTATGAGTGTATATTGATTTCAGTACATTACTAAGTAACCGTTTATCCAATGGAATGTTTTCTCCTCGTAACACTACGTTATTGATCTGTACCTTGGACCCAGATGAATTAAATATTCCCTGAAATATTAATAACAGTAATTATTAATGACTTATTCCCTAATGTTAATCGGAAAAAAGAGATCGAATAAACATAATGAAAAGAGACAGAATAAACATAATGAAAAGAGACGGAATAAATATAATGAAAAGAGACGGAATAAATATAATGAAACAACAAACTCGATTGTACCAACAGGTAAACAGAGGGGCTGACATTCGACTGTAATGTTAGAATGCATTTAATGCTAGTTGATATTTCAGTGTCATTCCATATATTATTACATATAGTATTACATGCTTCTTTCTTTCCATTGTCCGTTCATATAGTCTAGAACCAAACATACTGTTTGAAGTATTTACTCCTATCACGTTCCCACTTATGTTGATATTAATTGTAGACGTGCCTGTCTCTCTCATTACGTGTTATACTTTACACTTACTTGTAGAAGCAACACGTCAAGAAAAGCTAGGTACGTGTGTGGTTCAGCACATTATCTCTGGCAGTATGAGTCTCTGTCTATTAGATAGGCGAAACTATATGTTGAGCTTTTGTAGACGCCATTCGTAATTAAAGAAAGAATTTGTGATGTATTTTACCGTATGAATCTCACTACAAGAAGGTATCCATGTACTATCTACACAGAAAATAAGTGTAATATATATATATATATATATATATATATATATATATATATATATGTGTGTGTGTGTGTCTGTGTCTCTGTGTCTCTGTGTGTGTCTGTGTACTGTATCAGTGATACACTGTTAACATATATTGTCTTTGTTTATGGTTCGAACGGTTAGCCAGTGAATATTTCAGACTACGAGAGAACGAGGACGAAAGACGTTCGGACATTTTAATATTTAAAAAAATGCTGTTTAAGAAGCCAAATGCAGGTTTTGAACAAACAAAACCCCACACCAACGAAAGCCTCCCCCAAAACTAATCAAAATAGTAAATTGATTATAGTGTGTCTGCCTCCCTACCAAGAAAACTATCGTACAATCTTGACTGGCTATTACAACTTTATATCATTAGAATTGTGATATATTCCATAAACAATATGCGTATACCACTACTAAGACCGAGGGTCTTGTAGATTACTTGGCATAAGTTCATGTTCAAGAGTTTCATACAGTTAAAATTCTTTTTCTCTCTCATTCCACAGATTTCAGAGATTGTCCCTGAATCACAATAGAGAAATAGAGATAAAAAGGAAAGCTGAGGGAATTTCTATGCAAATGTGTACCATGTTTAATTAATCACATATATAGAGAATATAGAATTAATTACCTACTGTTTAAAAGTGGTTACATATGCATATTCATTCATCATTTTTGTGTCAACAGTATCGGTATAATTATTTGCTTTATATCAACACTTTAAAATCCATGCTATTTTTAATTTTACATACATACATACATATATACATACATACATACATACATACATACATACATACATACATACATGGTGATTTACAGTTTAAACGGCAAAAAAATAAAAAATCATAGCTTGAAATGTGCACGTTCACCTTTAAGTTATAGTACTAAGTGGAATAAATGAATTACAAGAGTTGGTTATTATACGAAGTTATAATATATTAAACTTAATTCAATTTTCATTCAAATATTTGTCTTAAAAGATTTTAAACCTTATATTTTCTTCAGACATTTTTTTGTTATAAAGAAAATCCATTATTTTGAGCATATTGGACTGCTTCAAAATCCATATTTAAATGTGTTTCTAAAAACCAGCAATTACTCGAATGATGTCCAATATATCTTTTCCCAGTACAGATCACATCTGTCAAGCTGACGTTCAATGTTAAATTGCACAATTAACACAATTTAGCTCATGACTGAAAATAATTTGTCCTTCAGTTTTATTTTAATACATATTTCTCAAATTAATTTTCTACACTTGAATTTAATTCATCTAGCGTGTGTAACTGTGGCTGGCTAAATCTGAAATTATTTACAAACACGCCATTATATCTGATGCTAAATTTCATGTTCAAAATCTACATTTCATAAACAGAACAGGGCTTGTTTACGATTCATGTATGGAGTGGAGTATGACCATGATTAAACCCGACTGTTAGGAAAGTATATCGAGTTGTTCGCCAACAAAAGATTATGAAATATCTACTCGATGTACAAAAGACAAAACGTTCATGGGAAATTTATGTCCAGTCTATGTTCGCAAAAGTATAGTCTGCCTATCTTTATATTTTGTCTGGATTTCCACTTAAAATTTATCACATTTTTTAAAGTTAGATGCATTTGCGCTGTACCTTTCCTGACTGTATGTTGAAACGTGATTTATTTAGACTCTATAACAGTTACCGTTACGGCTTTCGTGAGATGTTTCAACGATGCCAGTATTTGTACCAACAGAACACAGACCATTCACCCATAACCAGAGTATTTGTACCAACAGAACACAGACCATTCACCCATAACCAGAGTATTTGTACCAACAGAACACAGACCATTCACCCATAACCAGATATATACACCGTGTGTTGTTTTCTAAGTCTCAGCGATAAAACTGTTTTGGGAATGTAACTTAGAGCAATACATTCATTAATATCCCAAAAATAGGTTTAAAAGAAAACAATAAAAGGAAAGTTAATTGTATACAATAAACATAATAACCAAATGGAAAGGATTGTCAGGCACACTGAAAATATATGATCCACACGGTATTGACTATTTGCTTACAGTTAAAGCAATATGTGAACTATCTGACAAAGGACCTTCAGAGTTTTAACTATAGCGCACCATTACCGATGGTCGGCGTCAGTGGCCTGACAGCCAAGTACACTATTTAACTGGTTTCCATTCTCTAATACATGCACATCTTTCTACTGGGTGTACTGATACGTGCTATGAACAGACAAACCTATGTACCATCAGTTCCATGTCGACTTTGAATTTCCTCGACGCTCAGAACGTGTAAGCTATGCACTCCGAATGATAATAAAACGTACCAAACAAATGTTAGCACGCATGTCGTGAAGCGCATTACGGCTCAGGCACGTGACAGATAGTTCCTAACAGATAAATCAGGCGCCTCTAAAATTAATATGTGTCTTTGAACATTATGCACACTATCAAAGCTAGAGTATCGTTGTATCTCACTGGGAAAGAAATTCGTCCATAACTCGGGCACTTTAAATAGACTTAGTCTTATAGCAACCTCCCAGAAGTGTGTGTGGTGTAATGGAATTTATTTAAACTCAGAATGTGCCATGAGATAAGCACAAACCTCTTTCTATAAAACAGAAACTGTCACGTGCTTCATTATCAACAATCCTCTGTACATACACAAGAAATGTACTAGTTCTTTGAAATATGTATTACAAATTTATTACAAAGCCCAGAGGACAGTTACGTTTCCTTCAATTTACTGAAATTTAAATGACGTCTGATTTTTTTCTCTGTCTCCGTTTATATCACAATCAAAATCTGCAGACGATATCTCGATTATATTTCTTATCCGTGATTTATTGTTGAAGGTCTCTATTGATAAAAATGAAACATGTGGGATGAGTCAGACTTAGTAAAGGCTACATACCGTCTTTCTTAATTCTTGATGACCTATTTAAATAATTAAAATGGAATTGAATCAGGAAATAAATGGCTTATTAATTGTTTGGTGAGATCTGATCTGATGACAGCAACTGTTATATGTCTTCTATCTGGAAAAATAATTATATCTCAAATAAATTCTAGGTGACCTATAAGAATGAGTTTTGATATTTCGTCCATATAGCTATAGTTGGATCCAGGAATATGTCTCTTTATTTGAGGTGTGGGGTGGGCATAAAAACAAGAAGTCATGGGATCTGTGAGGTGTTACAATAGGGACCGCATAATCCAGAAACTCAACTATATTAAGCGTTTCCAGGGCACAATTGAATGTAAAGAAACTCTATTCAGCAAACGTTTATGTTGTTTCATCCTATCTTGCAATACCAATATGTTACCCATACTGTTTTGATTAAATTCTAAGTACAGAATGCCCAACCATAAATTTATTAAAATAGTGTTTCTGTGGATTTTTTGTTCACGAAGACCCCCTCCACCTATACACACAAACACACTATTCTAAATATACAAGTGTTGTTTCAAATTTATAAATGTTTTATGTTTCATAAAGATCGGATCTTCACTATCTAGAATAACACAAGCAGCTGCTTGTAGGGCCCCGAGTGGCGGAGTAGTCTAAAGCGCTCACCATTACGAATCGCCGCCATCTCACCTCTGTCTGCGTGGGTTAGAGTCTCGGGTTCGGCCAATGTGGGTATGTCTGAACGCTTGCCACTAGCTTCTCATTCGTCGGTGGTTCTTTCTGAGGTTTTCCCGGGTTCTTCCTCCACCATTAGTACTGGCCGCCATGTATAGCCTATATTGTGCTGAAAATGGGGTTAAACCCTTAAACAACAACAACAAAAACAACAACCACCTACTTGTATTACTTAAGAGTGCTCTTTAGTCAAGACTTTTTTATATAGCAAACTAACTAGAAGCTAAAATATCATTCATTCCGTGGTCTTGACTATATCAGAGTTATTAGTTTTACAAATATGGTCGAGAAATATGCCAATCTATTTTATATGATAAATACATCTATAGAACGTAACAAGATATGTGGATGAAATACAGGGATTCTTCAAATTGTGTTAAGGTATTTTGGTAAGGTTTCATCTAAACGGAAAGGTGCCATAGCTAAAAAATCGATTAAAGTTGCTCTCACCCTGTCTCTGTCGCTCTCTTCATCATCTCTGTATATAGTTATGTGTATTTGATTTAATTTATATTTGATTTAAATTAATTGTTTGTTTGTTAGCTTATTTTTTATTATTATTCCATTACATGCTATTGTAGTGTAACGTTTTTTACTAGATGTGACATTATTCAGTTCTGACTGGTTTTGACGTAAACAACAAAAAATGTAAACTTTGTATCTAATGCTGACCTAGTTCCTGCCCTTTATTCAGATAGTTTGTTGTGAATAATGTTTTTTTTAAATCTTTCTCAGAGTAAGATTATAAAATGGAATTGAGGCCATATTTGGAGTACGTGACAAACATCATGTATCAATTAGATTTTTTCCAGAGAATTGACCCACATCCTGACATCTGTTTTGCGTCGTAGCTAGATTTATTATAGCTTTGATAAAAATATTTGTATACAATTTTGCCTTCCCAAATCTGTCCAATCTGATAAAGGGTGAAATTTCATGTCTGGAATTTTCCAGCAATTTATGTACGAATTAGGCATCAAATTATTCAAAGCTTGTATATATCACCCCGAGTGCCAATGGGCTTTAGACAAATTTCATCAGACTTTAAAAATGTGATTCGATCATATTGTTCTGATACGGGTAAAGATTGGGATGAAGGCATTGATTTACTCTTGTTTGCTGTTAGGGAATCAATTCAAGAATCTTTAGGATTCAGTCCCTTTGAACTCGTTCTTGGACACACTATGCGTGGACCATTGAGGTTGTAGAAAGAGAAACTTCTTTCTAATGAAGATACTGAAATTAATCTTCTCGATTATGTTTCCAAATTTTAAGTATAAGTTGTCAAAGGCTTGTGAGGTTGCAAAAGCGAATCTGCACTCTACTCAGTCAAACATTAAATTAAAGTTTGATAACGTCTCAAAGGAAAGGAGTTTGCAACCTGGTGATAGAGTTCTGGCTCTCCTGCCCATACCACAAAATCATCTCCAGGCCAAATATTATGGTCCCTACTCTGTTGGAAAGAAAGTAAATGATTTAAATTAAGTCATAAATACTCCTGGGAGGCGAAACCGTAAACAACTTTGCCACATAAACATGTTAATGGAGTATATTGAGAGAGATAGCCAGGTTAAACATGCAATTAATTTAATTATACCTGCCCCACTCAGTGAAGATTTAAGTGAAGGAATGCAATCGGACTCTTCTGATTTTGGAGTGAACAATATTTGGAATTCAGAACTTATGAACGACCTGGACCAGAAATTATCACATTTGCACTAGCAAGAAAGGAATGTACAGTTATTATTTCAGTATGAGCACTTATTTCCAGATGTTCCTTCAAAAACGAACACAATTTTCCATGACGTTGAAATTATACATTCCAAACCTGTGAAACAACATACAGGGTGCACCCTCTCAAACAGGAATAATTGAAAAACGATTTAAAAAAATCAGTATTTGCTGGAGAACGATTTCACATAGCTCAATAAAAGTGACTGGAGTTCACCATGTATAGTTTTTCGGAAACCAGATAAAACTCTCCGTACGCGCACTGATTATAGGAAGGTGAACGATGTGACTAAAACTGCTTCATTTTAATTACCAATAATCGATTATTTCATTGATAAAATCGGAAATGCCAACTATGTCACCAAGTGATGCCTTTTGAATGGATTTTGGCAAATTACACTGACGGAAAGAGCAAAGGAAATTTCGGCATTCGTAACTCCAGATGGACTTTATCGAGATAAAGTGATGCCGCTTGGGATGATGGGATGAAGGGTTCGCGAAGTACTTTTCAGCGTCTAATGAGTATGATCACCTCTGGTCTAGATAATTGTGATGTTTTAATAGATGATGTCATCATCTACAACGACACCTGGAAAGAACGTTTAGCGACAATCCGGAAATTCTTTGACAGACTCACAGATGCAAGTTTGACAATTAATTTATCCAAAAGTGATTTATGCCGTGTTTGCGTAACTTTTCTAAGACACATTTTGGGACATGGACTTTAAACCTATATATGCTAAAATCAAAGCTATCTCTGAATTCCAAGTGCATGTTAGTAAAAAGCAATTGATGAGACTTTTGGATATGGCGAGATACTATCGTAAATATTGTTGCATAATTTTCAATAATCGCTGAACCTCTGACAAATGTATTGAGCAAGAAAAACAAGTTTCTTTCGACTAAAAATGTCAGGAGGCTTTTGATAAATAAAAAGCCATTCTTAAAAGCGCGGCTATTCTTGCAGCTCCAAATTCCGGCCAATCATTTAAACTGTATGTTGATGCAAACGATATTGTGGTTGGAGCAGTATTGATTCAAGAAGACGAAAATGAACACCACGTTCATCCAGTGTGTTATTTTTCTAAGAAATTAGATAAGCACCAAAGAAATTATTCAACAACCAAAAAGGACCGTTTGGCTTTAATATTGGAATTACAACATTTTGAAGTTTATTGTGTTTAGCGATGACATCCCTTTTAAGTTCATCGACAAGATGGAAAATAAAAATCAGAGACTATTCTGGTAGAGTTTGTTGTTACAGGAATATAATATTGACATCAAGCACATTAAAGGAAAAGACAAATTAATAGCAGATACATTTTCCCGTGTATATAAATGTATTTTGTTTTATGCATACTTTGCATAATTCATAAGAGTTCTTATGTTTCTTTTATCAAAAACATTACATATAATTGATCTTTGGTAAAAAGAAAACTTTTTTTTATATAATTTTTCTTTTTCTTTTATGTGGGGAAGTGTTATTTATATTTGATTTAATTTAATTATTGTTTAGTTAGTTTTGAACAAAGACTGTTAATTAGGTTTTTCCAGAGAATTGACCCACATCCGGGCATCTGTTTTGCGTTGTAGCTAGATTTATTATTAATGTTTGGAGAAAGAATAATTATTAGTGCCATAACACTTGAGAAGTTAAAGTGTTTTATTTTGTGACAAGTTTTGGGCTAATTATATTGTTTTCCTGAAATTATTTGGATTCCAAGATATTGTTTTTCCTCGGAAATACTCGTGCTCTGAATTGATTCTTGAACAAAGACTGTTATCGAAATTTATACAGAATTGAATTTGGAATATTATTATCTGTGATTCAACAAAAGAACTGTTGACACATCAGTACGACGTTGACAGCAGCATACATCATCGCCTTCCATTTTGGAGTTCATCGGGATTCTAACTCAGTTTCATCATGACTTTTTATTAATAGGACTTCTAATTTTTAATCCTTGGATTAATTTTGGATTTGATTGTTGTCTTCACTCTTTTCTTGTTACTGTTTGAAAGAGACTAAAGACGTAACTATATATATATATATATATATATATATATATATATATATATATATATATATATATATATATATATATATACACAACATGTAGTTTTGATGTTTTACGGCACATCAAGAGATTAAAAATTATATCGTATCAGAACATGTAAATTGCCTTGCCCAATACACTACCACGGTACATGATCGCATCGTGAGAGTCAAACTCTCACCATGCAGTCACGAGCCTAACACGTGAAAAAGTAAACTCTATTTTCTTAATTTTTCCCTTTCAAACAGTTTGACAGAAGGTTTGGATAAATCTATAAATATGAATAACGACTGCATATTTTTGGTTGGATAAATGTCATGATCTCAAAAGTGCTATAAAATAGTATATTCGGGAAAGAAGGCGTACCATAATGAATATTTCCTGGATCATAGTTCCAAATGGAACGAATAGTGTCAAATTCTAAAGATTTAACCAGTCATAACATAAATTATCCAAGCTTTCTTTTAAACAACAAATCGAGTTAGTTCAAATATATTTTATTGCCATATTAGGTTACAATGGGTTTGGGCACAAGTTTTGACAACTTAAATAGCCCTCTCCCTACATGATACAAGTATTTCAACATGTTCAACATGACAATATAAAATTGAATAATGATGAGAGAGAGAGAGAGAGAGAGAGAGAGAGAGAGAGAGAGACGAAGAGAGAGACAGAGATAGAGAGAATTGAGTAAGTTATTGAAATCACCCAGTAGCGGTTATATATGCAAAATCCTATATTTTTCATTTGCATCGCCCTTTCCCCCTTAGCAGTAAATCTAAGATAATAGTTGCATATGACATAGAAAGTAAATTTCTCACCACTTCAGCTCTCTTTCTCTTCTGAACACGAAAAAGTGCATGGTGGTTTCGATCCTAACGCATGAACAAAAAAGAGTGTCAGCAAGCTGAACACGGTAAAGATCAGATTTTTATGAAATAACATTGTGTCATAATCCACCATGGATGATGCCCAGTGTTCGACTAATACAAATTGGCATTTTGCTAGATACAATGTTTGAACATAAAAGCTTTTTCAAAGCACTGTAAGACATAATACACTGAGTATCCTGTTCGAGATTGTTCCACAAAGATACTGTCAAAGTTATGAAAGATGATTTGGTAGAATTTAGCCTTAAATTGCATATGACCCTATTAGTTGAGCATCGAAGGTTATACTTTGCTTGTTCGGACGCGGGTGGGGTGGGGTGTCATTCAAATATATATCTGGAGTTTGGCTCATTTAAATGTTTAATAATTGTTTTGCTTTTTCTTCTAGACTGCAGACTTTCCCAAACTGTTTCAAAATAAAGGGATTCTCTGCTAGTGTATCTTGGAAATCATGTAACCATTGTTGCCACTTCGAGATGTAGTTTTTCCAATTTTTCTGAATCGATCAACGAGCATCCGTCCAAACTACACTGGCATATTCCATGATAGGCCTGATATAAGTTAAATACAGTTTTGATAACATTTACCTAAGTTTTTGTTTTAGTTTTCGTAGATTAGCTATTCGATCTGATGCTGTTTTTAAAATAATATCAATGTGACAAGTCAATTCGGTATTTGAAAACAGTATTAGTCCTAGATGGCTAAGACAATCCCCATGTTCGATGTTATCGTGAACAAATTCAGAATTGTTTGTTAAGTTTTAATTAGTGAAAAACATAGCCAATATTTTTTTTTCTGGATTAAACTTTAAGAGTCATTTCTTGAACCAGTCATGCCGTTTTATTAGATCATTATTCGTGACAAGCTCTAATTCAGCACCATAAGGGAATAAATATGCAGAGGTGAGCCATCTGCAAAAGGACGAGGGAGAGAACTCATACCATCAGCAATATTGTTTACATAGATTAAAACAAGAGTGGCCCACACACGGATCCTTGCGGCACACCAGCATTTATGATTATTCCTCGTGAATAAGAATCATGCAAAACCACTGCTTGTTTTCTATTACTTAAATAACTTTTAATTAATTGGAACATATTCACCCTAGTAGCAATAAAAAACAAACAGGGATCAATCTGAATGTATTCACCCTTAGTGTAAGAGAAAATATACAGGGATTAATCTGAATATATTCACCCTAATAATAATACAAAGTATACAGTTTTAATTAAGCATAATACATCATCCATCTGACCAAGTCAAGTTAATGCGTACTGAACCAATCTTCTTCATTTACAGAACGTTTTCTGAAATTACTAAAGTTTTCCATTACACACAAACGCCATGTTACTGAAAACAAGTTAATTTACTACATCAAACTTTCAATTAGAAGACTATGGTTATTTTCTAAACTTCGGCTGGTTTAAATGAAACATTTTTGCCCTCAAAGCTGGTTAAAATCAAATAGTATTGCCCTTCAGGCTGCTGTTTAAATCAAACTGGTTTAATTCAAATCGGATTACTCAAATAGTTGTTCACTCCAAACTGGTTTAAATCAAATAGTATTGCCGTCCAAGCTGTTTAAATCAAATAGTATTGCCGTCCCAGCTGGTTTAAATCAAATAGTATTGCCCTCCATGCTGGTTTAAATCAAATAGATTTGTTTTACAGGCTGCTTTATATCAAACATATTACACTCCAAACTGGGGGGCCCCGAGTGGTCTGAAAAGCTCACCGTTACGGATCATTGCCCTCTCACTTCTGTCTGCGTAGGTTCGAGTCTCTGGGTTAGGCCAATGTGGGTATGTGAGAAAGCTTGCCGGTAGCTTCTCGTGGGTCGGTGGTTCTTTCTGGGGTTTTCCCGGGTTCTTTCTCAACTATTTATACTGGCCGCCATGTACAGCCTATCTTGGACTGAAAAATGGCGTTAACCCCAACAACAACAACAACAACAACACTCCAAACTGGTTTAAAGCGAACAGTGTTACGCTCCAAACTGGTTTAAATCAAATGTTGTTACATTCCATGCTGGTTTAAATGAACCAGTTTTACAATCGAAGCTGGTTTAAATCAGTGTTACACTCCAAGCGGTTTAAATCAAATAGTATTGCGCTCCATGCTGGATTAAATCAATCAGTCTTGCCCTGTAAGGTGCTTTAAATCAAACTTTATTGCTTTCCAAGCTGGTTTAAATCGAACCTTATTGCTATAAATAATACAGTATTACACTCCAAGCTGGTTTGAGTCAACAAATATTGTCATCCAAGCTGGTTTAAATGTTACACACTCAGCTGGTTTAAATCAAACAGTATTACACTGTACACAAACACTTTCAAAGGCAGCATACATATTTTAATCTACAAAAGTATATACATCTTAATAACTAATGCAGTTATCGTGAACTGCCTGGTTAATATTTCATCTTAATTTTTCGATAAATTCTTAGTGGTGAATGTTTCTTGCAGTAGAAACCAGTTTTAAAATGACATTTTGAGGACACGTGTCAGATATTTTATGCCGGGAGATAAGTGCCTGTCTCAAGGACAAACTGCAGCATGCGACCTTGGCTAAACTATTCGGGTGTAGAACCTCACGACTCTTGAATCTGGCGCTCTAACAACTAAAGTACCGCGGCAGCCTTCATACAGCGGACCTTACGCGAGATCATAGATCGCTGCGCCTATCAAATCACGTGACGTGACGACCTCCGTGACATGACGACCTTAATCTCCGACAAACATGCAGTATTAGGTAAAGAAATATGTTCATTTTCAGTGATATGTTTACTAAATGTGATTTGTATCAGTAGCGGCTTTAGCGAACGCGGGGCCCAATTTTGATAATTTTTCAGGGCACCCTGGATTTAGCGTGGGGCCCCCTGTGAGCACGGCATTTGGAAATAAACTTTTAAGCAAGTTTTATGTGATACTAAGCTTGAAATATTCTTCCATAGCTTTAAAATTAATTTCTCTCTATTGATATACTTTTAACACTTACTAACGCGCGGGTCACCTGTGGCCGCGGGGCTCGAGTGGAGAAATCGGTCCAAACAACCTTAGGCCGGCACTGATTTGTATGTCTAAAGAATGTAAAATTACCAAATTGCATTAATTATATTGCAGTAGACAATATTTATATTTCAATTTCAAGTTCATATATCAATAATCTACGTTTTTTATATCAGTAAATAATAAAAACCGATTTTAAATCTGCTTGAGAACGTATTGATGCAAGCGTATTTAGTGTATTTAGTGTATAATCTTATCATTTTTTATTGTACCTGCATTAGGTTTCTGTTGCCTTAGAAGTAAATGAGTTAAGAATATGTAACAAAATTATAAATAATTACTGTTTAGAGGTTTACTGTCGTACATAATAATTGTCAGATGGAAGATTGATCAATGATGTTTGTTGATGTACACGATGTAAATACTCGCTTAATATTTTGGAATATAAAAGTCTGAAACCATCGTTTTTGTATTTCTTTATTATTAATTACATTTGTCTAACCCCCATCCATCTTTCAGTTCAATGAGAAACTAAATAGTCAGTCAAGTGTCTAAAAGATCGAGATGATTAATTATTACTTTTTGGGACAATCCAACACTAAAGTAAAAAATGTCACAGTTCAAATAAAAATTCAGTCTGTGGTCCAGTACATCCAATAGAAACAACACCCACACCAAAGCCAAAAGGCTAGGGGTTCTCCATCCATATTGTAGGCACGTTTATCTTTTACACATATGTTTCAATTTCTAATTTTCTTTTCTTCAAGTTGTCGACGGGACATGCTTTTCTACATCTTTTTATACAAACAAACACGTGGAAATTGTCATCACTTGTGTCTGTTTTCAGCTGATCGGACAATCAACCACAAGTTTTTATTCATTCAAGATTCGTCTATGTTTCAGGAAATATAATTCTTCCATTATGACGATCTTGATATCGACTGTCAAAAATATAACGTTATCGTTGTCTTTTTCACCGTTATCGATCGAGAAAACGACGAACCATTGCAAAAGTTGTAAATATTTATCATACTCAAATCATCATCACCACAACCAGCTTCTCGGAGGAAAATGGCATACATATGCTATGCCTGGAGGTGTGTCTAATTTACGCTCGCTGATTGGTTACTCGATCAGCGTGATTAACAAGTGGCTATAGGTCAATTAGGGAAGGTCGCGATTAAGTATTGTTAATGAGATTGAAGAATAATTAATCTACTTGTTGCAAAGTACTCATTAAAAGTCAGAAGTTGTCTCTTTCTCTAATTTGCACGTCTGGTTACATAGTGTAGTAGTATTCCTACATCAACATTTTCTTAAGCATCGCCGACAACGATTTGAGTGCTCTCTAATTTGATTGACGTCGACGTCGACATTTAGTTAACCCAACTTTAAATGACATACAAATGTCAAATAATAACACTGAGTTTTTTATGATTTTACAGCATATGCAAAGAATAAAACAGAGAATGTCTACATTTTTGCAATATATCCATTTTGTTAAACATATTGAGCTTATATATTTGGCTTTTGAAAATAAAAGTTGAAAAGAAAATCCTGTATGCCATGGTACTTTGACCTCTAAGCTGGTGGTATCTCGTTCCGTGTACCATGATACTCTGCTGCTAATTTGACCTCTAAGTTGTTGGAATCTTGTTATATATGCCATCATTGAAATAATAATGTAGAGACAAAGAGTCATGCATATAATTTTATATTTGTAAAGGATATACAACATACCAATTCTTTTATTCACATTTTATACAGTTTTATATAGTGCCTTGGTATTAAGGCCATTAGGATACAATGTATCTAACAAATACAAATCCAGTAACTTTTCTTTATTAGTCGATTCATCTCTCCCTGCACATTATCTGTTGGCATCGGAAGAAAATCACGTAAAGCGTGATTATTTGTATTAAAATGTATTAAACTTTAGAGGAGAAATGAGGATCCATACAATTTTTTTTATATGAAAGCGATGCATATTGATTCTCTTACAAACTTGTTGAAGTGTTTGTCCAACATATTTGCATGTTTCAGTGTTTGACAGGATATCAAACAAATCACATCAGCTGAGATGCAGTCAGTGTAATAACAATAGAGAAAACACTTCTTTTGTATTGGATCTACTTTAATAAATATTTTCTATTGTACTATATGCATTGACAGCACCGACGTCTGTTACATTTAGGCAATGAAAAACATATATATGTTTTGTAAGTTAAGTTCTAATAAAACAAAATCTTTCAAATTTTAGGTCTTCTATAAGCAAAAATTTGTTTGCTTTTGCAAAGAGTTTTTACGTTGTTTCTTCTTTCATTTTTTAAATTGAGGAGACTCCAACATTTATTTATTACAAGGACTATCTTAAGTAAGGAAGGATTCTATTGTATTGTGAAAGAAATTCTACTTTCCTCTATCGTACATTTTTATGTGTTTAAAGCCTCTTGTTGAGCAATATTACGGGTTTTGTTCTCTACACCATGGTACCTTGCTGCTAATTTATAAGTTGGTGATATGTGTGTGTGTGTGTATATATATATATATATATATATATATATATATATATATATATATATTCCATTCATAATGATACTTTACAGCTAGGTTGAGCTCTATGACGGTGGTTTCGTGGAATCTCATTATATATGCGATGATATTTTACTGATAGCATGAACTCCAAGTCAGTGAGTTGGTGGAATCTCTTTTCTATATACCACAGTACTTTACTGCTAATTTGACATCTAGGTTGGCGGAATCTCGTCCTGAACAAGGCTTAATCTGCTTTCTTCAGCGATACACTGTGATCGAAAATATCGGCAAACCTGACAAATTTGGGTTCTGGCATCTTGATGCCTTTACTTTTTTGACAGAGATAAATCAATAGCCCTCAATGGTTGCCAGCTTGGCCCCGTTTACTCTGAATATAGTAGACGTCTGCTGTAATCAATCTTTTAGTATATGTGTCTTCCAAATGGCCCCCAGGCATACTCTTCTTTTCAATAAATTACCACGCAACTTATAACCGTCATTTAACCTTACAATATTCCAAAGAAGATATGTGTTTATACTGTCAGCTTCTGGATAGTTCAGTATAACTTGTTTTAATTGTCTAGTCTTCTAAATTGCCATCGTTCATTTTGGAATGTTGGATAACATACTTACAACAGAGAGGACGAGTTAAGCACAGTCCATTCAGAACCGGAATAGACAAAATTAGTAAAATAGTGGACTTTCCATGTTCGTAAGGATGATCAGAAGTGACAACAGATTATATGCAGAAATGCAAGCATATTTACTGCCGCCACAATTAGTGCCCTACCTGACTCCAGCCCCGACACACACACACACACACACACACACACACACACATTTACAGAGTTTCTATCCTTTTACTAGAATTATATTGCTGCGTTTATTTGTAGTATCACTTTTAGACTTTGTTTATATAGATATTGTGCGTGCGTGTGTGTTTGAGTGTGTGTGTTTATTTAATTTTCAAGTAGCTTTAACACTTTTTCAGACATACCTCTACGATGTCTGGAGTGTGGCAGTATATGGTGATGTCTGGCACTGGAGAATTATGCCGCAGACATGTAGCATCATGTCCTACCCCGTCACATTATCCTGCCACCAGGCCGACCAATCATAACACTAAACTCTTAAGGGTGAGCGCCTAGCTAGGCAGCTGTTAGTACCATTTTTATGTCTTTGGCCTGACACGGCCGTGGTTCGAATCCGCGACCTCCCATTGGGTCACATGAGCGGTCTATAGAGGACATGAACGTTATGAACTGTGACCTTGTTACTAATATGAACATTATTATTTGATTTTTCCACCTTAAATGTTTATAATACTCAATAACAACTGAAGCAGCCTCTTTATTAAATAACATATTAGGTTCATCTAAAAAGAAAGACATTAATTACAATGGGACATGCAATGTCATTGATAGAATGATGATTAAATGTTTCATATTGGTCAAACACGAAGTCAATGATAATAAACAACAGAGTCGTGCAAGAAATAGAAATTAAATTCAAGATGTAGAATTACATGAGTCTATAAGCCAATGTTTTAATCATATAAAAAGCACATAATTCTTTATATAAGTATCAGCAGTTTGCATTTTGATCTCAGATTGCTTTAATTTGATCACGTGTAAGTATATAGACAAGTTTATACATTGTATATCTCGTGATCCATGTCTGCGAGCGTTGTCATCAGACACTTTTAAACACACCCATACCCCGAATAATCATAAAAAATACCATATATACTTGTTTATAAGACAAGTCCAAATGCAAACTGCACAGACCCAGAAATGTCGTCGCAAAATGCGCCGGCAGATCTGAGTCTGTGCAGTTTGTTAGGAGTAATCAATAAATTAAACTGCATAGACCCCCCGGTCTATAGGCCTATTATGCTACGGGAGATCGGGATCTTTATTGTTTGCAATCTGTCTCGATTTATTAGCGGGTATGAATGATATTAGGAACACAATATCCGAAATCATACAGAAACATTTGCAGCACCAATTAAACATATAGAACCCTTCTATATCGGCTCGCTAATATTAGTTGAAACTCGTTGTCCTACTACCGTTTATTATCATTATCGATTAAAACAAATGGAACAATGGAAATAATGAATAAATAGTACTGGAAGTTTACATCGAAGATAATGTGCTAGACATGGAGATAAACCGGAACATACAACGTTTAAAGACGACGCCTGAACATATCTCAATGTCTACAAAAAGCGGAAAATACTAATTTAAAATCAAAATTGAAAACAAAAGATGAAATAAGGATACATTTTAAAGGCAAGAGAGTCAAGTGCTGCTCTCTGTGGTAAGATTTTAAGATGCACGACTTTGATTCTTTCACTGCATATAAACTATCATCTAATAAACGTAAGGCTCCCAAATACGAAATTATCAATTACCGTGTATGTACCAATACTGAACAAATATAACTGGACACTCATGCGATATTATACGGCAAGTGACTCGTGGCGCATGCACTTAATTTCGGTATGGTTATCTGTTAAGGTCTCTTACTCATATAACGGCCCAATGATTGCCCTTGATAAGTGATTAACCTGCTGTTGATATAACAAGTTTTGCTACCATCTGCATCATAAACTTCAAAGCTGGAGATCAGAAAGTTTTAAGAAATTCCTCATCCTCAGTAGGACACATATTTTTTACAGCCCTGTTCACATCAGAGTTATTTATTTTTTCAGTCCTGTCCAGCAATATATATATATATATATAGTGTGTGTGTGTGAGAGAGAGAGAGAGATTATATATATATATATATATATATATATATATATATATATATATATATATATATATATATATATATACACACACATACATGCATACATACATACACGGTACACAGAGAAACACAGTTTGCCTCGGTACAAGCTTGCACTGAATAAACCAAGATCTACAGTTTGCAGTCCTCCTCATATTTCAAAAAGAACTGATTTTAAGGTTTCTTCTTTGATTGGTTTTCCACCATTCACAAAGCATGCAAACTAAAAGCAATCTTAGGCACCATTATGCTCCCAATAAATCAACAAACTACTGTTTCTTGAAGATAATAAAATATCCATCACATGCGAGACTTATCCCTGTCTTTTATAATGTTTCCTTTGGCATGTTTAGCTCGTTTTAATTTTGGTTTTCTGTTTGTATGAAAGTATTTACCGTGCGAAATTAGTTATGTAAATTACTCTGCTAATGACAGAGGGTTGAATGGTATAAGTTTAGTAATCGAAATCTGTACTATAAACATGCACCCAGTGCGTTTTATTCTCGTACGCTTTGAAACTGATTATTGCATGGCATATTTATGTCTGACTCGCGTGCATGTTTGTCCTTACGACAAGTTTGAAGGCGGGTGTACGAGAGAGAGAGAGAGAGAGAGAGAGAGAGAGAGAGAGAGAGAGAGAAAACAAACAGTCATGGAAAACTGAGTTGATTTTAATAAGTTTGTGTAAAGTGTTTCATTCATTTCGAAAATGTAGATTTAACGGTGACTATCGATATTTTTTGTTATTTTCCTATTATATTAATAACTAATAACTAAATTTGCATCTTTGATGACGTATTTATTGAAGTAATTCAACAATACTTAAATGTCTATTGATACCCATGAGTGAGTAAATTTGATTTACACACAGGATTGGCATGTCAAATTACATTGTATGAACACCTTAAAAGCTATTCTATTTTTAATGTATGATGTAAACATATTTATACAACAAATGAAGGAATAAAATACACTAAGTCAATCAATAAATCAGAAATTCCAAATTACGATCGAGAACTGTTAGGGCTTCATATATTACTAAAAGAGAGAAAAATGAGTGGTTGCGAGAGACAGCCTTTATGGCAATTCGGGGTGCAGCATCACTTAATAATGGAATACATCGGAGCCTCTAGCTCAATTACTCAATCATTTCAACGCCTTTTAGTACTGTCAACAGACTTTTATGGGCTCTGCATAATACTAATTTCATTACACTAAAATCCTTAATGTGATATCGATGATGTTACTCATAAATATTTCAATAATCCGTTCAAAAATAGCCATTTACGGTTCGGTTTTATTACAGATAATGCATGATACAATTCAGGCAATGATACATTTGTATAACAAAATATCATATTAACAATAGGAATGACAACGAACTGTATGTTACCAGTTATTATCATCTACATAAAGTCATTTAATTGATCAGCGATAACAAATAAAAACGCATCTTCTCTTGATTTGTAGCTGTGATGCTGTTAACTTGCACTTAGTGAACACAATAAAACCTACAAATGCAGCTGCCTTTTAAGCACTATAACACATACAAATGTAGTCACTTTTTAAACACTATAACACATACAAATGTAGTCACTTTTTAAACACTATAAAACCTACAAATGTAGTCACTTTTTCAACATTATAAAACCTACAAATGTAATCGTGTTTTCAACATTATAAAACCTACACATGTAGTCACTTTTTCAACAGTATAAAAGCTACAAATGTAGTCACTTTTTCAACAGTATAAAACCTACAAATGCAGTCACTTTTTCAACAGTATAAAACCTACAAATGCAGTCACTTTTTCATAAGTATAAAACCTACAAATGTAATCGTGTTTTCAACATTATAAAACCTACAAATGCAGTCACTTTTTCAACAGTATAAAACCTACAAATGTAATCGTGTTTTCAACATTATAAAACCTACAAATGTAGTCACTTTTTCAACAGTATAAAACCTACAAATGTAATCGTATTTTCAACATTATAAAACCTACAAATGTAGTCACTTTTTCAACAGTATAAAACCTACAAATGCAGTCACTTTTTCAACAGTATAAAACCTACAAATGCAATCACTTTTTCAACAGTATAAAACCTACAAATGCAGTCACTTTTTCAACAGTATAAAACCTACAAATGCAGTCACTTTTTCAACAGTATAAAACCTACAAATGTAATCGTGTTTTCAACATTATAAAACCTACAAATGCAGTCACTTTTTCAACAGTATAAAACCTACAAATGTAATCGTGTTTTCAACATTATAAAACCTACAAATGCAGTCACTTTTTCAACAGTATAAAACCTACAAATGTAGTCACTTTTTCAACAGTATAAAACCTACAAATGCAGTCACTTTTTCAACAGTATAAAACCTACAAATGCAGTCACTTTTTCAACAGTATAAAACCTACAAATGTAATCGTGTTTTCAACATTAAAAAACCTACAAATGCAGTCACGTTTTCAACAGTATAAAACCTACAAATGTAATCGTGTTTTCAACATTATAAAACCTACAAATGTAGTCACTTTTTCAACAGTATAAAACCTACAAATGTAATCGTGTTTTCAACATTAAAAGACCTACAAATGCAGTCACTTTTTCAACAGTATAAAACCTACAAATGTAATCGTGTTTTCAACATTATAAAACCTACAAATGCAGTCACTTTTTCAACAGTATAAAACCTACAAATGTAATCGTGTTTTCAACATTATAAAACCTACAAATGCAGTCACTTTTTCAACAGTATAAAACCTACAAATGTAATCGTGTTTTCAACATTATAAAACCTACAAATGCAGTCACTTTTTCAACAGTATAAAACCTACAAATGTAATCATGTTTTCAACATTATAAAACCTACAAATGTAGTCACTTTTTCAACAGTATAAAACCTACAAATGTAATCGTGTTTTCAACGTTATAAAACCTACAAATGTAGTCACTTTTTCAACAGTATAAAACCTACAAATGCAGTCACTTTTTCAACAGTATAAAACCTACAAATGCAGTCACTTTTTCAACAGTATAAAACCTACAAATGCAGTCACTTTTTCAACAGTATAAAACCTACAAATGTAATCGTGTTTTCAACGTTATAAAACCTACAAATGTAGTCACTTTTTCAACAGTATAAAACCTACAAATGCAGTCACTTTTTCAACAGTATAAAACCTACAAATGCAGTCACTTTTTCAACAGTATAAAACCTACAAATGTAATCGTGTTTTCAACATTAAAAAACCTACAAATGCAGTCACGTTTTCAACAGTATAAAACCTACAAATGTAATCGTGTTTTCAACATTATAAAACCTACAAATGTAGTCACTTTTTCAACATTATAAAACCTACAAATGTAATCGTGTTTTCAACATTAAAAGACCTACAAATGCAGTCACTTTTTCAACAGTATAAAACCTACAAATGTAATCGTGTTTTCAACATTATAAAACCTACAAATGCAGTCACTTTTTCAACAGTATAAAACCTACAAATGTAATCGTGTTTTCAACATTATAAAACCTACAAATGTAGTCACTTTTTCAACAGTATAAAACCTACAAATGTAATCGTATTTTCAACATTATAAAACCTACAAATGTAGTCACTTTTTCAACAGTATAAAACCTACAAATGCAGTCACTTTTTCAACAGTATAAAACCTACAAATGCAGTCACTTTTTCAACAGTATAAAACCTACAAATGCAGTCACTTTTTCAACAGTATAAAACCTACAAATGCAGTCACTTTTTCAACAGTATAAAACCTACAAATGTAATCGTGTTTTCAACATTATAAAACCTACAAATGCAGTCACTTTTTCAACAGTATAAAACCTACAAATGTAATCGTGTTTTCAACATTATAAAACCTACAAATGCAGTCACTTTTTCAACAGTATAAAACCTACAAATGTAGTCACTTTTTCAACAGTATAAAACCTACAAATGCAGTCACTTTTTCAACAGTATAAAACCTACAAATGCAGTCACTTTTTCAACAGTATAAAACCTACAAATGTAATCGTGTTTTCAACATTAAAAAACCTACAAATGCAGTCACGTTTTCAACAGTATAAAACCTACAAATGTAATCGTGTTTTCAACATTATAAAACCTACAAATGTAGTCACTTTTTCAACAGTATAAAACCTACAAATGTAATCGTGTTTTCAACATTAAAAGACCTACAAATGCAGTCACTTTTTCAACAGTATAAAACCTACAAATGTAATCGTGTTTTCAACATTATAAAACCTACAAATGCAGTCACTTTTTCAACAGTATAAAACCTACAAATGTAATCGTGTTTTCAACATTATAAAACCTACAAATGCAGTCACTTTTTCAACAGTATAAAACCTACAAATGTAATCGTGTTTTCAACATTATAAAACCTACAAATGCAGTCACTTTTTCAACAGTATAAAACCTACAAATGTAATCATGTTTTCAACATTATAAAACCTACAAATGTAGTCACTTTTTCAACAGTATAAAACCTACAAATGTAATCGTGTTTTCAACGTTATAAAACCTACAAATGTAGTCACTTTTTCAACAGTATAAAACCTACAAATGCAGTCACTTTTTCAACAGTATAAAACCTACAAATGCAGTCACTTTTTCAACAGTATAAAACCTACAAATGCAGTCACTTTTTCAAAAGTATAAAACCTACAAATGTAATCGTGTTTTCAACGTTATAAAACCTACAAATGTAGTCACTTTTTCAACAGTATAAAACCTACAAATGCAGTCACTTTTTCAACAGTATAAAACCTACAAATGCAGTCACTTTTTCAACAGTATAAAACCTACAAATGTAATCGTGTTTTCAACATTAAAAAACCTACAAATGCAGTCACGTTTTCAACAGTATAAAACCTACAAATGTAATCGTGTTTTCAACATTATAAAACCTACAAATGTAGTCACTTTTTCAACATTATAAAACCTACAAATGTAATCGTGTTTTCAACATTAAAAGACCTACAAATGCAGTCACTTTTTCAACAGTATAAAACCTACAAATGTAATCGTGTTTTCAACATTATAAAACCTACAAATGCAGTCACTTTTTCAACAGTATAAAACCTACAAAAGTAATCGTGTTTTCAACATTATAAAACCTACAAATGTAGTCACTTTTTCAACAGTATAAAACCTACAAATGTAATCGTGTTTTCAACATTAAAAGACCTACAAATGCAGTCACTTTTTCAACAGTATAAAACCTACAAATGTAATCGTGTTTTCAACATTATAAAACCTACAAATGCAGTCACTTTTTCAACAGTATAAAACCTACAAATGTAATCGTGTTTTCAACATTATAAAACCTACAAATGTAGTCACTTTTTCAACAGTATAAAACCTACAAATGTAATCGTATTTTCAACATTATAAAACCTACAAATGTAGTCACTTTTTCAACAGTATAAAACCTACAAATGCAGTCACTTTTTCAACAGTATAAAACCTACAAATGCAGTCACTTTTTCAACAGTATAAAACCTACAAATGCAGTCACTTTTTCAACAGTATAAAACCTACAAATGCAGTCACTTTTTCAACAGTATAAAACCTACAAATGTAATCGTGTTTTCAACATTATAAAACCTACAAATGCAGTCACTTTTTCAACAGTATAAAACCTACAAATGTAATCGTGTTTTCAACATTATAAAACCTACAAATGCAGTCACTTTTTCAACAGTATAAAACCTACAAATGTAGTCACTTTTTCAACAGTATAAAACCTACAAATGCAGTCACTTTTTCAACAGTATAAAACCTACAAATGCAGTCACTTTTTCAACAGTATAAAACCTACAAATGTAATCGTGTTTTCAACATTAAAAAACCTACAAATGCAGTCACGTTTTCAACAGTATAAAACCTACAAATGTAATCGTGTTTTCAACATTATAAAACCTACAAATGTAGTCACTTTTTCAACAGTATAAAACCTACAAATGTAATCGTGTTTTCAACATTAAAAGACCTACAAATGCAGTCACTTTTTCAACAGTATAAAACCTACAAATGTAATCGTGTTTTCAACATTATAAAACCTACAAATGCAGTCACTTTTTCAACAGTATAAAACCTACAAATGTAATCGTGTTTTCAACATTATAAAACCTACAAATGCAGTCACTTTTTCAACAGTATAAAACCTACAAATGTAATCGTGTTTTCAACATTATAAAACCTACAAATGCAGTCACTTTTTCAACAGTATAAAACCTACAAATGTAATCATGTTTTCAACATTATAAAACCTACAAATGTAGTCACTTTTTCAACAGTATAAAACCTACAAATGTAATCGTGTTTTCAACGTTATAAAACCTACAAATGTAGTCACTTTTTCAACAGTATAAAACCTACAAATGCAGTCACTTTTTCAACAGTATAAAACCTACAAATGCAGTCACTTTTTCAACAGTATAAAACCTACAAATGCAGTCACTTTTTCAAAAGTATAAAACCTACAAATGTAATCGTGTTTTCAACGTTATAAAACCTACAAATGTAGTCACTTTTTCAACAGTATAAAACCTACAAATGCAGTCACTTTTTCAACAGTATAAAACCTACAAATGCAGTCACTTTTTCAACAGTATAAAACCTACAAATGTAATCGTGTTTTCAACATTAAAAAACCTACAAATGCAGTCACGTTTTCAACAGTATAAAACCTACAAATGTAATCGTGTTTTCAACATTATAAAACCTACAAATGTAGTCACTTTTTCAACATTATAAAACCTACAAATGTAATCGTGTTTTCAACATTAAAAGACCTACAAATGCAGTCACTTTTTCAACAGTATAAAACCTACAAATGTAATCGTGTTTTCAACATTATAAAACCTACAAATGCAGTCACTTTTTCAACAGTATAAAACCTACAAAAGTAATCGTGTTTTCAACATTATAAAACCTACAAATGTAGTCACTTTTTCAACAGTATAAAACCTACAAATGTAATCGTGTTTTCAACGTTATAAAACCTACAAATGTAGTCACTTTTTCAACAGTATAAAACCTACAAATGCAGTCACTTTTTCAACAGTATAAAACCTACAAATGCAGTCACTTTTTCAACAGTATAAAACCTACAAATGCAGTCACTTTTTCAACAGTATAAAACCTACAAATGTAATCGTGTTTTCAACGTTATAAAACCTACAAATGTAGTCACTTTTTCAACAGTATAAAACCTACAAATGCAGTCACTTTTTCAACAGTATAAAACCTACAAATGCAGTCACTTTTTCAACAGTATAAAACCTACAAATGTAATCGTGTTTTCAACATTAAAAAACCTACAAATGCAGTCACGTTTTCAACAGTATAAAACCTACAAATGTAATCGTGTTTTCAACATTATAAAACCTACAAATGTAGTCACTTTTTCAACATTATAAAACCTACAAATGTAATCGTGTTTTCAACATTAAAAGACCTACAAATGCAGTCACTTTTTCAACAGTATAAAACCTACAAATGTAATCGTGTTTTCAACATTATAAAACCTACAAATGCAGTCACTTTTTCAACAGTATAAAACCTACAAATGCAATCGTGTTTTCAACATTATAAAACCTACAAATGTAGTCACTTTTTCAACAGTATAAAACCTACAAATGCAGTCACTTTTTCAACAGTATAAAACCTACAAATGTAATCGTGTTTTCAACATTATAAAACCTACAAATGTAGTCAATTTTTCAACATTATAAAACCATTAAATTTCACTCAATTTTTCAACATTATAAAACCTACAAATGTAATCGTGTTTTCAACATTATAAAACCTACAAATGCAGTCACATTTTCAACAGTATAAAACCTACAAATGTAATCGTGTTTTCAACATTATAAAACCTACAAATGCAGTCACTTTTTCAACAGTTTAAAACCTACAAATGTAATCGTGTTTTCAACATTAAAAAACCTACAAATGCAGTCACTTTTTCAACAGTATAAAACCTACAAATGTAATCGTGTTTTCAACATTATAAAACCTACAAATGCAGTCACTTTTTCAACAGTATAAAACCTACAAATGTAATCGTGTTTTCAACATTATAAAACCTACAAATGCAGTCACTTTTTCAACAGTATAAAACCTACAAATGTAATCGTGTTTTCAACATTAAAAGACCTACAAATGCAGTCAGTTTTTCAACAGTATAAAACCTACAAATGTAATCGTGTTTTCAACATTATAAAACCTACAAATGCAGTCATTTTTTCAACAGTATAAAACCTACAAATGTAATCGTGTTTTCAACATTATAAAACCTACAAATGCAGTCACTTTTTCAACAGTATAAAACCTACAAATGTAATCGTGTTTTCAACATTATAAAACCTACAAATGTAGTCACTTTTTCAACAGTTTAAAACCTACAAATGTAATCGTGTTTTCAACATTAAAAGACCTACAAATGCAGTCACTTTTTCAACAGCATAAAACCTACAAATGTAATCGTGTTTTCAACATTAAAAAACCTACAAATGCAGTCACTTTTTCCACAGTATAAAACCTACAAATGTAATCGTGTTTTCAACATTATAAAACCTACAAATGTAGTCACTTTTTCAACAGTATAAAACCTACAAATGTAATCGTGTTTTCAACATTATAAAACCTACAAATGTAGTCACTTTTTCAACATTATAAAACCTACAAATGTAGTCACTTTTTCAACAGTATAAAACCTACAAATGTAATCGTGTTTTCAACATTATAAAACCTACAAATGTAGTCACTTTTTCAACAGTATAAAACCTACAAATGCAGTCACTTTTTCATCAGTATAAAACCTACAAATGTAATCGTGTTTTCAACATTATAAAACCTACAAATGCAGTCACTTTTTCAACAGTATAAAACCTACAAATGCAGTCACTTTTTCAACAGTATAAAACCTACAAATGCAGTCACTTTTTCAACAGTATAAAACCTACAAATTTAATCGTGTTTTCAACATTACAAAACCTACAAATGCAGTCACTTTTTCAACAGTATAAAACCTACAAATGTAATCGTGTTTTCAACATTATAAAACCTACAAATGCAGTCACTTTTTCAACAGTATAAAACCTACAAATGTAATCGTGTTTTCAACATTATAAAACCTACAAATGTAGTCACTTTTTCAACAGTATAAAACCTACAAATGTAATCGTGTTTTCAACATTAAAAAACCTACAAATGCAGTCACTTTTTCAACAGTATAAAACCTACAAATGTAATCGTGTTTTCAACATTAAAAAACCTACAAATGCAGTCACTTTTTCAACAGTATAAAACCTACAAATGTAATCGTGTTTTCAACATTATAAAACCTACAAATGTAGTCACTTTTTCAACAGTATAAAACCTACAAATGTAATCGTGTTTTCAACATTATAAAACCTACAAATGTAGTCACTTTTTCAACATTATAAAACCTACAAATGTAGTCACTTTTTCAACATTTTAAAACCTACAAATGTAGTCACTTTTTCAAGAGTATAAAACCTACAAATGTAATCGTGTTTTCAACATTATAAAACCTACAAATGTAGTCACTTTTTCAACAGTATAAAACCTACAAATGTAATCGTGTTTTCAACATTATAAAACCTACAAATGTAGTCACTTTTTCAACAATATAAGATCTACAAATGTAGTCACTTTTTCAACATTATAAAACCTACAAATGTAGTCACTTTTTCAACAGTATAAAACCTACAAATGTAATCGTGTTTTCAACATTATAAAACCTACAAATGCAGTCACTTTTTCAACAGTATAAAACCTACAAATGCAGGCACTTTTTCAACAGTATAAAACCTACAAATGTAATCGTGTTTTCAACATTATAAAACCTACAAATGTAGTCACTTTTTCAACAGTATAAAACCTACAAATGTAATCGTGTTTTCAACATTATAAAACCTACAAATGTAGTCACTTTTTCAACATTATAAAACCTACAAATGTAGTCACTTTTTCAACATTTTAAAACCTACAAATGTAGTCACTTTTTCAAGAGTATAAAACCTACAAATGTAATCGTGTTTTCAACATTATAAAACCTACAAATGTAGTCACTTTTTCAACAGTATAAAACCTACAAATGTAATCGTGTTTTCAACATTATAAAACCTACAAATGTAGTCACTTTTTCAACAGTATAAGACCTACAAATGTAGTCACTTTTTCAACATTATAAAACCTACAAATGTAGTCACTTTTTCAACAGTATAAAACCTACAAATGTAATCGTGTTTTCAACATTATAAAACCTACAAATGCAGTCCCTTTTTCAACAGTATAAAACCTACAAATGCAGGCACTTTTTCAACAGTATAAAACCTACAAATGTAATCGTGTTTTCAACATTATAAAACCTACAAATGTAGTCACTTTTTCAACAGTATAAAACCTACAAATGTAATCGTGTTTCCAACATTATAAAACCTACAAATGTAGTCACTTTTTCAACAGTATAAAACCTACAAATGTAGTCACTTTTTCAACATTATAAAACCTACAAATGTAGTCACTTTTTCAACAGTATAAAACCTACAAATGTAATCGTGTTTTCAACATTAAAAGACCTACAAATGCAGTCACTTTTTCAACAGTATAAAACCTACAAATGTAATCGTGTTTTCAACATTATAAAACTTACCAATGTAGTCACTTTTTAAACACTATAACACATACAAATGTAGTCACTTTTTAAACACTATAACACATACAAATGTAATCACTTTTTAAACACTGCAAGACCGACAAATGCAGTCGCTTTTTAAACACTATAAAACCTACAAATGCAGTCGCTTTGTAAACACTCTGCAACATACAAATTCAGTCGCTTTTTAAATACTACAAGACATACAAGTAAAGTCGCTTTTTAAACACTACAAGATCTACAAATGCATTTGCTTTCTTAACACTATACAACCTACAAATGCAGTCACGTTTTCAATACAATAAAACCTACAAATGCAGTCGCTTTTTAAATACTACAAGACATACAAATACAGTCGCTTTTTAAATACTACCAAACCTACAAATGCAGTCGCTTTTTAAATACTACCAAACCTACAAATACAGTCGCTTTTTAAATGCTACCAGATCTACAAATGCATTTGCTTTCTTAACACTATGCAACCTGCAAATGCAGTCGCATTTTAAAGCACTATAACACCAACAAATACAGTCACTTTTTCAACAGTAAAAAACATACAAATGTAGTCGCTTTTTAAATACTATATAACCAACAAATGCAGTCTCTTTTTAGACACTATAAAACCTACAAATGTAGTCGCTTTTTAAACGCTATATAACCTACAAATGTTGTTGTTGTTGTAGGGTTTAACGCCATTTTTCAGCGTTTAGGCTATACATGGCGGCCAGTATTAATGGTGGAGGAAGAACCCGTAAAACCCCGGAAAGAACCACCGACCCACGAGAAGCTACTGGCAAGCTTTCTCACATAATTCACATTGGCTGAATCCGAGACTCGAACCCACGCAGACAGAGGTGAGATGGCAGTGATCCGTAACGGACAGCGCTTTAGACCTACAAATGCAATCGTTTGTTAAGCACTATAAAACTACAAATTCAGTCACTTTGTAAACATTATAAAACCTACAAATGCAGTCGCTTTTTAAACACTATAAATAGTTACAAATGCAGGAGCTTTTTCAACGCTACAAGACCTACAAATGCAGCTGGTTGTTAAACACTATAAAACCTACAAATTCAGTCACTTTTTAAACACTATAAAACCTACAAATGCAATGCTTTTTCAACACTTCAAGACCTACAAATGCATTCGCTTTTTGAACACTATAAACTTACATATGCAGTCGCTTGTCAACACGTCAAGACCTACAAATCCCCATGCACACAGCCTTTCAGTAAAGACAAAATCTCATTTTAGAACACTCCTTGGAATTTTACAGAGAAATATTATATTACATTTTTTTCAAATTGCTATGAATTTCTTTTCTTATCTATTCATTTAAAAAAATTGTAACACGAACATACATCACCAGTTTCTTTATATTATTCTACACACAATACATAAACTTAATAACAAAATAAATCAATTTCCGAGTTGTATGTGATGACAAATGTATATCAAAACATCTAAGATTATATCATATCGTTTTCGATATATATGTTGCTTCTTTATATTTTAGTTCATTTAATTTTTGATTTGATACAGATGTATGTGCAGGCATAGTAATCGAAAATTCAATCACAGTATAACACTTAATTGATAGTTCCCATATTGTCACGATCAAATGAAACTCGGATGAATGGGAGTAAGTATCACCGTTACATTTTATATGAATTCTTTAACGAGAATGGTCTATATGTTTACTAAACACTACAAGTTCACTAATATAACATTCTTTAAAAAAAAAGAACCCACAATAGAATCCTCTCCAGCAACTATCTATAACAGCATAATTATGCAACAACATTCGGTTTCTATGCTTTGTTCAATGCAATATTGCAGTTTGAATTTCTCAATCAGTAAAGGATAAAATGACGGAGTTTTTAAAAATGAAAATCGCTTTAACTGTACACTTCGTAAAGTTTACACCGTTTCGTGAATTCATGATTTCTGAACTATTTCGTAAAAATAGTCTGGAAATAGAGACTAATGGTTTATATTCTATGGGTTTATTATTAAGTTTATATTTATTGGAAGGTTTTCTATTCCAAACATTTGTATGAAATTATTCATTTTTACATTTTTAGATTGTTTACTTTTAGCTTATATCATATCGCTACCATTATTCCAGGATGACTGAACGATATTGCATACATACATATGCAATACTCATTGGTGTGATACAGCATCCCGAAATGCTATCATCTCAGTCGATGACAAGGAAATCCCGCAATAGTTTCTACTACATTGTAAGTACGAAAGGATAGTGTTTCCTCTACTCTTCATTTTCTTGAATTCAAGGTCTGAGTTGCATTTTTGTTTTGGTGAATATCTGTTCTTGGCCGCTACTGTTTTATAATCTATCAAATTCATGAAGATACATTTCGGTTGTTCTTTATCAAAATAAGCAGAATATGCTAAGGAAACATCTTAACGTTGTTATAAATATATTTTCATTCCATATTTTACATATTTGGATACCAATTAAAAATGTAACAGAACAAAAACCTTGGGTCATTGGATTTACATGTCACTTTAAATTTAAAAAATCATGGAATAACTTCTTCTGCCGAAGTTAGATTACCCCAATAATAAGTAGGGAATCTAATACAAATTGTAATATACCTTTCTAAAAATCTCAAACGCCTAAGTATTGTTCATAAATTTCCTATATGTCTAAATACTTAACAACATTGATTTGGTGATATTTCTTCTGCTCCTTCCTCCATAGACTGAAATTATATCACGTTGATTAGAACTGAGGTTTTAGTTTGTCTTATCACCTTAATAGTTTCCACTACTTTCTCAAAAGACTTCAGAATAAGTAACATAAATATTCTTTCCATTTCGGTTCGTTACGGATTGCATTCTTTGGACATGTACAGTTTTTGGAGGGATGGGGCTGGGTTCGAAGAGGGTGTTTTCAGTTTGCAAAATTACATTATATGTATATAAATCAAATCATGTGTCTAAAACTGCAATGATATTTTTAATTTATGCATTACTTGCACTGGAGAGGATCCTTAAAATGTTGTGAAAAATCGGTGGCGAATCCCAATGCATCTCCATATTTATCGACTAGAAGTACACAACATTTTTAGGGCGAGGGTCAAGTTGCATTTTCTAAGACCACTCGAGGGCCGCAAACACTAATTTCTTTAATATAATTACTGTTGACGGGTCGGATTTCTGTGTTGTTTCAATTTGCCTTGAGGGTCGGTATAAATGTTTGTATGTTTGTAGCCTAGATGTTAGACATACGTGACACATTGTCAACTCACTGCAACCGCGGCTGACTTACCCAGTCTTTTTTTATAATGGCAAACCGCTCCGGTGGCCTAGTGGTTAGAGTGTCCACCTCGGATGCGCGAAATCGTGTATTCGGTCCCCGGCTGAATCATACCAAAGACTTACAAAAGTGGTACTAACAGATGCCACGCGTGGCGCTCAGCGTTAAGAGTTAAGTGTTAGGCCTGTTGTGACTGGGTGGGACATCATGATAAATGTCTGCGGCAGGATGCCTCAATGCTAGACATTACTATAAACTGCCACACTTCAGACATTGTAGCGATATGACTGAAACATTGTTAAAGCTACGTTAAAAATCCAAATCACACACACACACACACACACACACATTTTAATGGCAAAGGATTTCTCGCTCACATTTAAGTGACTCTTTTAACTTCAGAAGTCATGTTTGTGCAATGGCTAATATCCAGCCGATTTTGTAATACTATGAGCTTTATAGGAATCATACATTCTACGTTGTGAAGTCCTAAACATGTGCTTTATGGGAATCATACATTCCACGTTGTGAAGTCCTAAACATGTGCTTTATGGGAATCATACATTCCACGTTGTGAAGTCCTAAACATGTGCTTTATGGGAATCATACATTCTACGTTGTGAAGTCCTAAACATGTGCTTTATGGGAATCATACATTCTACGTTGTGAAGTCCTAAACATGTGCTTTATGGGAATCATACATTCTACGTTGTGAAGTCCTAAACATGTGCTTTATGGGAATCATACATTCTACGTTGTGAAGTCCTAAACATGTGCTTTATGGGAATCATACATTCTACGTTGTAGAGTCCTAAAACGTGCTTTATGGGAATCATACATTCTACGTTGTGAAGTCCTAAACATGTGCTTTATGGGAATCATACATTTTAACTTGTAGCGTCCTAAAACGTGCTTTATGGGAATTATACATTCTACGTTGTGAAGTCCTAAACATGTGCTTTATGGGAATCATACATTCTAACTTGTAGAGTCCTAGACACATTCTTTACGGGAATCATACATTCTAAGTTGCAGAGTCACAGACATGCGCTTTATGGGAATCATGCATTCTAGGTTGTATAGTCCTAAACACGTGCTTTTTGGGAATCATACATTCTGTTGTAGAGTCATAGACGTGTGCTTTATGTCAATTATGCATTCTACGTTGTAGAGTCCTAGACGTGTGCTTTATGGGAAATCATACATTCTAACTTGTAGAGTCCTAGACACATTCTTTACGGGAATCATACATTCTGAGTTGTAGAGTCATAGACATGCGCGTTATGGGAATCATACATTCTAGGTTGTATAGTCCTAAACACGTACTTTTTGGGAATCATACATTCTGTTGTAGAGTCATAGACGTGTGCTTTATGGGAATCATGCATTCTACATTGTAGAGTCCTAGACGTGTGCTTTATGGGAAATCATACATTCTAGCTTGTAGAGTCCTAGACACATTCTTTACGGGAATCATACATTCTAAGTTGTAGGGTCATATACATGTGATTTGTGGGAATCATACATTCTACGTGTATGGTCCTAAACACGTGCTTTTTAGGAATCTTACATTCTGTTGTAGAGTCCTAGACACGTGCTTTTGGGAATCATACATTCGAAGTTGTAGGGTCATAGACGTCATATTTAAGGTACTTGAAAGTTATGCCATTATTCTCTTGATTATTGAACAAAACCGCAACATGGAAGTAAACGTAAGAGAAACCATCCTTGGGAGTTATAAACTTGTGGGGTCTTGAAATAAAATTATAATGTAATAAGCATTAGTTAGTATGTTATGCGTTACTTCAATGATTGGAGAGTGTTTCTGAGCTGAAAGAAGAGAGCAAAAATGTAAAGACTACTATATTGGACTATCGTAGTTAAACATGTTTTCGCCAACTGTGTGGGAAAGATAAAATTTTATGATCTGCATAATAAACAGGTAATTTGAGCGAATAAACATTAAAAAATTCGGTTTATTTTTGGTTCTCCAATAGAACACAAACAAGTAAGACACATGAATAATTTATTGCGACTCTGGCACAAAACTAGTGAAAAGTGACACGATTTGCACTTAGAACACATAAGCATTTTGAAATGTGGCAGTCACAGACTTCAAGAAGATATTTTCATGAATCATAAATATCAATAATGCTTTATATTGGAACTCAGTAGAATGCTGGAGGCTAGTTGAAAATTATCTCCCCATTTGACTTTATTGTCTTGGGCTAATTATTAACAAGGAGAGAGAGAGAGAGAGAGGACAAAATGAACAATACTTTATTAGCTATATTTCTTATGATAACGAGTGATGTCTTTTGTGTGTTTGTGTGTGTTAAAAGATTTTATCATGATCCATTCTTAGTGCCAATGAATTGTTGTCATTGCCCTTTTGGGCGAAATAAATACGTCTTATTGTTCGCTTGGTGAGTATTTGACTTCGCACTTTAAAACTGAAGCGAGGATTTTATATGAAAACAATCAAGTCCTCTACATTAAGTACCCTGATATTGTTTCTCGTTTTTAATTATGGGTGACATTTCAATTTCCGTAATGTAAACAAATGTCCATATTTAACTTTGAATTATTTGTTTGATCATATGATTTATACTGATGCGTATGTATATGAAAAGGCCCAAATGATTCAATTATAAAGGAATAAATATTTGCCAGCAATGTTTGTTGGTTTTTTGTTTTAATAGCTACTTTTTTTTAAATCTGTAACTAAAAAGACTTCTTGCGGGTAAGAAAAAAATATTGACAAGACGCGTTTCTTTATAACTTATGTAACTTATGTAAACATATCAGTATTGAATCATGATACTAATTAGTAATACTCGTTTAAAAGTCGAACAGGTTTTGTTTCTTCAAACACGCAAGCTGTGAATTTATAAGAAGATTATGAGCAATAAAGAACATCAAAGACTGATTACTACTCTTACGCTATCATTTGCAATAAGAACACTGCAAAATTAGATCCAGTAACCTATAAATATCATTGCCATTAACGCAAAAGTCCCTAGATAGAATCACCATATATTGTCAGAGGAAATTAATGTAATATCAAATCTTGATTGTGTCCATTATATCAGAGAAGCATTCTGATACATCGGCATGTTTATAGTGTGTTTTAAGTTTGCAAACCATCCAGTCATCAGTATTACTCTTATGGTTTTATTCGAACTTATTTCTTTATTTATTAAATGACATTCATCTTTAATATTAGGTCGAGATTGACTTTGACCTCAGCGAACAGTGACCTATAATACTTTCACGCCAATAAGACTTGTAATTATCCGTTGGAAAGGTTTTAATTGTTTTGGCAATGCGGAGATGTGTAGGACTGAGTTTGAAATTTTATGACATACATGAAGTGAGATAAACAGTAGAACGTGAGCACCAGATTAATGCAACAGAAGACAAAATGAAATGTGTCAATAATTGACTTGGTTTGTTCTTAATCTGTCACGACACACGCCACATGATTAGAGATCTTGCAAAAAAACGCCACGGTTAGAAAACATGACTGAGCGTCTTCTTTTTAAGCTTTAGATGTATATAATACCAGTTCACTTTGATTAATTTATTTATTTACTTTATTCCTCTAATTATCATGTGAGCTACTCGATGAAGTACACTATGCTGTGTATATGAATGAAGATCAGCTATACAATCTGCTCTGACTGCAAACCATTGTTGTCACTGCCAAAAAAGATACGTTCGTATCATTCAGTGGGCGGGACGAAAGTACTTCATCGATCACATCAATGCTAAATATACAAATTGAAAAGTATAATTAAACTATAGACCTAGTCTTCCGATTAAAAGCTATTTAGCAACGTATTCTTTTCCTTTCTATTGCCAGCTTTCCATGTTTTGGGGGGTACACCTTATTTGTTCAAGATATATTTTGTACTGCTAATGTGGGTCAGAATAAAATGAAAATTATATTGGTTGTACCCTATATAACAATCTTGTTTTTCGAACTGTGTTATCAAGGAGGAGACTTAATAAGATTGCTTTGATATTGCCAGTCGCATTTGACTAGCAGAAACACATCCTTTCATTGCATCTTTTGAGAACTCTGGAAGCTTTAATTTGCACACTTATTATCCTGTAGTTGACATTAGTTGCCCTTGGAATTTAAGAGATATGAAATTAGTCCATGTTCTTTGAAGAACGAAAAACACATTCCAGCCATCTCATTTTGATTTACGTTCTTTTGCAACAGGGTATGACGCATAATATCATAAGTGCAATAAATGTGCTAATTGAACAAATTGCCATGGAGACAGAGCATCAGTTTCCCCTGAGTCAGATGCTTGACAGTCAGTGAATATCACAAAGAAGATTGAATCTGCATGTAATTTCTTGTTGCATTATTTTGGATCAGGACTGCAACTTATCTCTTCCGTTTATCTGACCCAGCGCCTACCAACATGTTAGAAAATTAAACTCCAGGAACCAGTAATCCATGAGAAGCAACAAAAAGACTCAAGCTAATATTTCAGTTCCCATAGTACATCTATGCAAACGCCATTATATAAAAATGTTAGTGACTCTAAATATGTGCTCATGACATAACCTATATTTATCAGAATATATGCATCCTGAATAATAGCGTCTGTGTACAGTAAACCATATTTGGATCTACGTGTTTTTGAAACATGCGCTTTCAGTTCCCTACCAAAGAGTCGGGCGATAATTTCAGTAATGCATGTTCCAAACTTAAGTCTGTTAAAGGACCGAAATTCCATCACAAAAACAATGTCTCTATATTTTTCAGCTGCATGTAGGATAAACTCACAAAATATTCTTTTTAATAAAATCTAACTTTCATTATCAAGCAATACTGGCAATCCAATCCCATATATGCTCTATTTTATTTACACCCATTTCCGGACTGCTTCCAATGTTTCCGAATCATTAGTACCGTGTGTCATGCACACTGAATCTAGTAAATGAACATAATGTTGTTTAGAATTCTAAAAAGAATCACACGTGCTTTAAGAGCTAATAATATAGTGATTTTCCGTGGCGAGCGTTCTAGCATAATACTTGAAGCATTCGTTTTCTCTCCCATTTCCTTTCTGTGACCGTAAGGCATATTTTGACTGTAATGTATATCATAGTAGAACCGTGTAAAGTAGTTATAATAAGCAATGGAAATCAACGTGACGCAACATGTTCAAGAAGGTTAACCAATTTCCAAATATAACTTTAAATTCATTCTTGGAAATGCAAGAATTATCATTTAGGGGCGAATATACTTCCACTAGTCCCATCAATTCGTATGATGAAATGTTTGCGTAATTTCTATGGATATTTCAAAGGACGAAAGGAATTTAAACTTTATTGGACGGTACAATACTTTAGGAAAAGATACAATAGAATAGTTTTTTCCGGATAACATGAAATATGCTGATCTGAATAATATTTGAAGTTAGTATATGGGATCCGATAATTCGAAACGAGTGACGGCATGGTAGCATGGTAGATTTGGTTGCTTTATTTGCTGTTTCATTACCCTTAATATGACCGTGTCATTATAGCCCTCAGTAGGGAACACTTACTTAAGAACGTATGTGCCAATCAGGTATCTGTAAGATCTTGTCTATAATTGCGTTATTTAATAAAAGGCTATGCGCAGTTTTCAGTATGAAGAAGGGAATCCAAAATATAATGAAGTTTGTTTCTCTTGAGTTTGCTATATGGTACATACATTTGAATATGGCTATAATTTCCACAGTATCAATCGAGGCTTTTATTCCCAAACCGTATCGATTTGGTTCCCTTGCCACCTTGCCTCTATCTTCTGAGGACCACATGGCAGATGGGTCAGCCATGACCAAATGTGTTATCCTCGTTAAAGATAGTTTATTATTATTATTATTATTATTATTATTATCTTTTGAACAAGATTGCATAGAATTTGTCCTGAAATTCGAGATGTTTGGTTGCGAACGTTTTGAACTTGGTGAGTTTTAATAGCAAGACTGATAATCTGAGAATATGCACTTGTTCAGTATTAATTTGACTGATTTCAGCTGCTTCTAAATGAGGATGAATTCGCATGTTTGATATTTACAGAGTTTTTAATTTTTTTTTACAGTGTTCGCTATTTACAGAATTTGCTATTTACAGGGTTTGCTACTTAGATTTTGCTTTTTATGCCTAAATGCAACGTTATATTCGGGATTAGATGGATTAGAGCCAATTTAGTTCATTTGAAATCAAGTAATAATGAATTTCCCTCTGCATAAAACGGAAAGTAATATATAAATCGACATAAATCAAGGCCGGATATTTTAGTCACCCTTTTCGCCGTCAATATGAACATAATTAATCGAGGAAGTGACTGCTCTGTTTAAAACCCACGCCTTTCTTGCTCCTTATAAAATCCGCGACTTTTTGCCCCGTATAGAACCCGCGACTTTTTGCCCCGTATAAAATCCACGACGTTTTAGTTGCTATAAATCAAAATATATGCATAATGGTGAATGGCAACTAGAGCTGTGCTTAAACAGATTTTTGAAATGATCAGAAGAACACGGGTTCAAATTTTGCAAATATAAAACTATACGTACTTATTCTTATTACATAAAACTTAAAATGCCCTAAAGCTTTGACATAACAATTCTCTTATCCCTGTTGTGGACGAGATACAATTTTAGGATTTATTCTTAACTGTCAGCTAAATTTCCTTTCTGATATCAAACACCACACGACAGATGTTAAAGGGCACTGGTCTAATAATAGTTACGGTAAATAAAGACTGAAGACCAGAATGACAAATTTTACTCTATTGACATAGTCAATGCTATAATTAATTATGAATCGACTGGTTTGGAATCAGGTCGCAAATCTTACCTTAGACGCTTCATGATCCGATACATATTCGAGGACTTAGACTTGTCTGGGAGAATTTAGAACTTACTGTTTACGTAGACTGTTTTTGAGGTAAGTTAAACAAATGAAACTGGCTCATTATTATGCTGTAATAAACTTTCCGTTGTCATCTTTTTTGGCCCTAAAACCAAAGCATGTACAACCAGAAAACCAAATTTCCTTCCACTTTTAGGAATACGACTTCGCTATTATATAGAAGCAGCAAAAATCAAAACGTATACCCTGTATTCCCAAATCACGATTGGGGTTGTTACTTCAACCTCACTAAATACTGCAAGCAAGCAAAAAGATTGCTCTTTGCCAATTCAAAGTACGTCTTCAACCAGTCCTCTCTTTTTCATAGCAAATTTTAAACACAAGCGGACCCTTTTATCGCGGCAATAATCCCTGGAGAAATGATCGCTGCCGTTGCAGTACTCATCTGTACCGTATCATGCAAGTTACAGTACAAATCCTCTATTTATTCAACAGACATTGCAAATATACTCCATCATGACCTCTCAAAAACAAATTTCATGATCATTTCGGATGGATTCCATTTCCACCCCGAAAAAGCCATACAAAGCCTAGCATGTAACACAGAGTTGATTCCAGATCTTGTAGGAGCATGATTTGCTTTAAGCAATTTGGAAACTATTATTAGAGAATGTTAGCTGCTTAATCAACTTTGTATAAAACGTAATAACGCAGAATGTACAGCATCCAAAGTTGTCATGCTGGCAGACGTTACTGACTCGACACATTCATATGGTGACTTTAAATATGGCCTACATTGGCATAGTCTTTATACATGATAAAGGAAGTGGAAGGAAAACTCCAGACATTAACTTCTGAACATCAAATCAATCATTGGACAGTGTCATATATCATATAAAACAATTCCTAAAGGTGACATAATATCGTTCCGCTGGCATACAGGACAAACACACCCGACCTATGCATACCTTTTTAAGGGTGAACAACCTTCAGTGGCATTTTTGCTCTCTGTTCATGTGAACTCAGTTATAAAACATCATGTGATAGTGATGCTGATGTACGGTTAAGTCATATACATACATACGTACATACCTACCTACCTATCTACCTACCTACCTACCTACCTACCTACTTACATACATACATACATACATACATGCACACAAAAACACATACCTAACTACCTAGCTACCTACCTACCTGCATACATACATACATTTTTCATACATACATACATACATACATACATACATACATACATACATACATACGTACGTACGTACGTACGTACGTACATACATACATACATACATACATACATACATAAAATTACATTTTCACCATATGAAACTAATCTTAGACTGTCGTCAATAATAGTTCGTACTGTGACAGATTGGTAAATTATCGACCGTTTCTGAGACTTTCAGCTAAGTACTGTGCATATCATAAGTCAAATAAAAGTAGACTTTTAATTCACCTCGAACAATCTACTTTAGAAGAAAGTACAATATTCTAAAATGATATTTCTGAGGCTGATTCAAGAAACGACACAATAATTTATTGTCACTTTTTGTTAGTGGGCTTCTAAGCCAGACAAGAGTTTCGTTTGTCATCAGTGATGGATCAGGACACTTTTGCAGTTTTACTACCATGACTTTACAGTCAAATAAAGCTGACCAATATTATTACCTTAGATCTGAAAAAAGACTTTTCGACACCACACTTGCTTATATCCTTTAGTTATATACAACATCTAATGTTTCCTATATTTTACCCTACTTTATCTCTGACGGCTTTTATTAAACATCCTGTCTGACGCTAATGAATCTATACAGGTTGTCCTCAAAATATTTCGTTTGAAATGCACAACGTATCGATCCTATATGATAGCTATTTCCGGAGGCGTTCTTAGTTGGCATTAGCGGGCTCGTGGATATATGACGAGACGGTTGCACAAATCACTCAGTCGGCTATTAATGACATATCATTGAATCCAAAATCAAGACCAAGATGATCAGTCCTTTTAGTCAACATTCCTTGTTGAGGTCAAAAGAAGTCGTCTCAGGTCTTCAAAGTACCACTCCTTGTATATCTTACTGATCTTTAAAGGCACCCAACATAAACCTCTAAGGCTATTATTAAAGGAAATTAATATAAATCTCACCGGTCTTTAGAGTCAATCTATATAAGTCTCACAGGTCTGTAAAGGCACTCTCACATGAACATCACATGTCTTTAAAGGTAATCTATGTAAATATCACAGTTCTTTAAAGGAATTCTTTTTAAATCTCACGGGTCTTTAGAGGTACTCAATATAAGTCCAACAGGTCTTCAAAGGCAGTATATAAAAATCTCACAGGTATTTAAAGATAATTTACATAGATCTTACAGGCCTAAAAATTCACTCTCACATCAACCTAACATTTTCTTAAAGGCATTTTATATAAATATCAGATCTTTAAAGGAATTTATTTATATATAATATCACAGGTCTATAAAGGCACTCACATAAATATCACGGATCTTTAGAGCCAATATATAGGTCTTTTAGAGCAACCTGTGGAAACATCGCAGTTATTTAAAGGTACGCAGCGTAAATCTCAGATTTCCTTAAAGCCAATATATTCAACTCTCACGGGTGTTTAAAGGTAATCTAGATAAAATTTCACACACACACACACACACACACACACATATATATATATATATATATATATATATATATATATATATATATATATATATATATATATATATATATATATATATATATATTTATCACAGAAAATAAATATATATTAAAGTGAGCGAAACCAACAAAAGGGCATACAATTATACAATTGTACAATGACCAATTATAAAATGTAATGCTTGGAATGGCGATAAAATGTCACTATTTGGTGGAGTAGCATGAACTAATAAACCCAATTTCTTTCCACTGAGAGGAATTAATATTTATGTAAAAAGAGCCAGCATCTGTAACCAGTCAGCACTGATTTGCTTATCACTGTGTTAAAACTGAGGCCATTCTGATCACAACACAAATAATGTATCATTACCTCAAACAATAAATATCAGCAACGCCAACATTAAATTCACACAATCAGTACAAAACCTAGGTGTTACTCTGGAAAGTACTCTCACATTGCACCAACATGTCATGAACATATGTATGGCTGCATATCTTGAGCTGAGACGCATCAACTCAATTCGCAAATATATTTCAGTTGATGCCACTAAAACACTTGTGTGTTCATTAGTACTTTCAAGACTGGACTATTGTAACTCAGTTCTGTCTGGTTCATCTCAATATCTACTCCAGAAACTTCAAAAGTTCAAAACACAGCTGCTCGGATCATACTTAGAGTACCACGATCAGAGCACACCTCCCCGCTGCTCTGTACCCTACACTGGCTATCCATTCGATCCAGAATCAAACACAACATTTGTTCTCTGTGCTACGTTTCACTGTCGGACTCTAGTCCAACATACCTATCCGACCTCACCCATGTGTACACACCAGCAAGATACTTACGCTCCTCTTCTAACAATCGTATACTCATTATTCCCACTATGAAAGTCATATGGACAGCGTTCTTTTGCATACCAGGGCCCAGCAACGTGGAATGACTTGCCCACTGAACTTAGACACGAAGACACAGTGATCACATTCAAGACGGCTCTCAAAACTCACTTATTTTGACTGCAAGAACAAACTTAAAGACCTAATAATGTTTCCTACCTGAAATATTCTCAGCATGTTTTATACTTTTTTAATGTTTTTCTAATTTCATGGTGTTTGTTTTTGTAATAATATTATTATATGTTTTGTATGTTATAGGTGTTGTCTAATGTTGTAAAGCGCTTAGGGCTTCTAAAGATTAGGCGCTATACAAAGTCCTCATTGTTATTATTAAATGTGAATGACGAACATTGACAATTGTAAAAATTATACTTGATCATGTTATCATTTCTTACGCACAATGTCATACTTTTTTGAACGGCTGATACTTATGTATATTATCTAAGCATAAACATGGTACACATGCACTAAATTATATAGTTAAACATAATATTTTCAGTCTAATTGTGTAACAAGATTAAACATTAACCTAGTAGGTACTGTCTTAGTATGTCCCAAAAAACCATTCCTCTTTGCCAGGACATATTTTGAACCATAACGTTTGAGTCTACATTAACATTTTTTGCTCCTGGACTGTGCTTGGAAACTGTGTCTGATAAAACACTTTTTGCGTAGAAAGAATACATTGTTTTACTGCCAGTTGTTAAGCTTTGTTCTTTATACTCCTAGAGCACTATTCATAATGACTCAATTTTAAATTTTGTCGAGTAAATATGCACAAAGCATTCGAAATCTGCATACAGTATTAGGAATCTACATACCGTATTATAAATCTACATATCAGCCAAATTATAAATACATATTTTCCTTCTCTTTAATGTATGAGTTTTTCATTAAAGCAGCTATACATTGTTTTCCAAAACATAACTTAAGAACTACATTTTACAAAAATAAAAATAAAATATTATATGTTACGATTCTTTGTTCTTATACTGAGTAACACAAAGAAACAAAACCGAAAACGTTTTTGAAACAAAAATAACAGAGAATTTAATTAGCAAAGTGAGAAATTAAAATGTGACGAAAACGTACAGTATTATGAATTGAGTCCAGAATAATCATGTTAAAGATCCACGACAGTCCTAAATGAAAGAAATGTTCTGTATAATTTAAAAAAGCGGAAATGTACTGATCTGCTAGGAATCGTAGCGTCATCAAGATGGCGTGTAAGTAGAACATAAAACATAACTTTAAAATTATAACATTATCACAAGAAATGAGACGAATCCAAAACCAAAATGAATGTGATTGCTCAGTTCTTTCCTTATTTCACAATATACTCCAGGATCTTATTGCTCATTTTGCCTTTTAATTTCCTATTCATGTGACCAAACCCAACAAATAAGAATTCTTCTAGAACAGTTCAAACCCCATCAGCCAATAAAAAATTAATCCAAAGGCGCCATTAAATCTTATCATTATGATTAGTATTGCTACTTTCAACACATACGTAAGCATCTACGTATAGACCCTATGTAATTCTACGACCTTCAAAGACTCAGGTCACCACGGCAAAATCTATCCAAAGTTATTCTTTGCAATATGCAAAGTGTCAACAAGTATTAATCATTACAGTTTAATAACCGATTTTATAAGTGATCAAGCGATACAAGTCTCGCTTGGATGAATAAGGATAAATCTCGTCGGAAAAGTCTTTTCGATAAGAAAAATAGTTCATAACGTAAAATGTCCTATCGAAAATATAGCCATGAAGCTTGTCGGATAATGATTGTAAGATGTACATTTTGTCATATTTTTCTTCGTTACCCAAGTTTCCGAGAATGAAAGTGTAGGAACATGTTTTTTAATAATATACTACAAAAACACAAACCGATTCGATTTGCGATGCTTTAGTGTGGCAGTTGGATGCAGGACCCATCACGTCAATTGTACCTCTGTCCGTGTGGGTTCGTGTCTTAGGCTCTGCGAATGTGGGTATGTTAGAAAGTTTGCCAGTTGATGGTTTTACCGGGGATTTCACAAGTTCTTCCTCCACCAGTTATACTGAAATGGATAGCCTAACATGCGCTGAAAATGCCGTTGAACCTACAACAAAAAGAACCACTTTACGAATAGACGATACACAACCAGTGCTCGTCAAGACGATTAAAGATAGGCCCCAAAATATGCAAGTTACTTTTGCTAACAAAAGTTAAAATCTGGGTGATACATTCCTGGTTCTTCCTCTATTGATGATGAAAAGTAATGTTAAAAGACTTCTAAGTAAAATCTTGCACAAGATAAATTAAAGCAGCAGAGTTTCAGTGTAATGTTGAAACTGGAAGCAAAATGTGTCTCGAAGCAAAAATGAAGACATAAATGATCTGTTCATTTTTAAGTAACATCATCTAATTATAGATAAGAATTGTTGTTGTTGTTATAATTTTTAAAACCATTTTCAGCACAAGATAGGCTACACATGGTGGCCAGTATTAATGGTGGAGGAAGAACCCGGGAAAACCCAGGAAAGAACCACCGACCCACTAGAAGCTACCGGCAGACTTCCTCACATATCCACATTTGCCGAGCCCGAGACTAGAACCCACGCAGACAATTGAGATGGCAGTGATCCGTGATGGAGAGCGCTTTAGACCACTCGACCACTCGGGGCCCCTTAGATAAGAATTAGAAAGGCTTTAATTACGACTGGTCAACAGGCAAGTATAAGAGTTTCTTTGTATCAGTCGAAATAAACTCTTCTCTGAGCGGTCGCTTTTGCATACAATAGAAGTAGAATACGCATTTTGAAACATTATTGTTCTTAGCAAACCAACATACCTGGGCGCATAATAAGTATTTACAGACATTTTCAGTGTGGATGTGTAAAGTATATAGCACCTAGGATAAACTATAACAAGATCGACCCGCAAATAGCATTAAAAAAAACGAATATACGATATAAGTTGAATCTTTCACTAAACAAATTAAATTATTTTTACTCGAGATTGATCAAGGCCTATTTAACCACTTAAAACGAGGCATTTCTTCCATGACAATCTAATGCTTGAACCATCTAATACTGACAGCACACATTTAGTTAGAAACATGATAAAAATCCAATACGGTTTAAAAACCCTTAAACTTGTAATTCTCTTAGTATCATATGCTAGAGGAATAAAACACAAACTGATTATACTTTACGAAAATAGTAATTTATTTTTTAAATGATACTTTCTTTTAATGGAACTTGCTTTTTATGCATATAATAGGAATTGCAACATCTATAATATGCGCTTTGCGTATAAGAGCATTTTCGGTGTGTCCGAAACACTGGCTGAAAAATTAGATGGACTGAGCCCATTTTAAAATATTTTGCCTAAAGGATTTGCGGTGGGTGGGTGTTTTTTTTAATTCACAGCGGCATTTTTATTTACGCATACAGCATTTGTCCCTTCCTGTTTCTCTGCTGCTGTATTTATATCATGAAAATGTCTCTACCTTTTTCATTGGGGGTGTTTTTAATTATAATAGCATCAAACAGGGTGGTTGCCATTTCTCTCAGGAAACTACCACCCTAAAGTACCGCAGGTACTTTCCTATATAATGAAACTATCACATTTTTCTCATCTTTAGCATATATTTTTCTTTACTATACAGTTTTGTTTATTTTCTGACAAAAATACAAATTTGCAAATCACTATCAACCGTTACGTTTCTATGGCATTAAACTAATTTAAATTAAAAGCGAAACCAACAGGTTTAGTGAAATTCAATAAATAATTAAATTCTCTGAGTTCCAATTTTAACATTTATACGTCACTGTCACTATTGTGAATTCAATCCCAAAGAAACCAAACGTTTGGCCATACCCCCAAAGTATAGAGTGTTCAGAATGAATTCCATGTCTTGAATAAAAGTCTTGATGTGTCACAAATATATAATCCAGAATATCTTTGAAGAAATTCACAATAGACGAACAATAGTTTTAGTCCAAAATGTCATTGAGCAGTTTGTAATTCCACTGAATATTTAAATGAATAATTCCTCTCAAATTATATATGAACACAATTAAAAGTGACTCCACAGACTGATCGTAAGATAGAAATTAATAATTATTGACTTTTGTCTTCCTTATACAGAGACGGTCATCTGACATAGGACACAACCAAATGGTAATTTTCATCAAAATCGTAAGCAAGGTCAGATCTGGTAACTTTTAGCAAGTAGCCTGACAAAAATAAGGTACCCTATATTTTTTTTCCAATTAAAACCCATTTTCCTGAACTCAAATCCAAATGTACATGTTGATTACAAATGGTCATTATCTTATTTATAAATTTTATAACGTACAATCATGGGCAAGTTAACAATGTAATATGTTGTTTACAAACGACCCTTACAGTCATGAACAAAAATAAAACACAAAATATAGATATACATAACACAAATGACTGACTGACTGACTGACATTTCCTTGAAATGAATTTCAACATTGGCAAACTCTTGTTTTAGCTAGATATTTTATGCGGAAACATACCTTTGCCGAAAGGGAGGTATTGAATATAATGCATAAGTAGAGAATTATTTATTATTAAAACGTGGCATGCTTTTATTTGTATAAATAATTTGATATTGATCTTGAGCAGCTTCATGTACTGACATGTATTAAGGCCTACCTTGAATAGATAAGTAGATACCGTGGTAGAAACAATCTTCATCTTGCTTTGTACGGCTCAACAACTGATGTGATGGTTTCTTTAAATCACTCTCACGTAGCCGTCTATGCAGGCAAGAAATATATGAATTGTACTTGGAAGCATCTCTCACAATTTTTAAAAATGGTAGCATTAATCTAACTACGTGCCCCTTTTATCTCCCTCAGAGTGCATAGGGTATACCGAACAAAAATCTTTATTGTTTTTAGCTGGTACTACTGTTTCAGTTTCCACAACCATTTCTCCACGTCGAAGTATTATCACTTGGACAAAAAAACATCCGATGCAGCACAAAACCATGATGCTCTGGCACCTTCCTTTCATGTCTAACATTGTGCTTTTTAAAAAGGACCTACAAGCACAATCAAACAGCGTGGAAGGATACAAGAAACAAAAAGGGACACATTTCGACTGAATGCAAACCATGTTCTCAGTTCTATATTGTGCACATGTTAGGATGCAAGGAGATAAAGTTCTAATCTTGTAATTGATTGATTATAGAGCAATTACCAATGTTAAAACTTAAGGTATACAATAAATCACATATTTGTTGTTAATGTACATATTCTATTCGAAGATAATATTAGTTTTTGTATCAAAGGAACTGAATTTGTTTGAAAAATATATGGCGTTTGAACATATGCACTATACTTTAAGTGAGAAAAATGTCCATATTATGGGGATATTGATCCTTAGCACTCTGTGATCTCAGTTCTCAAAACTGAACACCATATACTGTAACGTCTATTATAAAAGTAACGACTAAGACAGTCTAAGCACGTCGAAGTCTATATAGAAGCGATGGGTTACTTTCCAATAGTAAATGGCAAGCATAATCTACTTGCCTTCTATGCTCGAATTACTTTCATATAAAGTCATCCCCCCACCTCGAATAAGCTAAACAGTACTATGATTGCAAATGTCTCTAAACGGTAATAAACTCCGCCAACTATTGCATGCCTGAAACTTAACAGCTTCATGGGAATCAACATTGAACTGCTTTCTCGATATAAATACTCTGGAAGGTATTTATGATTGAGATTTCTTGCCTTTAATAACTCTGATTTGTTTTCATCAATGACTGTACATCTTAATTCATGTATACTACTATATCAATTTATATTAGCAGAACAAATGTTCTGAAATACAAAGTAATACTTGCAGTACACTTGGTTTGTTATACGTACACTGAATAGCTTTTATTGTTGTCTCCAGGATTACCGTTATGTTAAAATTACAAACTTTGTCTAGATATCTGCTTTCTTTGAAGAAGGAGCTTTGATATTTTAACCATTATGAATGCGAGCATTTCTTGTGTGGGCAATTTCGTGCTTTATGTCCTTTAAGTAAAGTCAATTAAGATGATAGCAATGCCACTACAAATCAGCCTCGCGGATGGCATAGTGGTGAATGACATCAAAACTAATTGTTTCCTACTCTTGGGAATAACAGATTGATGTTTCATTTCTTCTTATTATTAGTAAAACCAATGCGAAGCGAAGACCGATTCATAAGAGTGATTTCATAAATATAAAGTTGTACATTTATTAATTATAAAGGTGTACATTTCATAAATATTAAAACGTACATTTTATAATATCAGCTCAGTTCGCAAATATCTTTCAGTTGAAGCCACTAAAACACTTCTGTGTTCATTAGTACTTTCAAGACTGGACTATTGTAACTCAATTATGTCTGGTTCATCTCAATATCTACTCCAGAAGCTTCAAAAAGTTCAAAACACAGCTGCTCGGATCATGCTTAGATTACCACGATCACAGCACACCTCCCCGCTGCTCTGTACCCTACACTTGCTATCCATTCAATCCAGAATCAAACAGAACATTTGTTCTCTGTGCTACTCTAGTCCAACATACCTATCCGACCTCATCCAAGTGTACACACCAGCAAGATACTTACGCTCCTCTCCTGACAATCGTATACTCATTATTCCCAATGCGAAAACAAAGTCATATGGACAGCGTTCTTTTGCATGCCAGGGCTGGTCAACGTAGAATGAATTGCCCACTGAACTTTGACATAAAGACACAGTGATCCCATTTAAGAGTGCTCTAAAAACTCGCTTATTTCGACTGCAAGAGCAAACTTAAAGACCTAATAATGTTTCCTACCTTACAAATTCTCAGCATGCTGTTTTTGTTTTTATAATGTCATGGTGTTTGTTTTAGTAATCATATCCTTATATATGTTTTACAACTTATATGTGTTGTCTACTGCTGTAAAGCGCTTGGAGCTTCTAACGATTAGGCGCTATGCAAAGTTCTCATTATCTTTATTATTATTATTATTATTATTATTATTATTATTATTATTATTATTATTATTATTATTATTATTTCGTAAATATAGATTTGTGCATTTCATCATTAAAAAATTGAACATTTCGTAAATATCAACTTGAGCATGTCATAAAGTTGCACATTTAATCAACATAACTTTGTACCATTCGTTATTATAAAGTTGTATAGTTAGTAATTATAAAGTTGTAAAAATCATATTTATAAATTATCGAAAGTCAAAATAATAAAGTTGTACAGTTCATAATATTAAAGTCGTACACGCCATAATAACTTTGTACATGCCATAATTATAAAGTTGTGTATGCCATATTTATAAAATCGCTCATGTCATAATTATAAAATGGTGCATATCATAATTCACAAAGTTGCGCACGTCACAATTATGAAGTTATTCATTTTCTCATTATATAGTTGTGCATTTCATAATTATAGAATTCTGCATGTCATAAATATAACATTGAATACGCCATAATGACCAAGTTGTGTTTTTCATTATAATACAGTTGTACACTTTATAATTAAAAAGTTGTACATGTCATAATTATAACTTGGGCATTTCATATTTATAAAGTGTTACATGCCTGTTATAAGTGCCTATATCAGATTCCAGATTCTATCAGATTCTCATTGCTTGTAGTGATACCAGAACATTATTTCCAGCATTCTGGATATTTGATACCAGAATCTGTCAACAGGTTCAGTACTGTTGTTTATCTTCCCATGGCTATCTGAGCCTGGATAAGGCACAAATTTTAATTTAATTAGGATCCCTTGTCTCTAACCCTTACTAAAACAAGAGCAGAGTGATAGAGCAGGCGGTTTTTAGCTGGGCTTGGTACTGTAATGAACACTGGTTTTTCTAGTTTATTTTTAAGATTTTAACTTTATTTTACATAAAGTTGTAGGACCCTTACTTGGTGTTTGTGTGTCCTTTGAACCCGAATGCAACATTTTGATGGCAGCGGTACGGATTCCAAAAATCCGGTGTGAATTGTTTGGAATGTTTCAATACGTTGGCATTGTGTTTGACAATTCTGAAAGCTGTGTATTCAGTGTATGTGTGATATTAGCAATGACAAGTTGTACTGTGTGTATAACGTACAGTTGTTGATTGTTAAGTGCAAAGTGTGTATCACTGTAACGAGTGTACACATGTAAGCCCAGAAACTCGTAGATACTTAAAGCTAGTCCAGTGGCTGTGAATACAGTGATATAACTTACAGTACGTACATATAGTTTGGCATTATGTCGGTTGCTGATGATGTCGAAGTTGAAGGAGCAACGGTTGCTTCAGGACGACCACGAAGCAGAGAGGCCACACATAATTTGATGGAATTTACAGATAATGAAATTATGGAGTATGAAGAGGAACTTAACGTTGAGCACATGCAACCAGGCAAGGAAACAAAGCGAAAACTAGGGCAAAGAAAAATGAAAGAGAATTTGAATTAAGACAGAATGAGTTTGAACGGGAAATGGAAAGAGAGAAATTTAGATTAGAAATGAAGCGTTTGGAAATTGAGTTAGAAAGAGTAAAACGTCAAGAAAACATGACTGAAAAAAAAAACATCTTCGATGCCATTTAAAGTAAAGCTACATGCATATGACCATGAACGAGGAGAGGATATTGTGACTTTCCTAGCAGAACTTGAATCAACTGTAAAACATCCAAGTGGCCTGACGAGTTAAAATTATTACAGCTAAGAACTATTTTGACAGGTGAGGATAGATATGTTTCAACTCATGCTTGTGGCGATTACCTAGAACTCAGGAAAGGATTGATTGATCGTTTTGGAAAGAGATCGCATGAACATTTCACGGCACTGTTGAGCATGAAGAAGGAAAGCACTGAGAGGTATCGTGGTCTGATGGCCAGGATTGATCAGCACATAAAGCGTTTCTTGGAGGATCATGATCCAGGTATTTGACTTCGTGAGGTATTTTTCTTGAAAGCCTTGCCACAAGATCAAGCACAGTGGATTAGGAGGAACAAGGGCTCTAGTCCAGTCGTAGAGGCTGCGGAAGATTGTATTCCCACCAATTTACAACAGCAAGGACAGAGGAATAAGTTTTATCAAAATATAAATGTAAATAGTAACACGATGAATAGTCAGAAACAGCAGCAAAGAAACTAACATCGACAAATGACCAATCCAAACATAAGAATAGGCAGTGTTATCGATGCAAGCAATGGGGACATATTGCAAGGTATTGTCCAACAGATGACATGAAACATCGTGGCAATCAGGCAACTTGTTTTGTTAAGCCAACAATTGGTGAAAGGCTTATTTCAGAAATGTGTGAATGGGCGCGAGATCATGTTTGTGAAGGACACTGTATCAGATATGACCTTGATAAGAAAAGATCTTGTTGATGAGAGTTGCAAGCTGGAGGGGCACAAGGTTACGTTATACACAGCAGTGGGTCAGCCATTTAACGCACAGTTGGCTGTGGTAAATATCGACACTACCTATTATAAGGGACAAGCGCAAGTTGGTCTTGTTTCAAATTTAACCACTGAAGCCCTATTTGGGATGGTTATACTTAGCAAGAAAGGGTCATTTGTTGTTACGAGGTCGATGTTAAAAGGACTCGACGATGAGAGGACTGTGGAAAATACTGACCAATGTGAGCATGAGGGTAAGAATGACGTTGTCAGCAACAGCATCTAGGCAGAAGATCCTGATCAGCGTGGTGACACTGAAGTTGACAAACTTTCAGCAATGAATGCGGACATATCGAAACTACAGATTGCGGATATTTCACTGCAAAGTATCAGAGAGAAGTCCTTTGCTACTCATGAAGTGGCTGAGGAGGAGCCAATGGCATATTTCTGGGAGAATGATATTTTGCGACGGAAATGGCAATCTGGTGATGGTTCACATGGAGGGGAGCAAATAGTTGTACCAGCAGGATTACGCAAAATGGTCACTGAACGACCCCTTGCAGTTCAGCTGGGTTTGGAGAAAATAGAAGAGAGGATTCTACAATCGTTATTTTGGCCTGGAATGTTTTCCGATGTAAAAATATATTGTGCATTGTGTCATGAATGCTATATGACAGCAAAACGGACTGCAGGTGAGAAAGCACCGATGGTTTGCCCACCGGTGATAACAGAACCGTTCTCAAAAATTGCAGTGGATATTGTAGGACCGTAATCTAGAACGAAGTCTGGACACAAATACATTCTGACGGTGGTTGATTATGCAACGAGGTATCCCGAAGCTTTTCCTTTGAAGGTTATGGAGGCAACGAGTGTAACTAGAGCACTGATTGAGCTGTTTAGCCGTGTTGATTTTCCAAGTGTCATATTAACAGATAAAGGGACCAACTTCACTAGCACCTTATTGAAACAGTTGCATGAACTAGTGGATATCCGTGGAGTTACAACAACGCCTTATCACTCACAAGCGAATGGAAAGGTAGAACGTTTTAACGGGGCGTTGAAGTCAATGTTGCGGAAGTTCTGTACATACAACAAGAATGAATGGGATGAGATGTTGGCATTTTTGTTGTTTGCATATCGCAAAGTCCCACATGAGGAAACTGGATTTGCACTCTTTGAGATGTTATATGGTTGGCCAGTTAGGGGACAAATGCAGATTTTACAAGGCTTGTTTACGGGAGAGGAAGATGTAAGGAAGTCAACTGTGGAGCATGTTGTGAAAATGCGTGCGAAGTTGGCCGACATTAGGGCTCTTGTCAAAGATAATCTGTCGAATAGCCAAAAGAAAATCAAGGCACTGTATGATCGTCACATGAAAACACGAGAATTTAGTCCAGGAGATGACGTCCTCATTCTCTTGCCATCAAGTTCGTCCAAGATGAAGGCACAATGGCAGGGACCTTATCGTGTGGACCGAAAGATAAACGATGTTAACTACCAGGTAGCTGTCAACGGTAGGCTCGGTACAGTAACCTATCATGTAAACTTACAGCGTGGATACAAGCGTGCTGTGCTGCTGGTGACGAAGGCAGACCAGAACGACGGTGTGGATATTGATTTTTCTCCAAGAGCAGGTGAAGGTTTTGCTGGCGTTAAGCTGGGGGTAAACTTAACAAAAGAACAACGAGAGGATATTAGAAATCTTTGCAATGAATTTTAGAATGTTCTAACAACTAGGCCTGGTCGAACAAACGTCATAACTCACAGCATTAAGACAACTTCGGAGACACCAATTAAACAACGACCATATAGAATACTTTCGCCCAACGGAAAGAGGTAAAAGCAATATTGGATGAAATGCTAGAGCAAGGCCTCATTCGGCACTCAGTCAGTCCATGGAGTTCGCCTTGTGTATTAATTGACAAAAAGGATGGAACTCTTTTGATATGTGTAGATTGCCGCATGCTTAATAATATCACCGTATTCGACGCGTATCAAGTCCCACGAATGGACGATCTATTTTGAGAAAATTGGTTATGGAAGTTAATAGTAGTGACTCTAAGCTTAATGCATTTTGGTAGTAACGTAAGCTTTATACAAGTTTTATCATTTTAATGATGTACCAAGCCAGCAAGTATTTTAAAAATATTATTATATCGAAAACATAAAGTTTCCTCTTAAGAAGGGAGGTGTTATAAGTGCCTGTATCAGATCCTAGCAGATTCTCATTGCTAGTAGTGATACCAGAACATCATTCACAGCATTCTGGATATTTGATACCAGAGACTGTCAAAAGGTTCAGTGCTGTTGTTTATCTTCCCATTGCTATCTGAGCCTGGATAAGGCACAAATATTAATTTAATTAGGATCCCTTGTCTCTAACCCTTACTATAACAAGAGCAGAGTGATAGAGCAGGCAGTTTTAGCTGGGCTTGATACTGTAATTATAGTATATTTATAAGCTACCTTTACACCAAAAGGCATCAATGATGGTTGCAAATAAACGCATACAACTAAATAAGCTTAATAAGAAATTTTTCTACATAATGTCAAGGATGAGCGAATATTGATATAATGTTCTGGATACGTTTATTACAAAACAACTAATTTGGATTGAGTCTTTATTTGATTATGCCTTCACATACGCTTGAATGTCCTACTATTATTACGATATGAATTTAACTTTTAAGTCCAGCAATGTCTTCTCATGTGCTAAACATAACCATTTCACCTATATTAAGAGCCATCACGAAAGTTTCCTGATTTTTTTGTCCCATTAAACTGCTCCAAATTATATATTTGTAAGAAATATGCGTCTTTTATCTAGGTACTTCAAACGTCATAGCCATGATAGTTGTATTATTGCAATAAATACTTGTCACCAATGAGATTCTTCATGAGATGTTCCGTTTCAATGATGATTTTTGTTGTTATTATAGGGTTTAACGTCATTTTTCAGCACAAGATAGGCTTAACATGGCGTCCAGTATGAATGGTGGATGAAGAACCCGGGAACACCCCTGAAAGAACCACCAACCGACAAGAAGCTACTGGCAAGCTATCTCACATACCCACATTGGCCGAACCCGACACTGGAACCCCCACAGACAGAGGTGTGATGGCAGTGATCCCAAACAGTAAGCGCTTTAGACCACACGGCCACTTGGCACGCTGAGGAATACGTGTAGCCGATTATTTGGTGATCTGCATGTTGCAATGTGCGAACGTTTTAAAAATGACCTGCTTCTTGCACATGTTTAAGTTCGTAATTCTAACTCCTCAAATCTGATTTACATTTCCAACAAATAATATAGCATTGTCTTCTTTTAAGCTTATCAACAAGATAATGTTGATCAGGAAAACCCTAATGAAAGTAGACATCTATTTAGAAAATGGAAACTGCAATTCGATTGAATATCTGGTGCACTTTATTTCAAAATATTTTCCAAATTAGGATATTATCCAATTGATTAAATTAGGATAATCTAAGTATGAACCCTTGCAAATGAATCGAGCTTTCAACGTTTCTTTAATGATTAGTTTGACCTATGTGATTGAAAACGTTGACTAAAATGTATATGTTTCAGCCGTATTCTAGCCGTATTCTTGTAAAAATTAAACCTCTGGGACCTTAATCGAGGTATAATAGAAGAGTACAAGTTGCAAGTGTTTTACTTTAGATAAATAACAACATCTGGGTCTGATATAGAAAAAGTAACGACTGTATACTCTTGAACGTCAGCTACAAATATGTTTAAATAGAGTTTAGAAATTGTCGAAGGAAAACGGGTACAACGTTTGGAAAAAGAAAAAGGTCTTTATATTGGCACTTTTCTCAGCACAGTAACATGATCGATGATCCATGCTTTGTCTTAACGGTTCATATGTCCCTGTTATGGTGAAATTGTAAGGCCTATTTATGAAGGGAAGATAATTTTATTTCCATATACTAGATATCCCAGGAACAAATGTTAAAAGGTCTTGTAAAACTTGGAAAACACAGATAAAGGAGCAGACCGGATAGACTTGTTACGATTGTATAAGATTTGTTGTAACTTCTAAACAGCAGCATATATTAAATCCGACAATACTATAGCTATGACATTCCAAAATCAAAATCGTACTTCTAAAAGGCACTGAAAATAATATTTAATCCATTCCAATTCCAAACATTTTCTGCCAAATCTCTCCTCATTTAGAGTAAATCCAATGAGATAAAATCTTCAAAAGGTGGAGATACGTTCCTGTACATCCCTAAACAATCGTATTTTGCTGAACAATATCCAAAGAATCATTTCTTTATCTTATCAGCATCATTTTTATCACTAAAATCATTAAACAATATTGCATTTGACATTCATCTAATATCCCGAGTCTTATATAAAACATGATTTTGTATACACAGTCTGAGAAAAGCATACTGCATTGATGACTACCAGAGGTGTGCGGTGTTACCTTTTTACCGGTTTATGGCGGTATTTATATCCGATAGTGCGTACCACGGCACTTTTTCACTGTACCGGTTTATTCGGTCGTTTCCGTCGGTAAGGAATGTATTGAAGTCCCCGAGTAACCTGGCTACGAATTTAATGATATTCAAAAGCATGTCTTCTTTGTTCGTGAATTTCGTATATTAACAAGCTTTGAAATGTCAGTACAATGTAATTAACAAGGTGTCAGTTTTAGTGTGAGCTTAATCATCCCAATTTAGGTACAGCGTTTAGATGACAACTTATATAACAATTAACACACATCTGCTATAAGGTACTGAACACTTACTCCTCGGGCGGGACTGTGGAGCTACGAATTTTTTGACGAGTTTTGATGTGTTATCAATTTTACCTTAAGATAATATGTTAGAGCCGCAAATGGGAAATACAAAAAAAAAAAAAAAAACAACAAACAAACAAACAAGTAAATTCCAGGTCCATGGCCTAAACCTTAAACTGTTGGTGCTTAATGTAATTGCGGTACACAGTGGCACGATTCGCTGTATATTCAGAAATACCTCAGTATACCACTATATAACGTTTCTCGTGGTATCCATTTATGTTGGCTACCGGGTCACAAATGTATTAAGGGTACTATGAGCGCAGATAAAGCAGCCAAAGCTGGCCAGCAGTTACCTGTTTCTGAATGTATCATTCCATGTGGATACTTTAAGAATTATATCAATCAATATGTTCTGTAAACATGAAAAACTATTTGGAGCAAAAACTACAGAAACAAGCTTCGAAACACCCAACTAGTCGTTGGAGAGTGACATCACTGATGAGGAAAAAATCGCAAAGAGGAGGCGGCATTGTTCCTTGCAGGCCTGTAATGACTTACCTAACCCCTGCATATCTTCTCAAGTGTGAACCTGGACCAGAATGTATTCCGCGCCGGTGTCAATTGACAGAGGAGCACATTCGTTTCGAATGCATCGACTTCCCACTGAGAGACAAACGTTTTTGATCTCAGCTTAATCCATCAGAACAAGTCTTTGACTTCATAAACCAATGTGGTTTATATAACACACTTTTATCATGCAATTTAAGGACTTAATACTTTTTTAATGCTTCCTAAAGGTCTTTAGCCAGATTTTAACGTTAATATTGTATCTTCCAAGACAACATATTTACTTTCAACTTGGAAGGGTTTCATTTCCTTCATCTTCCAATGCTTTTTAAGAACAATTCCCATTTTGGTTTTAGAAACAAATCGAAACAAAAACAAAACATACACGACCAAGGGGGTTGAAGTGTGGGAATGTATAAAAAAAATTTATAAGGTAGAATTGGCATAAAAAGAGAATAACAGTTACCAGTATGAGGTTTAAAATTAGCATCAAGAGAGGAGGTATAATTTGGAAGACAATCCACAACAGGGACAATTTGTTGCATTCAGGAAGGCAATGATAAATCCGGGTAACTCTGTCGTATTCTTCTATGTCAGCATCATGACAAATCAGGGTAACTGAGACATATGTTTTAATGCCGATTCAGCACATTGCATTCTGGTATGGTGGTGGGGAAGATGTCCTTCATTTTGTAGTGGTTAGCCAGTCATATTCTGCATGTTAGGTAAGTGGACGTTGTTATGTGTTCATATATAAATGTACAATGCTTGTCGCTAATGATGTTTCTGGATTTGTGTGCAAATTGCCTTTTCTAAGCACACTCGAAGGCTACGAAGTAAGACTGACATTGGAAGGGTTCGAGAGGAAATTAAAGTAAAATAAGAAGCTTATTAACGACATTGATACACCGCTATCTTCACAAAGATGAAAACACTCTGCAGTACAAGAAATATATGAGAGAGTCGAATGAATATTTATATTATTCAATTTTGTGAAAGAGTATCGAATAAGTTGTTATTGCCACAAGTTAACGCCAGTGCCAAGGATGTTCCATGCATTTACAACGTGATACATTATCTGATTCATCATGCAATTATCATCCCAGCATCCACGCACATACACAATGCATTCAGTCATATCATGTAAGTACTGCCACATTTGACAATACCTTTGTGCTAGAAAACAACTCAGAAAAGGTTGGTATGTATCATGTCTTTCAAAACATTGTCTCAGCGATAAGTGATAGATACTGCCATTTACATTAGCAAGCATCTTTAATACGGATATAACCGTCTTTTGATATTATCTTACCTGTTTATGACATCAAGAGGTAGGTGTGGTAATTACATTAGTATATTAGGATAAAGACTTTGTGGCAATCTTCATGCTATCATAAAATTGGTACATTAATCTGAAGTTTTCATTCTTTGTTTGCAACTTATGGACGTTTATATTCTTTAATAAAATGACGAGACTTATGGAGTTTATATTCGTTACTAAAATGAAAAGAGACTTATAGAAGTTTATATTCATTACAAAACTGATGAACAGTCATATACTGGTTATATGTATTTGAGATCATCAATTTCTAGCATCAAATATGTACAAACTGGGATCCGACCGCCACGGTGGCCTAGTGGTTAGAACGTCCGCCTAGGATGCGAGAGGCTGTGGATTCGAATCCTGGCCGAATCATACCAAAGGCTTACGAAAATGTTACTAACATCTGCTCTGCTTGGAGCCAGTCATTACGAGGTTAGTGTTAGGACTGGTCAGCCTGGTGTCAAGATAATATGACTGGGTAGGACATCATGCTACATATATGCAGCATGATGTCCCATTGCTAGACATCACTAGACTCTGATACACTGTAGTGTAACAACATGACTGAAAAAGTATTAAAGCTATCTTAAAAATCCAAATCACACACACACACACACACAAAATGGGATCCAGATTTATACTTTTATATGTAAAGAAATGATCTATTTAAGCCAACAATTATACATCGCATCTTTGTTGTTATCCTACAGAAGAGATTCATAAAGATTCATAAGCGAAGCGAGGGTACAATGAGATCTGCTTATGATATTATACAGTGAAAAAGAAACATGGTACATTGCGTACTATTTCTTTTCTTCCACAGGCCTATACAAAGTAGTAATATTTAATCGATTGTAGATGTAATTGATCACAATGTGACCAGCAGCTAAAATAAATATTCCTCCACGGATACCAATACAAACAAAGATAGTAAATGTCGAAAGAAAAAAAAAAGTATGAGCATGTTTTCGTCACACATTTTCCAAATATGTAGGATATATGTAGACGGATTGCGATTGTCGTTACAGGAAATCAGTTACGCCATTAGATATTTACGGGTAAGAAAGTTGAAGCAAATTCTGTGTCGCCATTGCCAAGGAAAAACTAGTTAGAAAGGAACAACATTAGAAGAAACGTTAAAGACCCGACGATGTTTTGATAAAGTAATCTTTCCAGCGAATAAATAAATGAAACAATATATTTTTTCTAGTTATCATGTGTTATATCTCTTTTTCAAATGTCCATCTATTAATGTAGATAGCCTTTATTTGTCTTAAGGGGATTAATGGTGTTAATTGGATTAATGATCATAATGGGATTAATTGTAAGATGCGTTCACTCTTTGATTTATGACGTTGTATATAATTAATATATCTTCACTTTCTAGAACTTGCAGACCTATTGCACTTTTTTTTCTAATTGATCATGAATCACTATTACAATCGATGCGCGCTGGAAATTAAACAATGTTCATTGTTAGTGTACTTGTAATCGAAGCATTCATAATATAACGATTAATGCGTATTTAAAACGTCCGACTAAATATTTCATTTTTATCTGACATTGCATCCGCACGAACAATCGCAGTTAGTCATGATCCTTCTTTTTGCGTTGCAATTCCAAACCTCAAGTCGAGTTTCTGAATTAGTGTATAAAGATAGATGACAAATACGTACCACTCCAATCACGATATAATATTATCAGCATCGATTTAGTCTAGACAGAAGTTTGAAAATCCAAATTTGAAATCATTTATTTATTGTTTCCCATTCACAGATATTTCTGAAGAAAACTTCTAGTTGTGTTGGGCTACCTGTTTCTCAGAAATTATCCCGGGAATGCAGAAGGAGTATTTTTAGCATTGGCGGCTTTCCTTGCCATTAAACAGTGAGGAGAATTAAAGTCTAAATCATTCTTTGTCTATTTACCTTTCTCTCAAGGACTTGGCAGGTTTAGGCCTGTGCCACTCGTACGCTCTTTTACACGATATTTTATTGCAGGCAATAACGATGAGAATATCGGACCTAATGCACACACAACAAATGCAGTAACATAAATGTACTACAAAAACGCAACCAATTTCGTGATCGTTGAGTGAATTATTAAACTTTGTGTGATTATAGGGTGATCCAGTCTTTCCCTTTTATTCACGCAAAATCAGGCATTTCTGCGCATTTAACATCATATATTTAGCATACATACATACATACATATATACATACATGCATACATACATACATACATACATGCATACACACATACATACATACATACATACATACATACATACTTATCGACCTTGTAAAGCGAATACTGATTATGCTACAATGTATTTCACAGAATCGTTTAAATTTTGACCAATAATGCCGTATAACCTACTACATTATTTAGGTGTCAGGGGACAGTTTCGTAAATGAGCATCTGGTACATTTCTTAACTTAAGGATATAGTGTGACGTTTTGATCTATTATTGTGTAATAGTTAAATATATGGATATATTTGTGAATTTGGTCTTTCAGGTTTGTCTTATTTCTTGAAATTGATGTGAGGCATGTACACCTCGTTCACTGCACCGTATGTAGTCAGTACAATATCAACAGTTGGCTAGAAAGCAGAGCTAGCCACTTGTAGCAGTATACACTTTGGTTCAAGACAATTAGAATATCTCAAAATCTGCCTGGATGACAACTATTGTATATTGCAGTAAGCTATTAAGTACACAGTGGTTTTCAAACTTATCATCTTGGGAAAAGGTTTGTGTTTGTAGTGTGAGCATAACGAGTTCTCAAAATGGCATTCTGACGTGAAAAATGCATATAAACATTTGAGGGTGGTGTGAATCAACATTTTATCCTTTAATTGTCACTGACTTGTCAGGTCAAATGAATGATATTATTATGTTTTGCTGTATTGTACCTATCCAGACGTAAGGACCTGTTTGACCCCTTTCATGCATTTTATATTTTATGAATTGTTATATTCTGAGATGTATGCAACATTACATTTGTGTATTACATTTTAAATGAATATGCTACAGCGTATTTCATAGAATCGTTTTAATTTCAACCAATAATGTCGTATTATGTCCGATATTCTTTACTAGAAGATCCCCGCCCCACCCCCACCGCTCTATGTTTAATGATATTGTATTATTTCAGTTTCAAGTATAGCTCGGCATGTTTCGTTGTATATACACCACGTTATAAACAAGGCTACGTGTATACACGTATTGTTATAATGTATGTTCTTTTGCCAAAAAATTATGGTATTCGAGAGTTCTTGATATGTATTCTAACATTTAAATGAAATGACAAAATAGATAGCCGTGAGGACATTGACCGACATTAAGAAGGATTTTTTATGATTATCCAATGACCCATTTTAACCGCATTAATTTGTATACATTTATTTTTAAGGAAATTGAACACCTTCCCTTTTTATAATTTACATTGTAGGATTACACGCTTACTTTTCCTAAAGATTTCAGCAACTTTTTAACTATCTGCTTTTTGGCCGAATTTTTAATCATCACTTCAAAAGCATAAATGTGCTCATTTCCTGGTAAAGGAACCCAATAATACTTACAATCATGCAGTTGTGGGGTTTAACAACAAAGAGAAAGAATAAGTATGGATGTGAGTTTATTTAATGCGACTTGTCTAAATCTACACCCCAAAATGCCAGATAAGGCATATGTCACATGCTTTTGCTGGGGGACAAATTGATAAGATATAACTCATTTGTTTGCATGAGCTTCATTGTCCACAGAGTCCATATCGGGTTAACGAGAATGGCTTTGACATTATATTTCAAAGAAACGTCCTTCCCTACACAGTCCTGGCCTGCCATCAAGTAAGCTGACACGGGATCACATATGTTCTACATCTTTTCAAGACATGGGTCACTATAATACTCACATATTATCATCGTAATACATACCAACCTACATACATATTTTTTTTATTCAACACACAACTATCATCTCACTCCCATACTGAAACCCCACAGTTTACGTGGTCTCAAATACGCGTATCCAAAAATTCGTTCGTCACATACTTGGTCACCATCGCTGGCAAAGGTTTTAACATGTTAACTGGATCTACACCTTGGCGGATCGATCATATATTTCAATTCTTTGTCCTAGCGACATAAGTTGCATCTCATAGTTGCCTCGGTTATTATCAATGCCATATATAAAAACAGCGTATAACAGCGGTGCAGTGTACATGTGTCGAAAATGTTATATGCAATTGACTTCAAAAGGATACTTTCTAAGTTTAACTTCGAAATTATGACTAAATGCCAGATGTAAGCCATTACTGGTCTATTTGATGGAAAGTATGCATTTGTACAAACATTGACCGACAGTGATGAATTGCTTATTTATAAGTCCGTTCCAGCTGTGTGCTCCCTTTCTCTAAATCATATAGAAACTGTGTTCAGTTTCGAACCAGTTGATATTGATTGGATGCGGCGGCTTCCAATGAAGTTCACAAACCTGAAAAAAAGAAATATCTGATCGATCTGCTAAGGTGTAGATAGGGTTAAGATATCGGCACCTTGGCTAGCGAGGATGATAGCTGGTAAATGTTCATTACAGTACTTGCAGTTTACTACTTTAGATATGTTCAAAGTTTAACATATCCCTTTCTGTCATCCTGATTGGTCCAAATGAGGCCATGAAATCCTTGCGTAGTACTCTCATGATCGGTTGAAACAGTGGGATATTTCCTTGTCCTACCTTTTGAATCGTTTTGTTTTAATACTATATTAGCAATATGGTGGCATGTTTCTAAATTGTAGCAGAACTGACACGGTGCAATTTGGGCGACTTTCACCCAAAACGCGTAGTAGTTGTTACCTACGTATGAATATAATCCATTGCCCCTTCATATAATTCTGCGGATATCAGGATAAGACTGGAATATAAGTACATGTAACGGCGTCGCTGGTGCCATGAGGTATTGGCTTGTCCTTTCCCTTGGATCCATCGTCTGCGTGGAGGGGGTGAATCAGCTGCATGAGCAGCATCTGAGTCTTCATATCACCCTGCCCAGGTTTGCGCCCTGGAGAGGACACTCGAGCTTCTCTTCACAGCGTCGACACAACACGGGAAGCATCAGTTTTACGGTTATAAATCACCACTCGATTGACATAGAGTCAGACGCCAGGGGCTGCTTACGACGGTGGGAGAGACCAACAGTTCTCACTGGACAGCTTCTGCCCGCCTCAAGCTGTCCAGCCCCCAGACAATAAGGTACCGTCCCGCCACAGTTCGCCTGCCTTTCTGGGTGAGTAAGGCTTAAGGTACGCGAGAACCTGACAAGCGGACTGCAACTACTGCACCAAGAAATAAGAAAATAAGACCAACCAGAAAAACCCCAATCCTCAAGCTAGGTACCTAGAATGTCTGGTTCATGCTGACTGAGGTCTCATATGATCTCCAGACAATCAGCGATGTTCGAAAGACTTCCGTCATCAAGGACGAACGTGCAAAACTCCAGGTCGGCATCTCATCACTTCTGGAGACACGGATACTCGAGCTCAACAAGCGGATTGGAAAGGCATCAACAACTCTCTCCACGTTGTCGCAGAGAGTGTGGAACAACAGCCTACTGACCGTGAATACTAAGATATCCGTGCTAAACACTCTCCTTTATGCCAGTGAAACCTGGACTATGTACGCTTCACAAAAGAAAAGATTGAGCGCCTTTCACATGCGATGCCTCTGACGCATACTCGGGATCACCTGGAGAGAACGAGTAACAAACAAGGAGGTGCTAGAACGTGCCAAGATACCCAGCTCGGTTAAACTCCTCCGCCAACATCGCATCAGATGGCGAGGATATGTACGTCGGATGAATGACAGACGAATTCCCAAGGACTTTTATTCGAAACATGCCTCTGTCAAAAGGTCGATCGGACGGCCACATATCCGCTTCAAGGATATCTGCAAGAGCGACATGAAAGCCCTTGACATTGATGTCAACATATGTGAAGAGCCCGCTCTGGACAGGTCCAACTGGCGACATGCTCTGATCATTGTTCGGAAAGCCGGCGAGGAAGAAGCAGCTCCAGCCCACACCATAATCAACCTCCAAGTGCAGCAAGTGCAGCAAGGACTGTCACTCTGGCGTTGGGCTACATAGCCACACCATACGCTGCACAATCACAATCCGGGACTTCTCTCATGTGATCACTTCCATTGTCTCTCTAGACTAACGGATGCCAACAACGTGAGTAAACCTTCTCAGTAATTCCCTAGTTAAACCAACATGTGCGCGAGTCATTAAAATTCATTACGCTGCTCAACAAAAATATTCGAATGCAGACTGGCAACGGCATACCACTTTTATATTGAGTGTTTTTTATGCATCTGTTAATCTTCTCTTCATAAAAAATAATATAAAGCCTGAATACTATGTCTTCTGCCATATGAACAATTGCATCTGTGGGGATTGCCCCTGATGAAATCGTCACTCTTTTAAGCAAATTCTTTGTAACCAGTCTCATTAAAATCCATGCATATTGTGCCTCACCAATACCAGGTGACCTGATCGTGTGAACTGCATGGCTTAGAGGAACAATATAATAAATTCACAAATTTCACAAATGATGAACATAAAGACACTTTATAGTCGGCTTTTCACTGACATTTTGACCAGCAGACACATGTTTCAGAAACAGCACCATCTCTTGTAGTATTATATTCGTATGTCATTGTGTTAGACTCTACTTCATTCAGTTCGATGTCCAAGCTTTGTAACAGAATATACATGAAATATGCTAAAAGTGCCTTCGACCGGTTTTAGTTATGTAAGCTCTTGACAGAAAGCAATCGAAGGCTACATCAGCTGTCAGCTAGCAAGAACGATACCTTTCTCTCCGAATAGTTAAGACATTGCTTCAAATAACGTAGTAAATGTATGTCTGAATCACCACTGTTATTTTCGACTCAGGAATGACCCTGTATTTAACACCATTCTCCAAATCTGTAATTGTTCGTATTAGAGTAATTCTTGAATGTCACAGCAGGTGTTTCGAAAGTTTCCAGTTTGAATGCCACTTAATCGTTCCGGTAGACCTTAAATATAAGTTATGATCATCACTTTATTTCGCATACCATGTTATGTATGCTCATGCATATTATCACGTCGAAAATGTCAGGAAAGGTCACAAGTAAAACACGAATAGGCAATATTATCCAGATGTTCGGATGGGTTTAGAATTATATAACGATAGAATAATCTCCACAAATTATACATTTCCCTGCTTAAAAGACTGATATATAGTTTAGCTCATGGTTTCCAAGACTACCTTGAGTGATTTTATCTGTAAGAGCGCAAATTTTTTACAGACTAAAAATACATATTATTTGAGGAGCTGAAGAAAGTGTGTTGAATTTTAGAATGTCATGCACTCAAACATCGATTAAGAATGCGATAAAGGGTCGATAACTCTTCAAGACAACTATATAAGCTTCATTATGTTAAGCAATAATGCTTAATATGAAGATACTAACCAAAATAGTAATGTAGTTGATAACGATGGCTGTGGCAAATTTCTCTTCCATTCATAGTTTGAAAAAAGAAAACATAATACAAACACAAATTTGAAATAATAGAGATATTGTTTTCTAAAGGTGTTGTGTTATGTATATGTAGATCATGAATTGTTGAAGATTTCTCGAAGTTTCAGTGCTTGCAATGAAGCATTTATTTAATGGGCAGAAATTTGCAAATCTCAAATTGTGGGAGGGTCTGGTATTAGAATAAATGTTACAGTAACATTAAAAGGAAAAGTTTTAAAGAACATTCGGTACCTATCATGTAATCAAATGTTAACTCAACACCATGTATTATGTAAGCATTGCTGAAATTACTAAAAGTTTATAGAAATACCTTAATTAAGAAGAATATACACATGTATGCAGGAATATATATTTTCATATTGTAATTTTGCATGTGATTAAAATACGCTTACTGTAAAACTATATATTCATTTACTGATAAAATCTATACTAATTTAAATTTAATATATATAATAGTTTACTGCTAAACGGAACAGTTCGCTGTGAGCGTAATCGTGCAAAAATAATTTAGATTTGTTTTCGCAGTACATTTTGTCGTGGTCAGCGTGACAAGTATCAATTAACTTTGACGTATGAACTATGAGAGCATGAAAACTGATGTCTGGGGAGGATGAGATATGCCTTTTTGTTGGAGTATTGTATTTTAATTAGGACCCGCAAGGATAAAGGTCTGACAGCTATGTTAAAGTAGTGTCAAGTAGAGGAAATGACAAAGTAGAGACAACCCAGAGACAATTTTGGGTCCATTTCCAATAAGTCTTATAAAATGAGATTTTCCAGATCAGATTTTAATTTTGGCGGAATAGAGAGAATTAATCTAGCTTCCATGGGAGCGTTACATTTGTGGCGTTCGAGAAAGTTAATGCTGACTGGCTAAGCTAAATGGGGGCGGGGGGGGGGGGGTATGGTCCCAGACGCAAATCAAGGTTTCAAGTAATTTCCCTAGTGAAATTAGTAAGTCTAAGTTTTATGTGGGAACAATGAATATAGCTCCGGGAATTTGCAAGCATTTCTTTTTAAATTGTCCGTGGGAGAGTGTCTGGAAAGTTGAGAAACACGCAAAGAGAGATTCCCTGCATAGAAAGAACGGGTCTCGAAAATGTACAAAGGGACTCCATACCTGTGTGATACACGCTGTGAAGGAGTGCAGACTACACCCAAGTTCCGGTGAATGAAAGGGCTGGAGAGAGAGAGAGAGAGGTAACACTAACCGCCAATTTTATTGATATCCGTCACTATTATGTTACGAAACTGGAGGGTTGTATCACCCCATCCCACACATGGGGATAATTCTTCCATCCCTACACAGCTGAACCGTACAGTTTTCGTGGAAGCTCTAATATCGTGGTTGTTCATTTTGTATATAATAATACACGTCAATTATTTTTGTACTTTGCAGAAAAATGAAGGTCATTCCTCTACGTATGATTGAACAGACTCGGTACTCGAAGCGTGCTAGTACTACTAGTACTATCAGTCGTAGTAGTAGTAGTAATGGTAATTGTAGTGGTAGTGGTAGTAGTTGTAGTAGCTGTTGTAGTAGTGGTTGTAGTTGTTGTGGTAGAAGCAATTGTAATTGTTGTGGTAGTAATAGTAGTAGTAGTAGTGGTAATTATTGTAATGGTAATAATTGTGGTAGTAGCAGCAGTAATGGCATTAATAGTGGTTTTAATGATAGCCATAGTGGCAGTAGTTATAGTAATAATAGTTATGGTCTTGGTAGTAGTAGTAGTAGCTGTAATCTTAGTACCAATGGTAGTATTGCCACAATTAGCAGTGGTAGCTGCAGTGGTAGTAGTAGTAGTAGTATTAATAATGGTAGTCGTAATGGTGATGGTGGTCGTGGTTATAGTAGCAAAAGTAGTAGTAGTATGACTACATAATACTCATAGTGACTCTGAATACAATATTTCAAACCATACAATGTAGGATCAACATCATCAACAGTTAATTTACTTTATGTCCCAAAATGTAATGCTCTTAATGTTATAATAGGTGCCAACATTTAATGTTGTTTATGTTACCATAGGTCCCAATAACTAAAGTTTTTTTATGTTCTTATGGGTCCCCCTCCCAGTTAATGTTATTTATGTTCTTATGCCCCCCAGTTAATGTTGTTTATGTTACTGTAGGTCTCAACAGCTGATCTTCTTCATGTTCCCATAGATCTTTATACAGTTAATGTTCTTTATGTTGTTATAGGTCCGAAGAGTTCATGTTCTTTATGTAATCTTTGGTCCCTATATTAAATATTCTTTATGTTAATATAGGTCTTTACAGTTGATGTTCATTATGTTACTAAAGGTCCCGACGGTTACGAGGATTTGCTGAATCTCCCGCTTGCAACATTATGAGGAACAACTTAAACAACTATTCGATGGTTTTCTTGTTACTACCGGTCCCAATAGTTAGTGTTCTTTGTGTTACTATAGGGTCCCAACAGATAACGTTAATATAGGTCTCTACAGTTCATGTTCGTTTTGTTACTAAGGGTCCCAACAGTTCAAAGGATTGTTGAATCTCCCGCTTGCAGCATCAAGAGGAACAACTGAAACAATTATTCAGTGGTTCATTTAATCTGTGTTATAAACACATCTTAGAACCAAACTGTAAGTATCCGCTATTCATTCCTAATTATTAAGAACACAAGAACATGAACATTGCTGAGATAGGAAGGCTTTTCGTTTATACAAAACGTAGACAATCAGTGAAGCTGACCAATGACCTCTCGAGATGATGTATTAGCCTAACATAAGATGGTCTATTCGCCTAACATGAGATGATGTATTCGCCTAATATAATAAATGCATTTTGTGAATTATTTCAAGCGTATCCTGATCCTGAACAAATCAAATATGGAGAAAACTAGAAATTGTCTCGTGCTTAAGAATGTATCTGGCCTTCGTGTTCATTGAACTTTAGGAGATATGTCCATTGCAGCAAAACTAGGCAATGCTTCCTTAATTGTGGGTAATGCCCTTTGTGGAAACCAACAACGACATTACTGATGACCACAACGGTGACCGAAACAATCACTCCTGTCTGGATCGTGTATTATCTTTGTGTTCATAAATTCGGAAATTAAATATATATTTGCAAAGTTTTGCTGACAGAGTTCTTTTCCTTATAATACATTGATAAATTGCATCCTTTAAAAGATCTCAAAGTCTTAAAAACCTCATTTACTGTAATATCAAGGCAATCGTTCTAGTGAATGCCAAAATTAGGTTCAGTTGTGGAAGGGGTGTTCGTGAAGGTTTCAATTCATCTAGCACCTTATTTGCTTTAGTTATCAACGACTTTCTTTGTAGACATGAAATACCTACCTAGGTAATGGTATTAATATTGGAAGTTACAAGATGTATACTTTTTGTATGTGGACGGTATTATACTAGTTTTGATAACGCAATCGATATGCAGTGATACTTTCTGTATGTGGACGGTATCATACTAGTTTTGATAACGCAATCGATATGCAGTGATACTTTCTGTATGTGGACGGTATTATACTAGTTTTGATAACGCAATCGATATGCAGTGATACTTTCTGTATGTGGACGGTATTATACTAGTTTTGATAACGCAATCGATATGCAGTGATACTTTCTGTATGTGGACGGTATTATACTAGTTTTGATAACGCAATCGACATGCAGTGAATACTGCACATTGTACTAACTAGTGTTGCAGATAGAAGAATGTTGTCAAGGAAACGTTAACAAAGCTGAAGTATTTGTCTCAGAACAGCCTACGATGATTTAATTGAGCGATCGTAACGTTCATCTCACCTGTACAGAAAAAAACGCCAATAATGCGTATTACAAACATATCTCGACTGAGAAAAGTAGAAATTACTCAAAAGTAAAAAAAAAATAATCTACTTCATAAAGACGTAGGCTTAAGTCTCTCATACATGCGAATTTACGTATTCAAGATTGCAACATTTCTGGGACATTTTAGGTTTGGCATTTTACGTCTAAGAAATGAAACTCGAAATTACTATGAGGAAAAATAGAAGACAAAATATGAGCTACATGATTTGTTAAACGAATGATGTTTCTAAAAAGACGAAATAAAAGATAAACCTATCTCAAGATGCTGACTTATATTTGATATCCCAGTACAATCTATGGAACGCAAATTGAAGGAACCAATGTCTGTTAAAGCTGCAGAAGACTTCTTACCGTTGATTGCAACACATTTGAAGAAGCAAGAGAAAAGCTGTGTTGTTGATACATTAGTCGTTTGAAAGGCAGATAATAATGCCCGTGTCGAAACCGTCCTATATATGTTTCTGTTTTTTTTATTGTATCCAATACAATTTAAACTCTAATGTTAAAAGATGTAGAAATGTTTTCAACCGAAGAAGCACCCTTTCCACATTTCTAAAAAGAATAGAAAATATCCTACATACAGTATTATCATCCCATTTTCTATATAAGGTGAACTAATGTTATCCTGAAAAGGTTTCCGTTATTAAAATGTCACTATCGATTGATTTATTTATTTGTTAAGACTATAGAGCATGTTTCGAGAGGTGTATAACCTAAACATGCATTTAGCTTTATTAGAAAAATATGCATTCCTCTGGCTTATAAAGCTGAACACGAAGCTGTTAAAGTATTATAATATTAATTTGTTTTCTCATTATTTATTTTTTATAAAAGAACAAGTCAGCTACATTTGGACAAAACTGATAGTATTCAATGCATAGGATGAATACAAAAGAACACCAAAGCCCACTCTAGTGTGGAAAATATCACAGTTGTCGTTTTCATTTATAATCTATGTAAATTTACGTCAAAACCCAGATTAAATATGTTACTGTTCTTTTGTGTGCCAAGAAACAGTACACCCTATCAATGGCTAATTAAAACTATAATAGACATGCGAATACTGTCCCCGCTTAGCATTGTTTGGGGGGGTTGCACGCGACAGTTCTAATTCTTTTGACTTGCAAAGTGGCATGCATTCCTGTTTGAGAATGCAACTCAACACACTGTTGGCATTTGAGATGTCATTTACACCTTCAACTCAGCAGTAAGAAGCTCAGCTTAGCACATTTTTGTACTGTTTGTTTAACCAGCAGGTTTACAGAAGTAGATACTCTGACTGGAGAAAACAGTATCTATCATCGGCCCTGAGACCTGATTAGTAGGAATGTCAACATCCACTCCAAGTCTAATTCACATGTAGAAAACGTATACTGAAATGGCTCTCTAACTGACAAACATAGTACAATGATTTATTATTATAAGACGTCGCTTATAAACTTCTTCTAATGTAAACATCATCTCTCAGAATAGAGAACAAAGCAGGAAACATTCACAAGGCTGTACAGATATTAGCTACTAGCTGATATTGCTAATATTACTCTTACTATGCCCTTTGTAGCTCTAACATTCAAATTGTTTGAAGTTCATCTAATCTTTATTACGCTTTACGTACCATTGCCACGAACATCAGAATGTTTTGTTATTCTCTATCACACTTTTTTTTCTCTTTCCTTTATTATTTGCATTAGCAGACATTCACTACGGATGAAGAGAACATAGGAGTGATTAGGAGTAGTAGCAAACTGCTGAAACCATACGTATATGCTTATTTATACGACACACAACACTGGTATACCAACTTGTTTATACCAACACTTTAAAAGCCATATATACATAAAGCGTTTCACTGAGCTGGATGTAAACAATCCTATTTTTATTACGGCAGTTTTGATCTTCAAATCATACATACTTTGTCTCTTTTATTCATTATGCCTATACATTAACGTGACATATGTATACAATGTGTTTTCTGGTTCTTAACCTGAATAAAATGTGTTTTCTATTTTTTCAAGTATAAAGGAATGGATCTGACTTATTTTAGGGATTAGATCCAGGATGGAGTTCTACAGCTGCATCAGCAAAGGTTTACATATATGTCTAAGGTATGCGCATAGTCTTACAGAGCTGTCAACGTTATGTGCAAAGGCTTACGGATATGTTAAAGATATGCGTGAAGGCTTACAGATATGTCAAAGGTGTGCATGGAAACTTGCGGATAAGTCTTAGGTATACGTGAAGGCTTTCGTATATGTCAAATTTGCATTTCCTTTGCCAGCTTTGCATACCGATAGATCAGTAATTGATTATTGTAAAAGTGCATATAATATTTTTCAAAGATAACTAGGCCTGTGGTAACTTTTCGTTCATTCAGAAACATATTTTGCGTCTATTGCTTTTCCAAGGAGGCTATATTACCTTTGTAACACATATATGACATTTAAATCCTTGCTGTTACTTCCACACAAAACTGAGCTTTGTAGTAGCATAGTGTATGAGATGCAATGAGATGCATCCGTACAATATCAAGCAAATGTGTCAGTTAAATCGACTGTTACCTCTTTACGTGCTTCCACTAGCATTCGGTCGTTCAAGCTCATGTTTACCATGATGCCATATCACACTTGCATCCATCTCTATAAATCATAAATGTGACATAATGTGAGATCAATATGCATTTTGTTTTTAGTTTAATCGTTCTTCCCGTTATCTATCATTTTGTCTCACATGACAAACACTTCTATAACAGAAATTTTCAAAGATTTACATGATTCAAGATGACGAAGAAAAGGAATCATTATCTTTAATCATTCACAGGTGGATATTTAAAATACAGAACGAGCGATATATTAACTGTTCCGACCCTTCGGTGTCATATTTGATATAAAATGGATTCTATGAGAGTGATACTGGATATGGCATGTTTGTTGGGAACTGGGTTGATTACGGTTGATTACGGAAGGCGAACATGCTTGCTTTTACTTCAAAAGGTGTAGAATAATAGCCTTAGTAATTTGGGAAGAGATGCATGGTTCTTAATTGGTATCTTTAGATTACGATACGAAGATTTAATAAACTCCATGACAGGTTCAGGTATGATCATTTATTGTCATAAATACACATCAGTACAAAATAAAAGCATCCACTTCAGTAGTCTGCCTCTGTACTTTAAATATTTGGTAATTATAATGATTTTATAATTTAAATTTTTAACATGGAAATAATTAATTTATTGCAAGCTTTCTTTCGTAGTCCTCTTATAATTTGTGCTGATCACTCTAGCTGTTTTTCTGGAAGGTTGAAAGATAAGAGGATGTATTTGAACGGGAAATATTCAGATTAGGTCTGTTTCAAGTGAGAGAACGTAGCTCAGTGTAAGACAACGCAAGCATCATTGTAACGTGACAAAATTGTTCGATGACAACCCGATGTCTCTATAACTGAGAGCAGAGTGCATGCATTCATACCTCAATACAATTAATATTTTCAGGATTCAAATCCCAAATGTCACACGTTCCGACTTTCAAATTGTTCAGTCGTATCGATTGCAGTTTAGTCTACCCAGCTCCGCTAATAACAGCGAAACCAGTCACTCCATCGTCTGTTTAGAAACGATATGTTGTAATATGAAATACTGGTTAACGTAATGCCTCAGCTCAGACCCCGCCTTCAATTTGCCCAGGGAACTGCTTCTACATAATATTTTATGTAAATAATAGTGTAAAACCTCATATATAGCTATACTATTTTCTGAGTGTTCCACCAATAGGGAAGCAAAAGGCGCTTGATGGATTGTTCAATTCTTGCCAGTATTCAAATTTATTGAGGATGAGGTAAAATTAACATAACTAAAATCTGTATTAAATATACTAAAAGTTGGAGTAAGAAATAAATATGCTTATGATCGTCCATGGAACATTAATTGAACAAACTTAGTTGAACAAAATTTGGTTGGGCCAGTTGTGTAGCCCGTTGTTAGACATGCATTATTTAGCCATCTGAACCTCAATATTTGCTCGGAATTGCTGCAATGGAAACCATGAAGAAATCTATAGCATTAGTGATGAATTTGTGTGTGGGACTTGCAGCTTTTTGGCTTCATTTTTTATTTTAATTTTTATTTTAATTTTAAAACAATAATATTTTTGAGTACCGAAAACATTCAGTCAATAAGGCTCTATATTTAGGAAATATCGAATCTAATATACCAGGTTTATTGTACTGTCTGCAATATGTATCTTAGTTGCTATTGAGTTGTTGTTCAAATTGTATTTGCTTTCATGATAGAAGTGGAAATTCGGAATGCAACGCTTTTTCATAGGAACGGTTTTGATGCCAAATAACGCTTTGTTTCCATTCTCATGTTTGCAAAGTATTTCGTTTAACAAAATAATTCATTTGCAAAGTACGTGTCCGTTTGATTGGACGAATCAAATGTTTTTTACCTCACATGCAAAGAAACTGCAAATAAATATTTAGAATTTGTTGATGACAATTGTCTACGAAATACCTTGTTGATGACATTTTGTTTTAGATGGAAAGGGTTTAATACATACACACAATGTCTTTAACAGCATTATGATTATTTGTAGTGTTATGCATCATTGCCTACCTTGACTGGGTACATAGACAGTCAGGCTGAGGCAATCTTCATCTTGGTGTTTGAGTCTTTCTGCCTGTCTCTTTAACTTACGTCTGACCTCATATGGCAATGTCTCTTTTAATTCCCTTTCGTCCAGTCGCTTCTGCAGGCAGGAAACAGACGCATTTTGCATGGAAACGTCTCTCAAGTATTTCCATTTCGAAGACGAACTTGGTGGCATGAACCGAAGTAGATGTCCACGAATTCCCCTCAAAGATGCATAAGGAACGTAGAAAAAAGCATGTATTGCCTTTACCTTGTACTCTTCATAAAATCCAACAAGAACTCCCTGTATTCGACCATATTTTGTTTCCACGATCTTTTTCCCAACTTTGCGAATAATCACGTGGTCAGAAGTATTTGTAATGCAGCACAAAAGTATGAAAACTAAGCATTTTCCTCGGAAATATCCCATTGTTATTGTTCTAATTTAATGCAACTACATTTAGTAGTCGAAACTAAAATGTAAGAAGGACTTTCCAAGACATAAAATGTAACTGGACAGATTGATTGATAGTACGGGGGAACTAAAAGATACAATTTAATTCTGATATGTGATTAGCAAAACAATGGATATCTAAATTCCATCTAAGGATATCATATATTACTTATTGGACCATTTACATATACCTATGCCTAAATGCTATTGAACGTGTGTCATCACATAATGGCTAAACCACACTTGGACATGTTGACTGGTTTCCACGAAAATTAAAGAATCTCGCACACCAGATAATCACTGATCCCAACAGTACATACATGCACACTGTTTCAAACCATCGACCTGCGCAGAAGTTTATTAGAACCTCTGATATTATTACAGGAGACATGCATGTCTGTGTCAGTCTGATATTACTCACACATAATCAGTCTTTAACAACTATGTTCGAACTCTCATTTCCATCTGCCTCAAGAATATATATAAAGTGGAAATGATGTTCAATGTCAAACCACTGTGCTGTTATTGAGGTTCTTTCGATATAAATGTCCATGGAGAAGGTAGGGGTAATGAGGAGAGCAATAATCAACGAGTTCAGTTAAACAATATTCTAAACTGCTATAAGATTAAATACTTTTGTTTACAACGCAATGTCGCTTTTGCCTACAACATTTCTTTAGCAAATGATACAATATCTTAAAAAGAATATTTGCTATTCAACATTGAATAATGTTGTTTCCGTTACTTATAAATCGATTACCAATCACAAGCAAACGTGCATAAATTCACGAATCAACCTTATTATGTTAAGTATATTGCTTAATTGTTATCCTATTACCATAATCATTAGGATTATCTTTTTCAGGACGCCAAAATCAATTCTACCATGACCATCTTGACCGATCACTTTGGAAACGATGCGAATTAACACCAATGAATATTATTAGAAGAGTCGATGAAGCTTACCAACGGTTAAGAACTGTCAAAAACAAAATGAAGAACCCCAAACCAAAATGAAATAAAACTCTTTGATTCCAGTCTTCGTTGATAAAGAAATCGAATTGGACATTTAATACCGATAGCTTCTTTATATCACTGGCAGACAATTTATCTAGGATGACAAAATACTTATTAATTTCAAAATATGCCCATCCTCAAAAACATCACTTACACATACATTGCTCTACGGCACATAAAACCGTTTACATCAATGAAATAGCTGGAGTTGCTGATATATTTGTAACGATCAGCATCACTCAATTAAAAACTCATTATATTTTGTCATTAAATAGAAATCGAAACCCATCAATTTTGTTATCCTCTATGTTTAAGACAGAAACCTGGGATCTTATCGCTTTTTACAAATTTACAATAAATTTCTCCTAATCTTTTTGAAAATTTTGTCCCTTGTCTTTTACCTTTTTTCAAAATACTGAATTTTTACACAGTATATGATCGTTTTATGAAGCAGTACGTTTGCCATCTACAAATAAAATTAAGAGGCATTGAATTAGTGAATCGAGGCAAATATCCACACGCTTAGCTCCTGTTATAAAAAAAAGTCGAAGCTTGATGTCTTACTGTCAGCACAATCTTCCGCTATAACCGATGTCATTTTCAATATATTAAAACTTCCATGACTATGAATATACACTTTATCAACAATGAAATATAACGTTCAATAGTTCCTACTATACTCCAAAAAAGTAGTTAATACAAATTGGTTCCTTTGGTTCTTGCAGTTCCTAATTCTCTCATACAGCACCAGTTTTCAATTTACGTAACTACTTTACGTCTGCAGTGGAGTCGTGTTACAATTGAACAGCTCAGTGTATGAATCTTTTTTATACTTTCTTGTTGTGTCGAAAATTGCACCACATTGATTTATATTCATCTTTTCCCACAACAGATGATTGATGTATTTCAGATTTTCAGCTAACTAATGGCGTAAAGATTATTCAAGTTGTATGTGTGAACCAAACCATTTTGCCGATAAGGAGAGTTTTTGGCTTCAAATAAATTCAGAATGCAGATATCCTAATTGGACAATTTTTTCCTGCCAAATTAATCATTGTGCTTCTGCATACTAATTTTGTTTTGATACTCTTTATCTCTACCAGTCAGCAAAGACTTCCGTCATCCTTAAGTTGAAACTGCAGTTTTTAACACTCTGCAAATACAGATGTATCCAAGAGAATTTACATTATTTGGATTGGCGTTAGCTTTATACACACTGCAAGGTTTCTCTAGACAACATAATTTTTCGATTAATCCGGAAAAGTGAAAAGAATATAGTTGTATACCTGATATATTTGAAAGCCAGAATTCCTATCTGAAACAACCAGTTGAATTACATGTATCCATCATTTCCACAAGCTTAAGCACATATAACTGATAGGCAACGGCGCGATTCGAAGAATTTAGACCAAACGTGTTACTCGTAACAATAATTGCGTCAAGCTTGTTGCTCTGCTCAGAGACGGGATGAAAAGTGAAACTTTAGGCTAGTATTATACAAGAAAAAATTCGGCATAGCATCATAATTTGGTTATGTTCCTGAATGTTTGTGATCACGGCGCATTATTTTTGATGAGGTCAACATGCAATTGATTTATATAATTCTTTAATCAAAAGCATTGTGATCCAACGTTTGAAAAAGGAAGTAAAACAGTATAATGACATGAAAATATTATTTTTAGATGTAGTCTTGGTAACAAGAATGTAAGTCCTGTTCATGCATTTTTATTTTTCGTATCGTCGTATTGTTTTTGTCAAATACCATAGTACCTATCTCACTCATTATGTGTTGTGTAACAATAATGCCCAATATAAGTCCCATGCCTGTGTGGTTAATCATATTACAGCCGCAATCGTAGAGAACTGTGCCCATCAGATAATCTAAATACAAGTTATATAGGTGTAAATGCCCTTGATAGTTGGCACGAGCCTGCCTAACACATTATTAACGTATCAATCTCATCTGTGATGGAGATACGAGAAGCTTCAACACCCTTCAATAAGCGCTATTAATTGGAATAAATTGATCCTGAATCTGGGGTGAATACAGATTTAAAGGAGAGTGTGACTATGTTTCCAACTCAGTCGTATCCTTTCCTGTAAATACTCGTGTTGTCCAGAGGATAGTGGTGTTAAAGCCTGCAGGGAAGACCATGAATGCGGTAAATCGCGGACCTAGGTACAATGTCCAGCAGAGTACAAATCATATCTTTATAATAATAATCTTTCTACACGCAAACATACACACACACACACACACACACACAACGACCCAACCACACATGAGGTGTGTCGTGGAAACATTTATTCTGTTTCATATTCCCATGTAAGAATTGTCTTGAGAATGTTTCGTCATATAATCAGTGTTTACTCCACGACGCCATATTTCCTGTCTGACAGTTAAGTGCATGATTTTACATTAAGTAAGACAACAAGTAACTCAGTTTTACCGATAGAAGCAGCGTGCGAAAGTCACCTTTTTTCGTGTTATGTCTTGAAATTCTGTTTTGAGAAACTAACTATTAGAAACATATCCGGTACCTTTGTGATTTATTTTTTTCTCTTGGATATCTAGTTCTTGCTGTTAGCATGATTACAGATGTATTCAAATTTAATAATTTTAGACATAAACGAAAACGTTCACGAAAACTCATAAATTTATGTGATTGTTAGACGTTTTACTTTACGCAAACGTTTTGTTTTTCAGATTGTAATTACTAGTTGATCAGGTTAAAAAAGCATGACAGTGGAATACTTTATATCTTGTTGATTGTAGCTACTAACATTTTAGCTTTTGCCATTTCTTATTTATGGAAGAGTTTATATGCAGGTTTGTAATAGAATAAAAGAACTATACAACCACGTCTATACAATACAATACACGACACAATCAGACTTACTGATCACGGTTGGATATGTTGTTCAACTTATCTATTTAGTCAAATGTGGCAAATATGTCACATCAAATTTGAAATACACAGTACCATGTATACCTCTCTGACACAAGAGAACTTGATCATGAGAGTACAACGTGATCCATTATACGATTTCCTGTCTGAAATAATATGTGGAAAACGTATCACATGGACGTTAATATAACTGCTACAATGTATTCCGGCCCTACACGACATAATTGGATTTAGTCAGTCTTTATTTTACTCTTCTCTTCACAGTTTCCTACTTTGTAATAAAGGTACCTTTTCCCATGGAACCATTTTTACAATGCATTTCCCCATAAAATGGTTTTATGTGAAAAGAAACATATCCTATTGATGCATAAATACTAAAATCTATAACCAAATCGCCTTAAAAGAGAAGATTTGCTTAAACATACAAATTCTACAAACCACAATTTCTGAATGTCATTTTGTTGCAAAATGTATCTTGTGATTTCGACTTTGTGAATAACAAACATGGATGTCGTGTTTTCTAGTGATGAAGTCTAATAAGAACTATTAGTAGTTGTTTCAATATATTCTGTCTAATGTGCGAAATCATTCGTAAAACGAAATTCTTCTAAAGGTTAATACTAGAGTCATCGGTTTTGAGAATGCAACTATAACACTGTTTTCTTCGCGTACAATCATATTCGGGGATTTCACTGGAGCATCACCGTAGTGAAACTAAATTAGAATAGCTATAAGACATTGAATCTCCTGAAACTTGCATGACATCGGGAAAACACTTTTCTGACTGACCGAAACTGTTCCGGTATAGAGCAAAAGTACATTGATAGGTACGTATAAAACAGTAATACAGTCCACATGTACTGTATTGTGTTATGTATATTTAATTTATATATTTTGTTGTCTTTTCCTAATCATTGTATAATAAATGCATCTGTAGTTTGTACTTGACCTTGTATAAAATCAAGTTCATGTTGTAACTGACCAATTTTCTAAGCAACATGATACATAGCAAAATTTTCTCTTTAAGTATAGATTAAATATTCAGATCATTACAATAGATGAAAACATTTATATTTGTATATGGGTATAGGACATCAATTTTCGCTTAGAAATTCCTACAGTTGTTGAAACATTAAATGTTTTAGAGAGAAGGCTTAATCACATCTGGACTATATATTATTGTGTCTTAACTTTTAACATAATTTTGATTTTTTGAATAATTACCCATTCATGCCGTAACATATTGAAGCAGAGTTAGTCCTATGGTCGTGTTCATTTTTTAATTTGTGTGGATTTATTTTATTTTTTAAATTATTCACAAGAAATACAAAGTGCTCATCAATAATATTTTTGGATTAGAACATTAGGACATTAATTCGGAATGACAGTTAATTTAGTTAATTACAGTTAATTTAGACAATCACATTTCTTGTGATATTATTATTGTGATATATCAAGAGCCTGTTTAGCACATCATCTCAGTCCAAGTCACTACATATACATTAACAAGTTCAACACCGGAATTCATTCGGAATACCGCTGGAAGTCAATGAGAACTTTTTACATTTGGACTTATGATATAACTTCAATAACTATTTAAGATTTAATTCACAATATGTAGGTTCTGTTTAAATTTTCAATTTGTATTCTATGGAAATAAATGCTGAATTTTAGAAAACCTTTTGGTTTCCGCTCTTTACTTTTGCTTGGTTTAAGACTATATTTTCGTAACTATTGTGACAAGAGAGATAATATGAAATGAAACTTTCAAGTCCGTCTGCATGGGTAAACCGTTTTCCTTCCGTAATGGGATTATGTAATCTTGTCAAACACTCTTATCAGATCTTACGTAATTAACTTGACCTACTTTCATGGCTTGTTATGATAAATCATAATGCATATCACTCTCCTGCACCCTTTTTCAGACCTTTACCAAGGGTTACTGAGACAACATACAGTATGTGCCTACCTCCTACAAAATAATCATTAATTGTGTCTCTGATATATGTGCATGTTTAATGTATAATATATAAAATATGACAAGATATAATCCCTCTATCTCTTTCGATGTACCAACATTAGATTCAGTATTAGATACTTCACTAATCAAGCAAGCACTTGCAATAAATAAGTAGTTAATTGTTCTTTGCTTATAACTGAACAGATCGCAATGTTGAGTAATTCCTCTCAGCAAGCTCTTCCTTCCTTGAGTGTTGCTAAAATGATTCTTAGCTTAGTATATAACACGAAGGGAAAATAGCAACGAATGTTGACAGATAAACTGAGTAGTTCCTGATAAGCTCAAGCAAGGGAAGGTGACCGTACAGCCGTCAATTAGTGTTTAGTTTGTTATATCCCCACGCGAGCAACTACTAGAACATGCAAGGTAGTAAAGCCAAACATTTTAATATAAATTTAAATATATTTGACATCAGTCAAAACACGAAATGCTTATTCAAGCTGAATATTCGAAGATAAGTCTTAACTAAATTGATTTCATTAACATTACAATATCACTCTACATGATTATAATTAATGTTGACGTCCATTCTTTAGCTGGAAATACATTATTGTCATATTTGTTGTGGAAAACAAATTTGTAAGTAAACTGTGTTTCTCCGAAAACAACTATCCCATCGCAGTGACGTTAGGGACATTAACCTTTTATCTCGCGAATCCAGCCCTACTAAAAGACGGAAATCGTATTTTTATATCACATATTGCCAAGGACAATAACTCTTGCCTATCACACCTTTCCAACGCTAGGTGTCGCTAGTGTGTTAGCATCGCTGCTGTTCTGATAACAACGCACATTTTATTCTGACAATCCAAGCCATCTTTGTGCTAAAATGCTGCCATCCAGCTTTAATGACTCTTTACCGAGAGACGGTAATTTGTTTTTGATACAATGCCAGGTTGTGTCAAGAGGACCACAAAACCATCTGATCTGAATAAATGTATGCTAACACAAACGTACGGGCATGTCAATAAATGTTCTTACTCCTTTTTGCTGGCTTCCTAATAGTTGAACGTTTCTCGTCTTTCAAACAAGAGACAATTTTCTTTCTGAGAATACGTGATCTAAAGTAGACACCGTTACAACTCATGTATTATTGGATATTGGGTATACTAGTATTGTATACTAGTATTGGGTATACTATTCACAGTAGTATACGCAAGCTGTCAAGGAACATATGAATATAATAACACCCAAGTTATGTTCTACGTGAACAGGTTGATTACACGCATAATAATTCCATGATTTTTTCTTTATTTCAAATATTTTAGCGTGATGTTTGTCTTCTGCCTTAGTTTTAAGAAAACAAATCATCCTCAAACGATGTTTATTCCGCTCACACAAAGAACGTGATTGTATATAATAACTGTATTTTGTTCCTCAGCGTCGCTACATAACACACATAATATTTAATACGGATAGAACATTCATCAGTTTATAATCAAATGAAAGAACCCATCCAATGAAACCCGAAGAAAACACCGCTATTTTTTTAAATGTCGTATTATAACTCGTCTTGTCAGGGCACATAGAAACGCCAGCAATTCTGCCAACGAATTAAAGACCATCAGAAACTCAGAATAAATTCAATAACCAGTAAACACAAGCTGGCACGTCAAAGTTTGTATGGGATAATTAGTTTATATTTTCTACAGAAAGAAAGATATGCTAAAGAGCAGTAGAAGTAAGAGTGTGTGTGTGTGTGTGTGTGTTTCCTTCACTGCACTTAAAATGCCATTAGTTTTACTGAAAGTTGTTTGTTCTTAATTAAATAAATATACTGATATACATTTACTAACAACATTTTGCACGATTTATAACAAGTCATCAAGGCTGGTAAAGAAAAGAAATGAATCATTTTCGTATCTCGGAAAATAATTTGACTTTATGCTTGGTTCTTTTATTGAATGCACTTAAATATTGAATTCCAAAGTGTAATATCTGTATATAGGATAATGCAATGTCCTTTTTGCATTTTCACATAGGCTGATGAACAGCAGTGTTTTGCAGAAAACCACAGTCTCAAATATAGCATATCAATAATGTATCCGCTGAGAAATAATTATATCCTTCGGAAAGCAAACCTGATAAAACTGTTTAAATACAAGTCAGTCTGGTTCTCTTCTACTATTGAAATACAAGTTAATATTGTCCTTTTCTACTATTTAAATACAAGTTAGTCGGGTTCTCTTATACTATTTAAATACAAGTCAGCCTGATCCTATTCAATTGTTTAAGTACAAGTCAGTCTGCTCCTGTTCAACTATTAAATTATTTTCAAGTCAACCTGGTTATGTTCAATTATTTAAAGACAAGTCCATCGTGTCCTATACGGCATTTTAATAAAAGTATGTCTGGTCTCAACTTCCATATGACATTCAGATCTATATTATCATCCTTATTATAAAGAACACCCAGAGATAGAGATAGATCGCGGAAACACCCAACGATAGAGATAGTGAAAACACTCATCGGTTTAGAGAGATAGTGGAAACACCCAACGGTAGAGATATATGGTGGAAACACTCAATGGTAGAGATAGATCGGGGAAACACTCAATAAGACTAATTATGGCATTCCTCAGTATTATAGAAATCTTCAAATTTTCCTCAGAGATAAAACGAATATGTTATTGCCCTAATTTACGGTAGTATGATTTTCTTTTAAGTTATTTTGCCTGTTTAACGCTCGATTGCAATTCTGTTTTTTGCAACGATACAATCAGAACCTTATTTAAAATCTGTTTCATGGAGAAGCTTTAAGATATTTAGTGAAATTTGTATGATATTTCATTTTACTCAGCGGATGAATGTCGTACAGAATACATGAAACAGTCTATGTGTACTTGAACAGATGCATCAAGAGTAGTTATATGAGTTATAGGACATACATTTGAAGCTATACATAACTGGAATCTACATATGTGCATTTGTAGGTATACATAGAGTATGTCCACACAATTAAGGACTTTTCATGAAAACAAGAACCATGCATCGATAAAATCCCTTATATAACTCAACTGAATACATCCTGAGCTTAGAAACTAAAATAATTGTTCTTGAATCAATGTAATGACGGCCAATGAGAAATAGATTATAAAAAAAAATACAAATACACCTCTCTCTCTCTCTCTCTCTCTCTCTCTCTCTCTCTCTCTCTCTCTCTATATATATATATATATATATATATATATATATATATATATATATATATATATATATATATATATATATATATGAGGTCTTTATTAGAAGATTTCAGTATGGCATTCCACGTCTATTATATGCTGATAGTGCTATCATCACTCAAACGGAGGGCAAAATTGTGTTGTTGTGGATTTTTTTATTATTATTGAAAATGCAAGCAAACATTATTTTAAACGTCCAAAAGTTTTCCATCGGGGGAAATGTGGGCATTGGTTTCGATCTAATAATTACATAGACTCCGAAATGTCCAACGAAAGGGCAAATGAAATGCATGTCCTATATATAGAGGCAGACAGACAGACATACACTTGATGTTGTTACATATGCTGAGCACCGAAATCACGAATCAAATAACGTTGTACAAGACTGGTCAGTAAGTATGTCAACAAAATTAATCCAGAAAGATTAGTATCGTAAGTAACCAGTTATTATTAATATATTTTAAAAACAAAGAAACTTGATTCCTGGTGTGCATGGAATGGCAAATAGACCCTATGTCTGCAACAAAAACAGTCCGTTCCAAGGAAATATATCACATATCGTATTTCTCATTTAGAACCATTTTATAGTTATACTAGCGAAAATTCGTATTTCGAGAATAATATTTTAAAAAACACATCTAAAGCATTTTTGCCTTTGTAAGAATGATTCCACACTTGAAACTCAGATTATATTGCAGTGCCTAACACAAACTATAAACATATTTTGAATAAGGCAAGTGTGTCAACAAATTATTTTATTAACATATTGGCAAATCATTTGATTTACCAGACTGACTAAATTCAGTAGCTGTTAAATTACTTCACTCTTATGATAAAAAGTTATCATTTTAAAATTGTAAAATATTTGTTTTGGCATATATGTAGGACTTCATTATTCGTCGAACCTTCCAGTTCTCAACAACACAAATAAAATTCTTGAAACACGATAGCCCATAAATACATGTAAATTGAAGGCATTTTTAATTATTTAGTCGAAGTGTAAGCCTACGCTAATAAATCTTTAAAATATAATGTGAAAATAATAACTCAAAAACATGATATAAAATAGGCCGAAATTCAACTTAGTTTCTTCGGAAAATTAAATACACAATGAAATGAAATAATACGTTTTCCCATATGATTTGATAATGTAGCCGTTATTGATGACAAAATATGGACTAGTTAACAACGCCGCGAACAGTGGCGTCGCTAGGTGGGTGCGGACCGCACCGGGTGACACCATCTCAGAGGGGTGACACCAAGAGGAAAAATTGCAAATTTTGCAGAGCACACACAGCTCGGTCTAGTCGGATTTCATAAGCGGATAACCGATCATAGTTAAATACATGACTAGCAGGCACAGCAGTGGCGTCGCTAAAGGGATGCGGGGGGTGCAGACTGCACCGGGTGACACCATCAGAGGGAGTGACACCAAAATGACATTACTAAGGATTCTGTATGGTCTGTTACGGAAGGAGGACCATGGGGGTCACACCATGAGCTACCGCACTGCGTGACACCAACCTGAGTGTCGCCACTGGCCGTGAATTCACTTGTGTGTATGATATATATATTTTCAAGAATTTATTTCGTGCTGTTGTGGTTCAACGATTAATGAACCATTAGTGAATCAATTGGAGCATGTCCCCTACCAACACATTTATGCACGGAAGACACTATCGTGTTGTACCAAGCAAGCAAATATTATGTCAAAGAAAATCTTACCAATATTTTAACAAGTAAACACCATCATTGAAAGGATCTTCATTTTATCATAAAGCTTCAGTCTACCATACTGCAAAGCCGATAAAATTGTAAGGTAATATACTTGCTAGGAGAAACGGTCTCTTGTAACTTGAAGCTAACGGGATAGATAACTTTTCTGTATATATTGCTGTTTCAAAATTACTGTCTTTGCACAAATGATTTGCAGGTGAAAAGAATATCTGGACAATCCTTAGCTCTTTGTCTCATACGGAATAAGACAATGATTGCATATCCGCTGCATAACACATAACTGATTATAGTTTTCTTGTCTAGTACCATTCCATTGTAACTAGAGAGGAAGGCAGCTTACCAGACCAATGCTAAATAGGTAAATAATGTAAGTGCATTGTCTGCCCATTTGTCAGTATATTGTTGTTGTTACTGTTGTTGTAGGGTTTAACGCCATTTTTCAGCACACGATAGGCTATACATGGCGGCCAGTATTAATGGTGGAGGAAGAACCCGGGAAAACCCCGGCAAGAATCACCGACCCACGAGAAGCTACTGGCAAGCTTTCTCACATACCCACATTGGCTGAATCCGAGACTCTAACCCATGCAGACAGAGGTGAGATGGCAATGATCCGTAACGGAGAGCGCTTTAGACCTCTCGGCCACTCGGGGCCCCGTCAGTATATTGAAATTTTCTGGAAAAACTGTTGCTCTGTATTCGAGTGTTCATTATACAAGTGTGATTGCGGGTCCTTTTTTATCTATTATAATAATCATCACATGTGATTTTATCAGGCAGACGGATATGATACTTGTTTCTGCTCATTAGTATAATAAAATATTTGTGGGCATAAATATTTCTACATTTGGTTCTTTACCAAGGCAATTACCACTTTCAATCAAAGAAAGTTATATGTAACTTGCGTATAGTTCTTAAGTCAGGACGCAAACGAAGATTTTGTTTGTTTACCAGTTGCCATGGGAAAGGTTTATATAGTAGATGTCCGTGGGGCGCTGGATGAGATAACTAGCTGAGAAAATCAAGAAGATGATGTTTCCTTTATGTAAGATTCCATTATGATTTATCCTGTAACACATACTTATTCTGATAAACATTATTCCTGTGCCAAGGCGTGATATAAGACATTCTAGCCTTAGAGGTGAACGATGCATTTTTCCTTAAAAGAATCCAAAAAGTGAGTACTGCAGGCCAAGTATCTACTATCTACAAAAGATTAAGAATAGTTGCCTATTTGCTGATCTGTATCTTCCTTCTTGATCCAAGGCAATTGCAACTAAATCACACCGTTAGTAGGCACCCTCTGCTGATTGCATCCCATTTGTAGCTACCCTCTGATGAAAGCATCCCATTGGTAGCTACCCTCTGCTGACAGCACTATGTTTGTAGTTACCCTCTGTTGAAAGCAGTCCATTGGTACCTACCTTCTGCTGACAGCATCCCGTTGGTAATTACCCTATGATGAAAGCACATCAATGGTAGCTACCCTCTGCTGACAGCATCCCGTTTGTAGTTACCCTCTGATGAAAGCATCCCATTGGTAGCTACCCTCTGCTGACATCATCCCGTTTGTAGTTACCCTCTAATGAAAACATCCCATTGGTAGCTACCCTCTGCTGACATCATCCCATTTGTAGTTACCCTCTGATGAAAGCACCACATTTGCAGCTACCTTCTGCTGGCAGAATCCCGTATGTAGTCACCCTCTGATGAAAGCAGTCCATTGGTACCTACCTTCTGCTTACAGCATCCCATTGGTAATTACCCTATGATGAAAGCACCCCATTTGTAGCTACCTTCTGCTGGCAGAATCCCGTATGTAGTCACCCTCTGATGAAAGCAGTCCATTGGTACCTACCTTCTGCTGATAGCATCCCGTTGGTAATTACCCTATGCTGCCAGAAATGTGTCTCTATTCCATTTACATTTTCCGTGAATAGAATTCCAAAGGTGAGCAGAGGTTTCATTCTTGAAAACTGATAAATGCAGCTAATACTGGCATCGGACTTGATTTATTTAAATTTAATGGATTCAAACTGTGGCCTGCTATATATCGACATTGATGTCATTATATCGTGCTGGTAGTAGAATCATTGATTATTCATTTATCTGCATACATATTTGTTCATAAATAGCATGCTGGTTTTAAGTAATTTCTTTGAAGCAGGCTAATGTTATGAATTATGACTTATATCAAATACATTTTTTCTCAGCATGGAGTGACATTTTTCATTCGGTTATATTCACAAAAGCTGCATTCAGTTGTGGAAGGCGCTATTTTTCCTGCGCTGCTTGTCCCATAACATAATTCCCGGCATGTTGAAACTCATTATCATTTTAATTAAGGACAATAAGCAATACGTTCATATATCGGGCTAATTGGATGCACAATAGTTACAAAATCGACAACGTCGACTTGTACTGTATGAGCTTTATTCATTTAGCTGTGTGGTTAGAATGCAATCCATATATATATAATGTACATACACATATTGGACTGAGCGCGAGTTTAATACAAAATGAAATTATTCTATATTGAGAACGGATATTTTCCACAAGCATATATTGAATTCCTGCCCTACTGAGACTCGAACCCAGGTCCGCGAGTTAATGCAACATTCGCCTTGCTGCAAGCAACAATTCACTATACTGCATGAACCATACATACATCCCCAATTATGGATGGAATACGCATCTGAAAATTTCAAGCACACTGCAAGATGACCCAATAATTAATTTCCATCTAATATAAAGTCACTATATATACATATATGCATATATATAGTGATGCCTCCTTAACAACTGTGAGGAGCCAACCAAACGTGAAGCAGAAAACATAGGCACTAATTGCAAGAGTGTAATCAGTAAAACTCCAAATCCGCTAGTGCAATCCTGTTAGATCAAGCCCGTAAAGAAGCAGCAAAACTTTATTCTATATAGCAACGCATTTTGAAACCAGCATAATGATACGATTACAGAATCTGACAGAACGTTAAAACGATTCCCATTCAACTGTTCAATACATTTTGAAATCTAAAGTGTAGAAAAATGGAGAACACGCTGACACTATACATAAAATCATATAAATCTCGTGTCTTTTCCACTTAACTAAATATGATTCCTTACGCCATAATTCAATCAAATCGCAGAGGTTTTATACAACTATTGATGAAATTTGTCTCATCCTTTAATAACATAATACAATATATCTTTGCATTCAATGTTTAAACTTTACACAGTTTGTATAACATGATTTAAACCCACAACAATTTTGTACAAAATAATTAAAGCTTGCTTGAAGACTATCCATCAAAAACGAAACGCCTCACAATCACATCAATTTCAGTACTATGTCACAAGCAGTTCGTGTCTCAACGCAAACATCTGTTACTCTTTGCTCTATATATTTCCCCAAAACACAGGTTTTCAAAGTACCAAAACTCGTGGAATCATTATCATCCCACTGGGCGATTTTAACCACCACTATAGTTTTTCATGGTGAAAAGCTATTATCAAAGGGGGAAGAAAATAAAGGGCATAATTTAAAAAGCAATATGTGTATATTTTTGACAATCAAATTTAGGCCTGCCTTCATCATACCACTGAGTCCTACTCGGCTTTTGTACAGACCTTCTGCAATCCACTACGTTTAGTTTACTTCTCTTAGGAGATCGATGATGACCTCTGTGGTAGTGACCTCTCGCAATATACTTAACAAATAAAACATCCATGTATAAAGTGAAAGGTCAGACATACACACTGAATAAGGCTCATTTTGATATCATCCAGTGTATAAAAAATAAAACTGACGATGCTGTCGGATAACGGTGAAAGGGTATTTGTAGATTCAATGCCGATTCAATAACTGGTAATCTGAATAAATGCAGTATACACAGAACTAAAGCTCGATGTAAACAACCAACTGGAACAAAACAGGAGATTGTATGTCCGTAGGATGAGCCTTCTCCTTTCCACGCTTTTTAGTCTGTATGGAACACAATTCTGAAATTAAAGTACCGCATCAAACATTTGAAAAAAAATTACAAACTGGTCACAACTCTGCCATAAATTTCAAATACATCGGCTGAAATATCGCTTATAAGATTTTCACCAGAGACATATGCTGGCAACCATCTGCCGTGACGATAACATGAATGAATCTGATAATGATGGAGATAACAATAACCCTTGCGCTCTCAGGAACTTACAGACTCTATACCAAGCCCTTGATACTTTAGCACTATCAATGTCTTACGTACTTACTGATACACTTACCTCAACACGCTACTAAATATTTTCGAAATAATCTGGCAAGCTGGCGACATAGTGTCTGCCACCCGTTTAGATATAAAAATGAATAACATAATTAAATTAATAACTTCTCGTCTACAATAATCTAGCTGATATGACTCAAGCATTTGTCATATAATAAAGGTCAATTACAAAAATTCATGCCTTGACAAAATTTATAAATAATCATATGAGACGAGTTGAAATTCACTTTAAAAAATAGTATCGCTAATTGCTTTTGAATTCACAACGACACGATCTCTATCGCGACTGATCTCTAGCTCAAGTGTGGTGTTCAAATTCTTTGGACTTATTCTGGATCATCAGCCAAGATTTCTTCCGTGTAATTATTTACCGTAATTACAAATGTCAAGGATTTACATGACGTTTAGCTAACAACATTTGGGGGGGGGGGAGATCGGAAGTCTGTCTCCGGTTCAAGAGGACTTTAATACGATGCAAGCCTGACCATGGATTAACTTTGTTCGGATCAGAATGCAAATCATACATCCAGATTCATGATTCAATATTGAATACACAGTCAGGACCTTGGACTTTATTTGAAAGTATGTATGACTCCCCCTTCAGAAAAGTCTCTTGCTGAGATAAACTAGCACTAATCCTACTTTAGATATCAAAATAAACTCATCAGTGTGCTACCAAACTTTCCTCTACGCCATCAAATCTCGTTGGTGGTGCCATTTCTAACCTTACATATCAAACCTTGCGCGATTAGAAATATACTTGTATTCCACTGTTTGGCATCTGAATTGATTCTCATCTAGAAGCAGGAACAATCAATGATTGAAATAGTTGATCTCAGCAACCGCAGATAGGTCCTATATAACTCTCATTTTTCAGAGTAAATTTTGTGAAACAGCAGACTATCGCGACCTTACAGCCACGCTTACGAAGGGTTGTTAGAATGATGGGGACAGATATTATGCTGCCTGTTTCATCACAACACAGCTCCAGAAGAGGCTTTCTACCAGATAAAGCCTCCATGTTGTGATCAGAGAATATAGGACTTACGGTATTAATTCCGTTGCCATTGTAATCCTATGCAAACACCATGATATTAAAAATTCAATAACTTAAATTTTTTGAGTGCTCATGATCAAACCTATATTTTTCAGTATAGGTGAAAACTGGATGTCAGATTCTATGTTTGAAACATCTGCTTTCAATTCCGCATCAAAGTGTCAGGTGCTAATTTTAGTAACGAGTGTTCCAAACTCAAGACTGTTAAAGGACTGAAATTCCATCAGTAAACAAATTATATATTTGTTTTCATTTACAGCTATGATAAGCTCTCAAAAGATTCTTTTTCCTACGACATAACTTACATTATTACCCATCCTGGTCAGCCAAACCCATATATACTCTATTTTATGTTCACCCATTTCCAGGCTGGTTCCCATTTTTCCATACCATTAGTACCGTTTGTCCTTAACTGCCATACGCGTATCACCGAACTATTCAAAATTTCCCTTTATCATCAAAACAAGTCATGTCTTTTCAGAGTCTGTATCGACACTGAAACACTATGTACAATATTAAATTAGACAACCCTTTATCATCACCATTCATAAGGAAACAAAATTCCCGGGTAAGACCTGGAACAAAATAGTCCGCAATGTTGGTTTCTTAGTGCAGTGGTATTTAGGATAACGACAGAGCCGATAAGGCAGCCAAATATGACTAAATGTCACCTGTTTGTGAATGGAATTTTTCAGAATTTCGTGTTCTAACTACTTGTCAAAACGAATGGAATGAAATCTCTGAAAGTGGTATTAACCAATTAAATCCACCTCTGGACTGTGGCACACCTCAGAGAGAATGAATCACATGCATACGGTGATAGTGTGTTGCCAAGGTGCATCACACACACACACACACACACACACACACACACACCTGACCCATGCATACCTCCTGATGGACAACCCTCGATTTGGATGCAAACTTTGACAGTCTACACTGACAGCTGAAGATATCCTTTTGAATAGTATCGACTTTCACCCTGTGAGACGTGCACACCTCCTAAAGGATGACCCTCGACAAGGATGCATACCTTGATTGGGCATATTGACAGTAGAGGGAAGTTTTGTGGAGAGTATAGACTTTCACCCTGAGAGACATAAGTATTTGGATGATACCTCAGTAATACGATTTTTGATGATATGCCAGCACGTACATTCAAGGACTTCTTGCGCTTTGTCTAGGTATTTTAGACCGTATGTTGCTACAGCTATTTCCACCTAGGATTTTAAGTTCTTATAATCACCTGTTAAACAAACACCTTTAACGTTTTGATCTTATTGGATTCGTTGTATACTTTATTTAGAAATAGTTGTCATGTTAAAGATTATAACAGTTTACGTGTTTCTTTTTAATTTACCTATGCAAATGGACCATATAGCCAGGATTGGGATACTGTGCCGTTAAACTTATAAATACACACACACACACACACACACACACACACACACACATATATATATATATATATATATATATATATATATATATATATATATATATATATATATATATATATATATATATATATATATATATATATAAGAATATACTGGAAGAATAGAGACTATTATAACACTATTTCGGTAAATTCAATACTACCGTTGGCGGTCGAACTTTGTAGCTTTGCTCAGCATCAACTTTTTTAAAATAAAATGTCCTAATACATCTCTCCTAATAAGGCAAATAAATTAGTTTCATGCATGGTTCTATATCGAGGCCATCATTAAAATTAATAATTTCTTACGTACTACAAGGTGAAGATTGTTGGTTAAAATATATAATGTAGACTGTGGTAAATGATTTATCATGGAGACTGCATTTATTTCAGTATGTTTATATATAGTATCTGATATCACTGTATGCGTTTATTCGTCTCCCTGATAGACGATTATCTTGTTTGTGATATCAAATTTTCTCTGATTTCACGCTTCATTAATTAAGATGTTGTAGATATGAGTGTAGTAAATTCCTGACACACATCAAGAGAATACCGTATATTTCCCCTCATATTGGATATTACTTAATTGACTGCAATGATTTACCCATCTAAGATTCTTTACTCGATAGCAGGAACCAGTCTGTCAGGGGTGTCAAACTCGATAGCTCGAACTGGTCTGTCAGAGGTGTCAAACTCGATAGCTATGACGGGCCCGATTTGTATAAATGTATCTGCCTCAGGCCATACCTATCATGAACTATTATAATCATACAAATTTGATATTACCAAGAGACCTTGTCTGCGGACCGGACTAATAGGTATGGCTGGCTGCATGTTTGACACCCATTGACATGTTAATGTAGTCTGAGGTGCAATCAGGTTTGATGCTATTTGGTTCCTTACCAAAGATATTAAATATTAGTCACATACAAAACAGAGACATTATCATAGCATCAGACTGATACTGGATAATATCCGAATAAATATCTGATTAAAAATGGTGTGATTGATGTCTTCATACCCAGGAGAAAAAAAAACTATCTGAATAATTTCGATCGTCATTGAAACCGGCAAAAATTAATAACTATAATATTATGGTCACACGGATATCGCATTAGCGGAAAAAATAGCTGCTTTGGTTTGCAAGGTTTTAATATTATGTACATTTTACCTTCGTTTGTATTTTTGTCTGTAAGTATATATTGTCGACACTTTTTCAAGTGAATAATCCCTCGAATAAAACGAGGTTTCGTTGTTCTGAAATCCGTCATGGTAATTTTCTTACCTCGACATGTTCAATCTTGAATTCAATTACTTGGGCTTTCAATATTGTATTCAATCCACTTATATGTGCAAACAATAAAACATAAAAATAGAATTAATATTACATTGTTTTACGCCTTTTCCCAATTTTACCCAAGCAAATGAAATTGTTTTCATTCTATTTAACTTTCAAGATCAAAATTAATTTTTGTTCCCTTTAAGTTATTACTTACTAGACCATGAGCTAGACATAAATTCATCATCTTTGCTAGACATAAATTCATCATCTTTGCTAGACATAAATTCATCATCTTTGCTAGACATAAATTCTTCATCTTTGCTAGACATAAATTCATCATCTTTGCTGTATTTTATTTTCTGTTTATAGTTTTGCAACGTTCCTCGTTTTAATCAAACCGCGGAGCACTCCGGTGGCCTAAGTGGTTAGAACGTCTTCCTCGGATGAGGGAGGTCTTGGGTTCAAACCCCATCCGAGTCATAACAAAGACTTATAAAAATGGTACTGATAGCTGCCTCGCTTGAAGCTCAGCATTATGAGGTTAGTATTAGGGCTGGTCGGCCCGGTGTCAGGATGTGACTGGGTCGGACATGATGCTACATGTCTGCAACATGATTCTCCAGTGCTTGACGTCACTATTAACTGTCACACTACAGCCATCGTAGCGATATGACTGGAAAATTGTTACAGCTAAGTTAAAAGTCTAAATATCACACACACACACACACACACACACACACACACAACAGCGGGGATATAACATAATCTGTCTACCCCGAACACAATACGATAAATCGACAGACACTAGGGAGGGATCAAACATACTAATCGTCCCAAGAGTAAATACTCTCCCCATCATAAGTATAAGAAGTCTGATTAGATGTGATGTATTGACTGATTAGATGTGATGTATTGACTATTTAAAGTTGATGTATTGACCACAAATCAAAGAATAATCGTGATATCCCTACTGGATTTCATCACAAAACAAGCATTCATTTTTCCAAAGAGAAAATGTAGGTACTCATCGACTACACCAGTAATACAGGAAAGCAGAGACGTGAAACAAGGAAATAAACATTCGCAAAGTCAATAACATAAGTCAAAACGTCGTTTGTGAGACGTATTACAAAACTAAATTTATAGCACTTCTTCATTTTCACGTCTGCAGAGGCAGGTTATAAATTGTGCGCTTATAAATATACATGTTTTGGCGATATAATAATCATCGTCCTATTTGGTACCTTTCTCCTGAGTTGACATTCATAAAAAAAACTAATTTAATTATCAATTTAATTTAAGTATAAATTACTTGCACAAATAAACAGTAAACGTTATAGTGAGGACAATGATTTGAAGATAAATATATATTCCGTTGCATCGTTTTTCCTTAAAGATCGGTTCGTTACACACATTTAATCTGGAGATACGTGTTGCCCTGTCATCTGAACATATATTTCATATTGCAAAGACCCTCTCTTAGCATACAGTCTTCAAACAATACTTCGTGATATATACGTATTCATACCACGTACATAAATTTGTTGCTTGCCATTTCCGTCCTGGGCTGTGCTATAATTTGAAAATACATTAAAGTTTGTTTGGATTCGCTTGGATATATGTTTGTTCGATCTGCATTGTATAACGCATTAAGCTTTCAAATTGACAGAATTAAATCTACAAAACATACAATTATGCTTCGTGTAACGTGGCAATAGCCTTACAGTCCCTATTCTTACTTATATCAAGTTTGCATAAACCAACATTGGACTGACCAGTTAAATTGAAGAACAAAATTCCATGTGTAGTATACAAAATGCAGTTTTGATCGATGGCCATGCAACGATACTAATACATCCTTAATTGACCTTTGTAAAATGGATTTAGTAATGTAATAAGCACGTGATTGACAGTTTTGGTATGTTTTAACACCAGAAGAAATTACTTAAGTTTTGTAAGGTAAATAGTTATAATGTTTAGTTGTCTGCACTAAATCTCATGAACCGTAATTAGGAAACGTGATGCATGCGTTTTGCCTCAGTATGAGAGCTGATCAATCTCGTGATACAAAAATATTTAAAGCGCCTCTGATTACACTAGTCTATCGGGTCAGTATTATAGAGAGCGATTGCAGAACGAATATTTCGTTCTGGACAACAGCTAAGATAAGAAGCAAGATGTAAAAGATAGAGGGAAGAAGAGTACTCATTGCTATCGATTGTATGAGTTAGGGTGACTATCGATTTTGCGTAATTAATGGCGTAGCAAAACTAAGGTAGTGCGTCGGGTTGCAGCGTCCAGTGAGATAGTTTTGGCGCAACTGTAATACTGTAGTACGCGTTGCGATATATCAGCGTAATAGTATTGGCGGAACGGTAATATGGCAGTGTGCTGAGTACCACTGGACTATTTTAGAGTTGGCGCAACGATACGTTGGCTACTTAACGTAGCCAGAATAGTAATGGGGACGCAGAGCTATATCAGGTTTAGAAATTACCGTGTGTAGCTGCCAGTTGTTAGATATGTTTACTTGCATGACGGGGCAATATAATTATTCTGGACAGATCGAATGAAACATGTATAAGCAACACACCACCGTGTATTAAACTGAGATTTGCATTTGTTGTGATTTATTAGACGAAAATGTGATAATATCCAAAGGCCATTCAGTGGTCGAGTCAAATAATGCAGATCATATCATTTTCCTCATTATAACATCCATACAACCATTTGGTCATTCTGTTACCTGTTGTAAAATCTATATAGCCATTCGTTCACCCTGTTATCAGTTATCAAATCCGATTTGTCATTCCGCAACTATATATATATATATATATATATATATATATATATATATATATATATATATATATATATATATATATATAATTTTTACCGCTCCGGTGTCCTATTGGTTTTTTATATTTAATTAATAATAATAGATCTTTAGAACATTAAAATAGATTTAAGGAACAACAACATATACAGCAACAACAATATAGAATTAAATACGTTGCAGAATGTGTGCCTTGCAATCAAGCAATTTACGGTATAATGTGGGCAGGCATTGCAACTGTGTATGGTTGATTATATAAACCATATAGATAAATCCCAAGGAATGTGTACACAAACCGTTTCGACGAACTATATTTTTGTAGGCTACATGGTGTCGGTTTAGTTCCAACGTTTTTATCCGGCCAAACTATTGTGCTCTCTCACTCTAGATTTCTACGTATTTTGTCCCTTATGCATGAGAGAGGAGGGGGAACGGAAAGCAGAAAGGATTGTAGTGAAATTGGGTACAATAGTGTCATAGACACAGGGTTAATCAGCTGTGCACCAGCATGGGGTTTGGGTGGATATTTACTACTGCATGTGAAATATCCATATGTTATCAGAGATGGGTTTTTTTTAGATATCACTGTTACATGATTAGCGCATTGGCCTGGGGCCCCCGAATGGCCGAGTGATCTAAAGTGCTCTCCGTTACGGATCACTGCCATCTCACCTCTGTCTGCGTGGGTTCGAGTCTCAGATTCGGCTAATATGGGCATGTGAGAAAGCTTGCCAGTAGCTTCTCGTGGGTCGGTGGTTCTTCGCAGGGTTTTCCAGGGTTCTTCCTCCACCATTAATACTGGCCGCCATGCATAGCCTATCATGTACTGAAAAATGGCGTTAAACCCAACAATAACAACAACAACAACAAAGCTCATTGGCCATTGGGCAGTGTAAGAGCATGTAGTTGTGGCGAATTAGTTGCTCTGTAGCTACATAAATGTTTAACGTATAGTTTTTCCCAATTTTCAATAACGCGCGAATTTATAGTCATGTTCTCGGAATTCCTGCGGTCCATGGAGTCAAATTTATACTGAATTATGAGTTGACTAATTCCACATTTATTATACCTGTGGGTCATCTCTGTCAAAAAGTTTTAGCTATTGTCATGTTGAACATTGTATCACACTTGGCTTGTCAAGGTTTGACATTTTACATATGCACCGTTTCTTGCACAAATTGCATGCCTGTATTACCCCATTTAATATCAAATGTGTTTTCTCGAGTATGTGTTTACTTGATGGGAAATATCATGGCACGTGTATTACATATGAAGTTTCAGGTTGTTCATGTTTCGCGGTTAACGAACTTTTCATCAATCGAGTCAAGTTTGTATGGACGCCATTTTTGTTCGCTTGTGACCCACGACATAGATCGTTCGATATTACAGGTATGTGATTCACATATATTTACACTCAGATGAAGTCACTGAACTTGTTGCCGACAGTAATATCTGAAATATAATGACTTTGTATAAAAACTGTTAGATTTATTGAATAATACAGTTTGTTTTGTGTATAGTTGCAACCTCCCTAGCAACCGCAATTCTTTTAGTACCATTATACCCTGTCATTGGTTTGCCACAGTTTATCCGTTTGAGAATTGTTGTTCTGCTACTAAAAACTACATAGACAACTTAGGATACAGAGATTTTGTTTCAGAAATTTAATAATAATAATAATAATAATAATAATAATAATAATGATAATAATAGTATAGAACTGGCAAAGTAATAATAATACTCTCAATTATTTGGACATTATTTAGGTGAAAAGCTAGTAAAAGAAGCAATAATTTGAACATCTGAAAGTACGTAGTTTTAATGGTATGCAGAGGCAAGAATTTTGGTAATTAGGTAGGAAATGCTTGAGTAAGTACAATAGTATTCCAAATTGTGGTGCAGTTGTTTCCATCACATTGGTAACCTAGGTTAAACGAATACAAAGCGAATCTTCACCTCTCGTTTGTTGGGGTCACTCTATGATTTCAAATCATTATTTCATTTATTTAACCTTGAAATAGACTATTGTGTTCTAAGACATTTTATTCAAATGATCCAGCAACAAGCCATACAAAATTAAAGTACCTATGTAATTGTTACGATACAAGAGTGCAAGTGACGAGTCTTTTCTTGCAGGAATATGTTGTCTTGTCCAAGTGAATATTTTGCACTGATGACACTTTCCATATTCTTTGTTGTGTTACTCTCATTAAACATTTTTGTTGACTTTACTTTTGAGTGGAACTTCTTCAATAAACTGACCCTAGCAGACATGAAATAGAGGTCGCTTACACTATTAAATTCATTTAGAAAACAGGGACTATTAATATTTTTTATCGCTATTTTCATACGTCATTAATGATTAATGAGTGGAAATTCATATTTGATCTAGAATCAACAACACACAGTTGTAATAATGTTTCATGTATGAGTATTATTACTCCATGGGCGGATCACAATTTGATATACCAATAGTACTGGTATATCAAATTGCTTTAAACCAACACTTTAAAAGCCATGCTATTTTTAATGTATGTGGTGTGTATATATATATATATATATATATATATATATATATATATATATATATATATATATATATATATATATAACTTGAGAAGATTACTTTTTATTTTTTTTTTACTATTTCAGTTATATTGTACAGGATTCATTTAGCTTGTAAATCGACTGCGCACAGCTGACAAATGCGTAAATAATACTTGACTGACATTTGAAAAGAAGTACAACTTTTGGAATGTTACCGATTAAATACGGCATAACAAGTGAAGAAGACTGTACAGAGGAAACCAAACAAGAGAAGTCTAATTATTTGTTTGGGAAAGAATGTAACCTATCTAGAAATAAATATCATATTGCTAAAAAACAACACTCACGACTAAACACACACCAATGTTAGAATGATATGCTTTCTGCCAGTAATAAACAATCAGAAATTCTCAAAGCCCTAAGGGGAAGAAAACGCAAGATAAACTAAAAAACATGCAAACAACAAATCCAAAACAATACTGGTCAATAATAAACAAATTGACTGAAGCAAATGATCACATACCAACCGTAATGAACACTTTTTATATTTATTTTAGGAAGACAAATTCCTCCCATGAGAACAATGACCAGACATATACGACTGAGGAGCCGATACATATAGAAAACTACACAGTACTGAATGAACCAATGTCTTCAAAGGAAATACTCAAAGTACTAAGAAATTTGAAATTTAACAAGTCACCTGGTGAAGATTCCATCTTGAATGAATACTTGCATTCTATAGAAGAAAAAACTTCTTTCTGATTTTGTACGTTATTTAACCTGATTTTAAATACAGGGGGTGTTCCAGAAACCTGGGCTACAGGATTGATTAAACCATATATAAAAGTAAGGAAGATAAATCAGATTCTACAAATTACAGGCCAATTACTCTACTGAGTTATCTTGGTAAGGTATTTACCGGTGTTCTTAACAATAGAATTTCGCTTTTTCTAGAAGATACCAATTTACTATCTGAGACCCAAACAGGTTTTCGAAAAGGAGGCTCAACAACTGATAATATTTTTGACTTCTATTCCTTAATATATATTTTAAACAGAACACATAAACCATTGTTTTGCACTTGTGTTGATTTTTCTCAGGCTTTCCACGGTGTATGGAGAGTTGGCTTATGGAGAAAACGCATGAAACCTGGTACAAATGGGAAAATTGTCAAAGTGATTATAAATATGTATATAGATGTAAAGTTGTGTATATTCCACAATGGAAAACAATCAGGGCTGTTTACTTGTAGTCAAGGATTTAGACAAGGAGAGAACCCTTTTCCTGTAGTATTTGCCCTGCATTTCAACGATACCGATAATGACTATTTGAGCTCGAATTGTAATGTCATTGCAGTTGATCTGATTGAGAGAGATCTAGTTGGATATTTAGAACTATATGTTTTATTCTGTGCAGACGATAACGTTATACTTTCAGATAATCCAAGAGATATTCAAAATGACCTCGACGTATTTATTACTGCCAAAAATATCATTATTCACACAAGCGAAACGTAAATTGTGATTTTTGGGAAATGCAGAAACAGGAAACATATGAAGTTGAAATAATGAGATTCGGAACTTGAAATTGTCCGAAATTATGCAGATTTAGGGCTGACATTAATGGTCAGATATACGGTAGATAGTTGTTTGGAATTAAGAGCCTGATTAGTCAAGCCAGGAAAGCGATGTATCTTCTTAAGAAAAGAATAGTGAATCTGAACCTGCTTGTTGACTGTCAGCTTAAACTGTTTGATATGACAACAGTCCCAATTCTCATATAAACGGCTGAGATCTAGGTATGATGAAACGGATTAATTTCGATTTTCTAATACATGTGCTAAAAGTTAAAAAATCCACTTCCATGTACTTTATGTTGAGCTTGGTAGAACCACGTTACACTGGCAAATGAAAAGGAGAATGGTTGGCTATTTGGGAAATCTCATCAATGGTAAAGAAAGAAACCATCTTACATCATGTATCTGAGGCTATTACAGGATTATAATGATGGCAGAAACAGATATGTTGAGAGCATTCGAAACAACCTATCGGAAAATGGGCTTAAATTTCTTTGGGTTAATCAAAACATTCCCAACAAATGCTAGCCAGATATAATATTTAAGGCAAGGTTTATGATCGGTTTAAACAAACATGGGAATCATCCATTAGTACCACGACGAAAGCTGATACAGATACAATTTTTAAAACGTAATTAAAATTAGAATATTATTTGTTAAAAGACCGATAACAATAACGTAGAAGGCAAATATAATACCATTTTGAACATGTAATCAATCTTTACCGATAGAGAAGGGAAGATGGGAGGATTTGACTAGATATGAAATATTGTGTATACATTGCATGCATAACTATGTGGGTGATGATTTTCATTATCTCCTTGGATGTAGCTATTGCAGAGAATAAAGAAAGCAATTACTACCAAAATATTTTTGTAAGAGACCAAATGTACCAAAGTTTAAAAATATAAAGTGTTCTAAGAAACTTTGTAATTTAAGAAATCTATCTAAATTGATTGATATTATTTTATCAAAATTACGTTAATTGCAAACCAACTTTACTCGATATGTGTATTGCTCTTCCGTTTTTCTGTTTGCTTTTTTAGTATAATTCTCTCATAGTTTGTCTTTAAAAAATTAAGGAACAGAAAATTACTGTAGATTCATTATTGTGAAGTATTTGCTAGAGATTAGTTTGTTTTCCATATTGAGTACTTTACAAAGTCTTCCCAAACATACCAATGTCCGTATACTTATGTTTCAACATAACAAAGGAATACAGCTGTCAATCTGAGTTATACTGCATTTACTGTGAGAAAAATAAATCGTCCATGGTTGACGTACACGCTTGCAAAATGAATACTAATATTGTCCTCACATGTTGCGTATTGTAACCTCAGTGTGATAAAGAATTTGTATTGTCTTGACTTTTCTCTTCTTGTCTTGTTCAAAATATGTGCATGCAATGGTTACTGAGGTTTTAGAAAATGTCTACTGCCTACTAAAGTGAGTACTGTGTGAAATACAGACAAACAGCTTTCTAGTGACAAGTATATGAGCAAAGTTTCTTCTGACCAAGACTTTCATCGTTGATGTATCACTGGCATTAACAGGTCCCTCTTTTGTTGAAGGAAATTCTATGTCTGTGGAAATATATTCCATTTAAGGAAAAAAAAACACTTATCAGATAAATGTGGACAACGTGGGTATTGTTGATGTCACTTCATGGTGTATGATGTATTCAATGTATTGTTTACCAACCAGATAAAAAAATTCTTTTCTTTATCCCTCTGCTTTGTTTTTGTCATTTATCACCGTTGCAAACCGAAATATGAATATTCATCTTTGGGCACAGATGATTGGTATATAATCTACTTTTTTAATACCTTAAACTCTGCCTCTGTGCGCGCGCGCGCGCGCGCGCGTGTGTGTGTGTGTGTGTGTGTGTGTGTGTGTGCGTATGTGTGTAACCCTGTGGTTCAATGACTGATTTTGAAACCTTTTCATCCAAGCGCAAATAATGATTTTTCTTTCTCTTTATCTCTTCCTGCCCAAACGTTTTTGTCAAAGAACATCATTGAACCCTCTCATTTGTCATCCCAGAAATAAACGTTATATACGTAAGTCAGCAGCGTTCAAGTTGTTTGTCCAAAATAAAGTGATTCAAGGGAAATATATAGAATGAAAAATGTGACAATCCATTTCTTGGCTTATAACTAGGCCCGTCGCAAATCTTCAGTTTCTTCTCAACTGTCGTTTTCTATGTTTGCTTTGGCTGAGGGTAAAATATAATACGAGATTCTTGAAACTTTTCCCCCTTGTATCTACAATGGAAAACTAATCATGAGAAACATTTTGAGTTGCTAATATCTTGTGAGTTATGGCAACCTATTCACAATCCAAACGTATGTTATTCCAATCAGCAATAACTATGGAAACATTATTCTGCGCATTAAGTATATACTGTCATCAACTAGGCTTAATGTAAACTTGGTTCTGAGGCAGATAGGGTCCATCCGGACGAATGCTTCCAGTCATCATTTTAGCTGTCCCAGACGTAACTTATTAATATCTTATATATAAAGACTCTCATCTGTCTTTTTGTGGGTCAAGGCTGCCATACAAGAAGTCCCTGTTTCGAAACTTTCGGCGACATCCCAATTTTAAAAAATATTTTTGTTTGTATTTTTATGTTCAGATTTTCTTTCTAACTCTCTTATCCCATTTTTGTATTTATTTGTTTTATCCTTTTATATATTTTATCTTTACATATTCTTGTATCAGTCCTATCTTAGAACGAGCAATATATAGTAGTTCAATAATAGGTGAGATACACAGAGATGTATGCAGTAATCCCCTGCCTAGAGTAAGGAATTCATGAGTCCATTATATCTCCAGCATCGTTGCTAATGATGCATGTGATGAGAGAAGATTTTCTTTATCGGCAGCAGGTAAACCACTTATAAAGAGCTTAGATTAGTCTAAAATAACATTATCGGATATTGTTGCATAGCATACGAAGATCAAATAAATACAGCAGGAGAAGTCTACCGTACTATTCAATATGGAAGTTACTTTTCAACATTTTATCAAATGAGCACAACCCAAACAAGTTATTTACTACGTTGAAATGTGTTATGATGTTTTCAATGTTCGTCAGGTTGTCCATCAAGTCACCAAATATTGAATTAGTTCGATAATATTCGCAATGTGCAGTGTTTTCAGGAAAATTGTTTCGTTTGTGATCTTATGTTTGATATTGTCTTATGTTAGTGTGTCGGCTCTAATAAACAGTAGCAAAAGAAAGAATGAATGAAACAAGCTTTGAAAAATTTAACAAATAATTTATTTCCTTGGAAGAATAAAAAAACAATGTAACAATGAAAAAATAAGAACTTATGGTTTTAAGAATCAAATCCAAACATGATCCAAGAATAATCCACGAATTAAATTTTAGAAGACCTAGTAATGAAATGTTCTAACTAATTCAAGTTCTAGTCCAATTGAAAAAGACCCAAAATGGAAGGTGATGACGTATACTGTAGTCAGTTTAGAGCTGATGTGTATGGTTCTTTGCGAAGAACATAAAATAATATTACGGTGTTTGAATTTAGAATACAATATAAATAAATGTCTTTGTCCAATAATGGATGAACACTCAAATATTTCCAGGGAAAAAAATGTATCCTTTCGAATCCAAATAATATTAATAAAAGTTAAATATGTAACTCCAAACTAGTCACACCAGACACTCTTCAGTATAACAAAAAAAAAAAAAGCCCAACTGCCGAATTTCACTATAAACAAGGTTATACAGTAACTTGAAACCCAAAACAGACTCCCGGATGAGGATCATCTCTCCAGAATTTTCGAAAAGTATTTATGTCTAAAAGCACGTAGTCCCAGCATGACCGTGACAACAACCAATCAAATTATTCTAAGAATAAGATAAAAATTGAAAGATTGCTTACTTTTTTCACTGATTTCTAAAACAAGTTCGGGAACTAAGTCACCTTTAGATGTGTACAACTGAAGAGTCAAGGTCAAACTATTTTCTGGAAAAAAATATCGAGTTCCCAGGAAACTAAACTACATTATTTTGACACGTAAAGAAATTAAAAATAAAAATATTTTAAAACCTACAAACAATTAAATTAAATTAAATCAAATGTCCGTAACAATTGTATCACGTTACTACATTATTATATACGTTAAGATAGACCAGTCATAATTTTTCTATATGTAAAGTCACAAAGGAAGTCGTAGCATCATGTCGTAATAAAACCTAAAGACTGAGATATCAAGTCACAATTGTCATAACATCATGCAATACAATAGCTTAATGACTAAGATATCCAATCACACATGTCATAACATCTTGTAATACATACGTGTGTTTGTCTGTGTGTGTGTGTGCTTTGGATTTTTAACGTAGCTTTAACAATTTTTCAGTCATATCGCTAAGATGTCTGCAATGTGGCAGTTTATAGTCTTGTAATAATAGGCATCAAGACCGGAGCATCCAAATTTACATCTGTCATTTCACTGCACTATTCAGAGGTTTCGTCAGATAAATCAAGTTTTATCATGTTATGTATGTAATTTTACATTTATGATCATTTCAAATTAATTGATGAAACTCGTCGAATATTTTCAACCTGTTTGTCACCAAACTCAGAAAAGATGGATGCTATTCGGCTCGATTAATAAATTTTCTTGTTTATTTGCTTTCGTCTTCTTCACTATTTCTGAATTTTACACTATTTAAACTTTATCAAAAGTATATATAGTAACATTTGCCAATAGAGGTCAATAATGAAACTGGGCAAAGAAAGGTATGAATTTTGATGTGTGATCTCAGTTCAGAGGATACATCCGATGCAGGTTGTGCAAAATGCTCGGTCTTCTGCATAAACCACCTGAACTTAATCCTTGCTATAAAAAAAGGGAAATTTCCCTACGGAAACTTAGTTATGGCCACATTTTAATTTGTTTGATTATGATGGCATGTGTTACAACAAATTGTGGGTGCTTCGGGCAAATGGCATTGAAAGGTAATGCTGGAGTGAGGGTTTAGTTGCTAATGTATCTATAATCACCAGGTCATGACTAATTTAAATTAAGGGATGTTCGTACGAAAAGCAGTAGAAGGATATTTGACAATATTGCCTCTAGTGGTTCGTTGTATTGTAATGCTTAAAGTACTATAGCTTACGGATTAATTTTAGTAAATCTTAAAATTGCGCATCCTCAAGAGAAAAAAGTCATAATTGAAATGATGACAAGGATTGATTTTATCCCGCTTTTAGGGATAAAACATAGCAAATAGTTTTCATAATTGTGCATCAAGATCATGAAGAAGGAAATATGACCTTGCTCCGTCCAAACATGCAAACAATATAACACGTAAATGAACTATTTTTTATTTCCAATGTATTGTTCGTCATTTATCTGCATGTAATGAAACATGTAAAAAGGTTTTTGTGAAACATGCAAGTCACACGTACTGCTAATAGTTAAAATGAGCTCAGGAAAGCCAAATATAATAATCAAGAAATAAAAAGGTCGGAAAAGCTAAACAATAATTGAAATGAGGTCGGGAGAGCCAAATATAATCATTAAAATGAGGTCGGAAAAGCCAAATATAATAATTAAAATGAGGTCGGGAAGCCAAATATAATGCCCAGCTGTTCAATCCTCCAGTCATAAGATCAGACGACATGATTAGCCTGTAGTGTCAGCATGCTGGTTAAAAATGTCACTACGGCGGTTTTATGATTTTAACATTGTCTCACAATCTTGAATTGGGTCAATGTCACATAATGATATTTCATGTTAAAAACATCGATAAGATTAACATTGTGGATCACTATAGTGGTAAATTGGACCTTAATAATTTTAGTCACTATGAAGGCCTAACATGCTGATGATAATCCAACACTCTGTATTAAGAACTAATAACAATCTTTACTGAACAAACTGCGCCTTACTGGCAAACACTTATCCATTCTGATCAAAATACATCCTTACTGGTCAAGACCCAGTCATGCTGACCAAATTTCAGTCTAAGCGACCTACACACTTCCATTCTAACCAAGACTATCCCTTACTGACCAAAGCAAACATCTAAAACCAATTTGGAAGGATAGTGTGTAAAGTAAGGGGTAGAGTGATGAGGACTAACATATGACCGCTTTCTGTAAGTTAGTTATCCCCCCGAAGCACTCTCAAGTAGTACATATTTACTACATCCGGTAGGTAATCAATCCGCTGTACAAGAAAATAACTACTGCAATAAATTTGGAGTATGTACATTTGGTTATAGCGCCCCATATTAAGGAATTCTTTGATTTTTGTGATTACTTGTCTGATATTTGGAATTCGGTGCAAAATAAATATTCCTTTGCCCGAAATAATTAGCCAATTACTAGGAGCAAACGTCACGGAGTAAAGTGTTAATGAGTTTTCATGATGCCATGGTTCACATGTAGTGAATTCTGGTCAAAACCGAATGAGAGAACCTGGATTAACACATTCCCTTTTAAAATCTAGTGATGTACATTGGTATTGTGACTGCAGTGGCAGTTTTTACGGTAGGAAACTGGTAAATTACCCAATGGAATCAATAAGAAGGAGTTCGGCAGGTACCGATAATGTCACCATGTTGGCAAAGGGGCAGTTGTACTGGCGAAATGTGCCTGGAAACCATAGTTTTACTAGCCTAAGGTATTGTAGTTAAAATAATTCCTATGTTAAGGGTTGTTTATATAGTTTCTACAGCGTGAACTGCTGGCGGTACGGAAACCTAACAAACAAAAACAAAGTAGTTGTGCGGTTGATATATATTTGGAAGGCTGTGAGATATGTGGTCTTGCATTGACTAAAACAAAATATATGTATAGAACGGACACGACTGGCTTTCTAATTTACAACTGAAATTGTATGCAAGTCTATGGAAATTTGGGATAAACTTATGAATTCTAGCGGAAATCGCGCCAGGGTTTGTCACCGCTCCGTCAAGCAAAGACCCCTGACTTGTAACAGTATATGTATGTATGTATGTATGTATGTATGTATGTATGTATGTATGTATGGCGCTAACATGCTATGTGCAAATAAGTTCTCAATTGTAAAAGAACTTTGATGAATGGTCTAGATGTAGTAGTGCAACGCGATAGGTGCACTAGATTGTGCGATTTTCAGTATCCTAATAAAGGAAACCCATCTGCATTACATGAAAAAGAAAGAATTACAGAACGTCTTGAGAAAACGTGGACAACTAGCATTCGACAGTAAGCCAGAATTCTCAGAAAGAGCTCGTGGATAGAAACCCATTGTATTAGATAAACTTAACGAATTCAAAAACAGGCCAATACAATACTGTCACCATTTGGAGCAAATGTGCCCCGCCATGGGATTTAAGGATGAGATGGTTACCCGATTATGGCACTTTTCAAGAGTTCACAGCTAAGCACCGCTACAATTATTTAGTATTAAGTAAACATAAAAAGTTTGATGACAACGTACCATCTGATAAAAGACCTCACAAAGCAAAGGTGTTTTACCAAGAAGGGCATGTCAAAATAGTATGTATCAGCAACTATCAGAGAAGTGCGCACATTGTTGTGTACAATGTGAATACCCCCTTTCACTCAAAAGGGAGATGGAAAGAAAATATACCGCATGTGAGACTTGCATGAGCTTATCGAAAGTTACTGGTACTGTTCATATAGCAAAATGCAACTGAGTGGGAGGGTAAGGACACGTTCCTATCAGCTTGATGAGTTATCATATATACACCAAAATACCAAAATGTTGTCCCAGCATACGTCAACTAATATATAAATACAAGTGTACATATGATCCAAGTGTACTGTGACAGTTTGAGTTTTGTAGATGTTCTCGTAGCATATCTTTTCCGCGGTCAATGCGACACGTAACAAATTTAACTTACTAATGGGCTAGGAACGATATTACATCGCTAGACTGCAGTGGTTTTAATATCCCTGGTTTGGAGTGTGATTGATTTTTATGTAGGGTCCGTTCGGTAGCTTTCTGACAGAGGAAGCGCTAAGGTGAATTTGGGTTTAGGTTGTGGAGAAATGAGAGACCTCAGATGATCCAGATAAATTCCTGTGCCGTCTGAATTGAGTGCCATATTGTGAAATTTTCCAGGAATCGGCTTTTTTAATAAGGGCGAAATAGAGAGCATTTTTCTAACGTCGATAGGTATGTGTTATATTTCGGCGGTTAGATAAATTTAATTCTGGCTAATCTAATACCGGTTGTGTGTTTCCCAGACGAATTTCAATGTTTTAAGTAGCCTCTCTCGCAAAATGAGTAAGTATAATTTTGCAAGAGGCGAAATAAGTCTTAGCTCTGAGAAAGTATTCTCTCGTTATCACTTGTCCACTGGACGGGTGTCTGGAAGATGAGGAACACGGAACCTTAAAAGTACAGAGAGATTATGCTACGTAGAATCGAGCCAGTCGGAAAGCGCCAGATAACTGCATTAATCTCATGCATTTATTCATTGATATGAGTCTATAATTTTTCGTTTTAATTTATTTCTTTCAAATCTCATGCAAAGTTTGTGATATGATTTCGTCATTATTTATTTGAATTTATTTGTTTTAAATTGATACATCGTTTTGGCTTTGATGATTTCGGAGGTTAGTTGTTTGCATTCTTTCGTCATGAATGATATATGACTAGTTTATTTTAGGAATTTCATACATTATTTATCTAAAGCGCTCTCCGTTACGGATCATTATCATCTCACCTCTGTCTGCGTGGGTTCGAGTCTCGGGTTGGGCCAATGTGGGGAAGCATGCCAGTCGGTGGTCGGTAGTTCTTTCCGGGGTTTCCCCGGGTTCTTCCTCCACAATTTATACTGGCCGTCATGTATCGCCTATCCTGTGCTGAAAAGGGCTTTAAACTCTACAACAACAAAACAAAAAATCTTAGGTCAATCATTCTTGAGATGATTGTGCGAATTTATTTATCTTAAAGGTTATTAATCATATATCCAATGAAAAGGATATTCTTATGAGGTAGAGTGTTCATGCGATAGGCTGCTAATTAGCAAATATTATAGTTTAGACAAGGAGTGAATTTCATTTATTCTTTTGTTTGATAAGACGTGATTTTTTAAACCTAGAATCGATGGTACTAGAATTAAGAGCTCCTGACGGCTGATATTATTTTTGCCCAGTTAGTAATTTATCGCCCACAGCAAGGCATAATAGTTTATTAAGAGGTGTAGATTATGTCGTAGTACAGTTAGGGATACTGAATAGCCGTTTGGGAGTTACATTAATCTTCTGTACTAGAGTTTGTGTATCATCTGTCAGGCTGCGTACCTACCCAAAAGAAAGAAAAAAAATCCGCCAAATATTCCTTTCTGTTATTTCGTTTTAGAAGGGAAATAGCTTCGCATATAAGCCCCTACAGTGGCAAAAGGGAAGAGACAACCTAATTACAGCTGATGACCCAAAAGAAGGATGGAAGGGGATGAAGAGGAGAATGAATAATACATCGACTCTACCCTGTTACCAACGTTGAATTTGGAGTGACTGGCACGGAACCTGGTTATGCAGGCATACTGGGAACTTGAGGTCGATCACCCACTCGATTTCTTGTCTTATCGGTATAAACAGAGTGGCTTATTGCATTTTTTTTTTTTATAAACTTGGAATTTGTTTCTAAAATAGTGTATTATTCAAATGTCATGTTCCATTTTATTTGCTCCTATAGTTGATTAAATTATATATTTTTGATACATGCGTAGTTTTATTCAGTTCTATATCTATGTTCAGATCTCTGTTTATTACATCCCTAAATGTCATGTTTTAGTTGATTATTTACTTTATCCGGGCACTAACAGCGTGGTCAATCATCCTCTAGGTAACTGTAACTAAACCGCCACTTAAAATAGACCAAAATAGAAACACAGTTTACACGTAACCACATTAAAGATGATCCTTTGCAGTTCCAATGATAAGAATATGTTAAATGCGAACTTCATGAATTGCAGCTTAATTATCTGAATGTTCGTTTGATGGCAATATATATTTATTAGGATATGTTTGGGTATTATTTCGAATGATTGGAATGTACGAATCTGTAAAGGTATATTTTAATGAAAGTACTAAATGAATGAACATATATATATACAATTATTTTAGGACTTTTCCAATGTAAGATGCAACTTGATGTACACAGTTCTGTGAAGGGCTAATGAAATCCATCCGCTTCACAATTAATTCTCGGGCGAAATATTCTGAACATAAGAGGGAACAATTTGTTGGACTCCAGCTCTTGTGGCTCACACGAATATCCCAAATGGATCTTAACATGTTTTGCACTGGGATCATGTTCAGTGTTATTTAACAACAATTTGTATCTTTTTCGTTGAAATTATGACAGTGTGTGTGTGGCCGAACAAAACATATTTCCCATGGCGAGAAATAGAATTTCATTCACTTTATTCGTTGTTGCAATCAGCGAATGTCGTCAAGATGCAATACCTGCTGAACATGCTTCTAGCGCAACCTACATACATTACAGAGCTCGAGCAAAGGGCAGATATAGAGGTTACCGAAATGGGCTATAATGGCAATCCAGCTCCGTCTTTAATGGAACTGACTTTATGGGGAAGGAACAATTCCCAAAATATTTTATGAAAATGACTAAGACTAAACTGATGGTAGATTTCCCAAAGAGCCATCGAATTTAACATTTCTGTTACACAACTGAATTTTATTCAAAAGGTTTAAACTAAAATGCATTGAACAAAATTCTAACAAATATTCAAAACACTTTCTTTTCAAAATGTTTAATAATTTAGCCGCAAAATGTTAATGTTTTGTAAAGAGTAAACAATAACTTTAGAAAACAACTAATAAAATTAACAAAAATAAAAATGTATTTTTTTATTATTGAGAACTGAACTATACTGTTTAAACTTTTGGTTTCTTTTTGGAAGACGAGCAGACAAACATCCAAACTTATACGTACACATACATAAAAGCAAACACATCGCTAGTATATTTTTAGAATATTGGGTGGTCCCGAAATGGCCATTAGTTGATTTCCAGTGGAGCCGTTTTATTGGTCATAGTTTCCAAGATGAATGAACCTGGCGACATGTATCCACTCTCTCGGTAGCTATTGTTATAGTTGTCTGTACCCAAAAGGTTAATGGAAATGAAGAAGCTAGCTTCAGTCGCCCAATCATCTATGCGTGGGATGAAGGGTGCTGGTTCTGGCAGTGGCGACTTTTCCTGATGCTGCTTGTTGTTCTTGTTAGAGCCATTGTTGACCTAGTTGCAAAATATTTTTTCTCTTAATCCTGTTTGTTTAAAAATACTTTTCAGTTTCCACTTCTAGGACTTCATTGACCATATCCTCAGCCATATCGATGTACACTGTACTCATGTTTACAGAGTACCTTCGTCTTGGATGGCGACCCGACTCCTCTATGATGTGTAACAGATGCTAATGGTCAATGACTGTCATCCATGTAGATGGAATAGGCTTGCACAACTTTGGGTGTTTGATAGAGATGTTCATTTGAGCGCAAACTACTGGATTCCATAGGGTTGTGTACAGACTGTTTGTCAGGAGGTATCGAAGTTCCATTGTATTGCTTTTGTTTTCTTTAATTTTCCTCACAGAATTCATATGTAATAATAAGATATGTTCAAGCTTGGTGTATCACGTAATCTGATCTGTCAGGTACGTTGAAGAGGGGGAAGCATGGGTACTCTGTTACAAGAGAGCTGTGGTGCGTTTTTGTCTCTGTTCTAGTCAGTGAATATTTCAAATGGTCTTGCTGAAATTTATACCATTATTTCAAGAGTGGTTTGTCTTTCTAGTCTCTAGCCTATGATGCAAGACATGTTTCATAAGATAATAATACAGGTGGTATATTTTCTTGTCAGGAGTGATCCTCTTCCCAAAGTAATCAGCAAAACGGTACATCAAGTTTACCTCTTGTATGTACCGTCGTGTCAGTAATGTTTTTTCTTCATTTTCATCTTATCGACCGATTTAACTTAATTACAATACCTCTGGTTCCAGTTATTGTTTTGTCTATATCCATAGCTTCTGGCTCTGTTAATGACTTGCTTTGTTTTGTGTGTTGCTCTTTTTGTCATTGCACTTGATATTTTGTTACTTATCAAGAATCAGCCATCTGCGACTGTTTATTTGAATAATATTGTCAAATTCTGCAAACAACATCGTATTCGAGGTATAGTGGATGGCTGCTACTCACCGAAGTTCCACACAGTGCCCTAATTTTCTACGGTGGAAATGTCCCACTTCACTGAGTTGAGACCAAATTCCCACAAATAGTTATATTCTGCATAATCTTAGTTCGAAATGATGTGCGTACTGTTGTTATCCAATTATCGTATGGCCTTAAACAGACTCTAGTAAGATCTCAAGTAAGTCTTCTGGACAAAGGTAGGTTCTGAGGATGAATTCGTTGGATTCGTTGTACCGCTAGAACCCAAAAGAGTTTTGATCAATAACTCCTTTGAGAATTTCATTGCACACGATAGCCATTGAGTACCATTTATGGAGTTCACCATGGAATACATGATCTACCATCCTGGATCGGATTCCAAGTTTTGACTTCAGTTCGAATGGGACAATTAACTATGTTTCTTAACATAATTGTATTGATGTCATACCTTCCTAGGCAGGAATATCTCACGTCTCACAGAAACTGCTGCTTTTTTGACGTTGGTTTGTAACCTGTTAGCGTTCGCCCTCGAATAGATTTGATGCTTTACGGCATATCATCATAAGCAGGTTATTTTGTACTGAGACATTTGGAGTCAAGTTCCCTGCCCAAGGACAAAACACAGTAGCTAATCGAAACTGGCTTGAAGGTAACATACGAATTCTAACCGTTCGGTCGTATGACTGGCATGTTAACCACTGAGTTACCCCAGCTCCCACCATTAAATGGTAAAGGGTGTTAATTCGACTAAATCACAGACGTGCATCCACCCATACAAGAACAAAATTACCACAGGGCCATGTGTAAACTCTCCGATATTTATGACCTGTGACATTATTTGTTTTGTCGTGTCGATCGTTTTGGTATGTTTCTTCATCAGCAAGCAAGGCTGTGTTGAACTTGCCCAATGTGCCAAACATATACTTCAGCAATACAAGTATATAAATGTGTTAATGGTTCCTTTAAGTAAGTCATTAGACGATCTAGATACGCTATGTATGTGTCCATGCTGCTGCTGACTAGTTTGTTGTTCAAATAAAACTCCACTTCAGTGATCAAAATACCACCCTCGTTAATTAAAATTTGTACTCGACCTAAAACCTGTTCTATTTTTAAAATGTAGTGGGTCCCACTGAAATGTATTAGGCCCCAATGAAATGTACTATATCCCACTAAAACGTATTAGGCCTCACTGAAAACAATGACGATTGTTAGAATATTGCGGATGCTTGCATCAGGATAAAGCATGTCTAGTTATCAAACACGTTAAGTAAACTATCATTATCGATAATATTCTTAGTCCGTGTAATGGTGCAACATTTTGTAGATAATTTCACAATACATTATATTTTGGTGAGCGTGACACGTAACCATTTAGGCTGACGTATGGGCAAGCCTAACAATAACTTTGCAACTTGTGATGGCTAACCTCTCTTGACTGGAGGTGGGGTACATACTTGAATTTTAATTAGAGTCTGTTCGGTAACGACCAGAAAATGGAAGAGTTCAATGTTAATTTAAGCTCAAATAGCAGGCATTGACAGAATTGATACCAAGCCAGAAAAAAATTACGGAAATCTTGGGCCATTTCAAATAGGCGTGATAAAATGACATTTCCAGAATAGTTATTGATAAAGGCGATTTAGAGAGAATTATTCTGACTTCGATGGGAGGGTTAAATGCTGTGTTGGTTAGAGAAAGTAATCCTGATTGGCTAAGTTATACGAGGGGTGTGTAAATCCTGACGAAATTCAAAGTTATAAAGTAATCGCACCCTCGAAATTAGTCAATCTAAGTTTCTGTTGGAAAGCAGGAGTTAGATCCAAGCAAAACTAATATGTCATTTCTCTCGTTAAATTAATTGTGCAAGGGTCAGTGAGTCCGGAAATGTGAGCGACCCAGAATCAGAGAAGAGAGGTAAGGAATTCTCTGATGATAAGTGAGCGAGGGCTCGGGAAGCACACAGGTATGGTTACAACCACGTACAATATGCAATGAGATAAAATTTTAATTATTTAGTGAATATCTTCGTTTTAAATTCATACTTCAAATTTTCTTTGAGTTCGTTTAGGAAATGATCGTGTATTCATTGTACTGAATTCTCTATGATTCATGTATCATAAGAATGTCTTAAATATTTCATTTTATATGAATGGGTTCAGATTTAGTTTTTTTGGGGTATGTAATAGAAAACATGTATCGTAGGAATTTCGTGCATTACTCGGATACGTGTTGCGAAAGCTAATTTATCTTTCTTAAGTGATTTGTATTATGTATATTAAGAAAAGTTTTTCTGTCTGGAAATGTGTGTCAGTGAATCCCAAATTAGCATATAGCGTAATTAGGATAAGGAGTGAAGTCCATTAATTCCTTTGTGTAATTAAGTTGTGAGTTCAATTCAACCGAGAAGCGACTGTGTTAGGATTAATAATTCGTGTCGACTGACATAATCAGCTAGTAATTGCAGCCTACCGCGGGGTGTAATGGTTTATCTAAGAGGTGTAACATGTCAAGGTTCCAGTTAGGAATAATGGAAGCCTCTAGAAACGTCACAGATTCACGTTAATAGGCTGTGTATCTGATCAGGTTGCTAACTGACCATAGCTTAGTTCTGTTTAATTACGATAAGACAATATGTGACGTGACGAGATTTGGAATAGTATTTGATCCCAAGAGAAGAAAACAAACTAGAGGAAGAGAGAGAGAGAGAGAGAGAGAGAGAGAGAGAAGTAAACGAAATACGGAAACGCCAACCTATCACCACATATGATTTGGGAAAAACCAGAAACAATCAAGTCACGCTGACATGCCGGCAATCTGAATTCGATCAGTCGCTCAGTTGTATGATGAAATGTTGTATTATCGGTGTAACAGAACGGCTCATTGAATTGCGCATAAATTTTGTAACTCTATTTCTGAGAGAGAGTGAATCATTCAAATGTCCTGTTCAATGTCAATTTGTTTATGTGAACAATGAAACTGTTGTATTTTACAGGGGGGGGGGGCATATTATTCTGTCTATATACATGTTCAGACCTCTATTTTATTTTGTTATTCACTCAGTCCGGGCAATAACACCAAAGTCGATCATCTTCTCGATGACGATAACCAAAGCGCCATAAGGAGCGGGAGATCATATATATTTCCCCACCTCTGACAGTCCGCAACAAGTTTTAGTCCTCAAGACCTAAACAAACTGAATTGAATGATCTAGGCTTTACAGAGTTATGTGTTACTAGGAACACGCTGGTCACAATACCTAAATGTGATATTGAATTCGAATACAGCTTTTTTTAAAGCTGTTGTCGGGGGATATGACAATGCAATCAATGTTAATGCAACTAAGAATAACTCTGAAAGAAACGTGAAACGGACACTTTTTTGAAGTTGAATATTTCCCGGTCATTTTTGTTTGTAATTGGCATTGGTGTCATTCATTTCAACAAACTTTATATGAAAAGGTTCCTTTAAAGTATTTCGAAGAACGAATAGAATGTTTTAAACTATTAATGCAAATATTTTAAGGAATGAATATGGATATATAAATATGAATCCACGCCAGTAACATACATAAGGAATGCAGAACAAATAGTGTATAAACACTAAGTAATGTTCGGTATAGGTAAACAGTTCTTGCAAAGACAATTTCTTTTTGCTTTGATTGATTTGACATTTGCTTAAATGACTTACTTTTCAGCATCGTAGACATTGTTATCGTCACGCGCATGAAAATAATTTATTTATTCATTTTTAAAATTGTGATGCAAGTTCATTTCCCACCTTGACCATTTTACAGAGGCACCAATTTTTGACCGTAGATCTAGTCAGTCTTGATAGACCTAGTTCAAGTTCGCAGTATTTTGAGGTCAAATACTGGTGAAATACAGTAACATATAACGTGACCTGATGGAAGCCAGTAACTATCTCTCTTGGTATAAGTTATTCCCTTCCAAATTCATAGTTGGATTATATCAAAGAGTAATAGTGCAATCTCAATGCACATCAAGGTTTATTATTCAACGGGAAACAACCTCAATATAAATCAAACAGTCAAATGATGCCGCGATTAGTCTCCCCTTTATTACTGAATCCTGTCAAATGTTGACGTAGAGAACAACAAACGACAACGGTAACAGTAAAAGATAATCATAAAAAACACACACGCACACGTGAACCTCAGAAACTTTTATCTAACTAATTTTAATGAGTACTCAGGGACAAAATATTCAGAATATTCTGAAAAGACACACATAAATAAGAAAAAAACTATTTTTTTCTAAATATGTCCTATAGTCATAACATTATTCTAAGTCATCGTCACCTATATTAGTTTTACTAGTTAATTTTGCAATTCAAAAACACCAGAGCATGATATGTGTGTGTGTGTGTGTGTGTGTGTGTGTGTGTGAAAATGTACATATGGGCAATTATAGAAAAATATTTGAATAGTTTAATTATTAACTGGACAGAGCACTGTACGCTCTCTCTCTCTCTCTCTCTCTCTCTCTCTCTCTCAGAACGATAGATAGATAGATAGATAAATAGATAGATAGATAGATAGATAGATAGATAGATAGATAGATAGATGGATAGATAGAGGGATAGATAGATAGATAGATAGATAGATAGATGGGTGGGTAGGTATATATATATAGATAGATAGGTAGGAATGTAGATAGATATGTATGTATGTATGTATGTATGCATGTATGTATGTATGCATGTATATATGTATGTATGTATGTATGTATGTATGTATATATGTATGTATGTATGTATGTATGTATATATGCATATATGTATGTATGTATGCATGTATGTATGTATGTATGTATGTATGTATGTATGTATGTATGTATGTATGTGTGTATGTAACATGATATAATATTACATGTCTGATTATCTCATGTTTTGATAATAATTTTGATTAAAAGGATATTTATATATACGTTCTTTATTTACTCTGTAGCTGTGAACTAGTCCATTTTAGGTTTCAGAATTTTTGTTGCATTTCTTTAAATAAAAACTCACATACACACACATGCACACAAATATTCATTTTGATATTTAAGTCATTTTATGGGAGTCATAATCATTTTAATCAACAGTATAAATACAAGAGAGTGGGAATGATGTCACCGAGAAAACTTTTAAAAGGGTTTGATAATGAGCACCCTGAACTGAATTAATTTTATCGAAAAATTCACGCGAACTGGAAATAATGTGTTTCATTACTTCTCAAAGTGGGCTCCCAGTGGCCGAGTGGTCTAAAGTGCTCACCGTTACGGATCACTGCCATCTCACCTCTGTCTGCGTGGGTTCGAGTCTCGGGTTCGGCCTATGTGGGTATGTGAGAAAGCTTGCCAGTGGCTTTTCGTGGGTCGGTGGTTCTTTCCGGAGTTTTCCCGGGTTCTTCCTCCACCATTAATACTGGCCGCCATGTATAGCCTATCTTGAGCTGAAAAATGGCGTTAAACCCCACAACAACAACAAAAACAACTACTTTACAAAAATCCTCATATCTAAGTGTTTCTCAGAACATCCACCCTCATTTTATTGTTCATGTTTACAGTATAAAATCATTATAAGCGAAGTAATTTTTATAACATTCTTTAATATTTTGGTTGTAGATTTTTTTAACTCGTTCGTAACAAACTGATATTCGTATCATCCGTGCCCTTCCTAATGGGAGTAGACTTCATATACATTTCAAACGCCGGGCGCATACAAATGTGCAAGAATGTAAGTCTTGTCCATTTAGGTTTGATACCGGTATAATTTAGGTTACACTGAAAAACTGTCAACTAAAGCAAACTAATCGATGAACGACTTCCAGCTCACATATATTTGCAAATCTAGTTACTGGAATTATTTGTAAGTTCGTAAATTTACACAGGAGGAATGAAGAGCTGTCTATTAAATGAGCACAATTCTAATGAGCTCTATTGAAAAATTAGATTCACCGTGTTAACCAATACACACAGTTCTTTTGCTAGCAGAAATTTAGTTTGCTTCTTGCAAATTGCTCCAAATACAAGATCTTTCTAGCATGGAGTTTTCTATGGTTAAATTCCTCAGAATACAAATAATTATAGATTGGGTCATGCTTTCACGACTTGCTTGAATCTGCAATATATCTTACTGAAAAATATACAACAGCTATCGCCAGATCCTTCATCACGGCGTATGTGTATGTATGAATGTATGTATATAGTGTGTGTGTGTGTGTGTGTGTGTGTGTGTGTGTGTGTGTGATTTGAACTTTTAACGTAGCTTTAACAATTTTTCAGTCATATCGCCACGATGTCTGAAGTGTGACAGTTTATAGTGATGGGGCATCATGCCGCAGACATGTAGCATGATGTCCCACCCAGTCACATTATCCTGACACCAGGCCGACCCGTCCTAACACTAACCTCGTAATGCTGAGTGCCTAGTGAGGTAGCTGTTAATACCATTTTTATAAGTCTTTGGTATAACTCGGCTGGGGATTGAACCCACGACCTCCCGCATCCGAGGCGGACGCTCTAACCACTAGGCCACCGGCGCGGTCGTATGTATATATATAATCTGCTTAAACGTGTCTTTGGTGATACATATAAAATCAAAGTACTCCGAATATCTAAAAACACCATTAAGGATAGATTTATCAAGTGTATATCATATATAATATGGATTGGCTTGTTATCGATTAACGGATATAAGGAGACAATATATTGTTTTTAAATATTGCAATATAATGCAGTTTTGTTTTACAGTTTTGCCAGTGGTATACGATTTGTACAATGCTTTACTATCTATGGATCATTTCATTACAGAGCACTAAATTGATACAGTCATTTATATTTAACTGTAACAATAACGTCATTACACTAAATTGATAGTCATTTGCTTTTGACAATAACGTCATTGCAAAAAATTGATGTTAATTTGATTCTAACAATAACGTCATTACACTAAATTGACACAGTCATTTGCTTTTAACAATAACGTCATTACACTAAATTGATGCAGTCATTTGATTCTAACAATAACGTCATTACCCTAAATTGATAGTCACTGATTTTAACAATAAATACAGTCATTTGCTTTTAACAATAACGTCACTGCTTTAAATTGATACAGGTCTTTGATTTTAACAATAACGTCATTACACTAAATTGAAACAGTCATGTGCTTTTTTAAAAAAGGTCATTACACTAAACTAATAGAGTCATTTGCTTTTAACAATAACGGCATTACACTAAATTGATACATTCATTTATTTTTAACAATAACATCATTACACTAAATTGATACATTCATTTACTTTTAACAAAACTTCATTACACTAAATTGATATTTATTTGCTTTCAGCAATAATGTCATTAAACTAAATTGATTGAGTCATTGGCTTTTAACAATAAGGTCATTACACAAAATTGATAGTCATTTGATTTTAACAATAACGTCATTACACTAAATTGATACATTCATTTACTTTTAACAATAACGTAATTACACTAAATTGATACAGTCATTCGTTTTTACAATGACGTCATTACACTAAATTGATGTAATTTCCTTTTAACAATAACGTCATTACACTAAATTGATAGTCATATGTTTTTAACAATAATGTAATTACACTAAATTGATAGTCATTTGATTCTAACAATAACACCATTATACTAAATTGATACAGTCATTTGCTTTTAACAATAACGTAATTACACTAAATTGATACAGTCATTCGCTTTTACAATAACGTCATTACACTAAATTGATAGTCATATGTTTTTAACAATAATGTAATTACATTAAATTGATGCAGTCATTTGATTCTAACAATAACACCATTATACTAAATTGATACAGTCATTTGCTTTTAACAATAACATCATTACGTCATTATACTAAACTGATACAGTCATTTGATTCTAACAATGACGTCATCACACTAAATTGATACATTAATTTACTTTTAACAATAACGTAGTACACTAAATTGATACAGTCGTGTGCTTTATCAATTAGTCATTACACTAAATGGATACAGTCATTTGCTTTTAATAATAACGTCATTACACTAAATTGATACAGTCATGTGATTTTAACAATGAGTCATCACACTAAATGTATACAGTCATTTGCTTTTAGCAATAACGTCATTACACTAAATGGATACAGTCATTTGCTTTTAGCAATAACGTCATTACATTAAATGTATACAGTCATTTGCTTTTAGCAATAACGTCATTACACTAAATGGATACAGTCATTTGCTTTTAGCAATAACGTCATTACACTAAATGTATACTGTCATTTGCTTTTAACAATAACGTCTTTACACTAAATTGATACAGTCATTCGTATTGAGCAATAATCTATATGCACAAATATTTTACTTGTAAAAGCAATGCTTTTTGGGTTTGCTTCAGAGCCATAACTAATCATACCACTTCTATTGAACAATAACGTCATTACACTAAATTGATACAGTCATTTGTTTTGAACAGCAACGTCATTAAAAACATCCTAACTATATTGTAAAATAGCCTGCACTATATCAACAAGTCATATGTTTAAAACATATAATATTCGGTTTTCAACAAAAGGGAATGGAAATAATCTTTATGCATAAACTTTTTACTGGTAAAAGCAACGCTGTTTTTGTAATTCTCGAATTTCTCTGGAAAGAAATACAGGCATCTGAGTGGTTGTATCCAACAACACTCAAGGAGACATCAAACAAACGGGTGTAGGACAAAATCCACCTAGGAAACATTCCCCACAGCAAAACGAAAATGTAATACATGATCCCTTTTCCAGTCTAAGTTTTTAAACATTTTTGAAGCACATCAAATATACATACGTAATGGTAATTTATTTTCTGTATGTTATCATTGTAAAGTCTGGCTAAAATATCTGGTACCGGCCTATTTTGAAACTGGAAAGGGACAAGTGACATTATAGTTAATATGTCTCCTATTTAATTTAGTCATCAATCGTAAGGATGGTCAAATGCAAATCAATACGATCAAAACTTGTTGCAATTGCACCTTTGTATCTAACATCTAACCTGCACACTACACGTCTTCTGTCTACTCAGTGATAGCCTATTCTCCTGTCTTTTATTTTGCCTGGTGTATTTTTTCTAAGGGGATTTTGTCCTGTGGAAATTTTGCCTTGGGGGAATTTGGTCCTGAGGGGATTTTGTCAGTAACCCCAACCAAATATGTGCCTCGAGTTTCTATTCTTGTGCGATTAAATTATATTAGCTAAGCTTTATTCAGAACATCAGCACATTAAAAACAATTTAGAGCCAAGGTCGAAGGAACGAGCTACTTTCAAACACTTTACGGTAACCGACCCTCATCTGGGCAAGATGTACTCCTTCGATTCACTAAGCCATCAAAGCGCAAAGAGGACCAAGCGGATCCGAATGCAGATTAACTTTAATCATTGGTATAAATGGACTATAATGCCATTTGCTAAAGGCATGATTATATTTCGCTCAAATCTTGTAGTAAACCAAGAAGACCTTCTCCATGCAAAACAGATTTAAGTTCTTTTTTTTCTCAAGTGCTCTTCGCAAAAGGTATTTTTCCCTTGTTTGTAGCACATTCGTATGTAGTTATAGAGTGATTGTAATCACGTGAAAGGAAATAACAGTTGTTAGTGACAATGAGGTGCACACGTGGGTAAGAATAACTTTTATTGTTAATGGATATTGTTAAACTTGAATGTTAATTTACACCAAAAGAGTTCATAAATAAGAATTTAATTATATAATGTCATTGGTACGTTCATAGCATTTTGTCGGTGGAAAATGAATACAACTTTTCTGTGGATTTACCTACTCTTATAAGTTTCACTTGCTCGCAGTCTAAACCAGCTCCTTGTGAAGTAAATCTGCAGACTCACGTCTTATAATCGCAACATTATTTTAGTTCACATTTTGCTGGAGAAAAATCGACCAAAGTAGCCCTATATCACGCTTAGATTTCATCTTTAATATGTATTGCTTGTGCATATTTAAAGAAAATCCATGTATATCAATATCTGACAGCAAATCGGAGTGCAAGAGAATCTCTTTATATCAATATGATACCCGACACCTACGTTAACTTCCAGATGTTCGCGTGCCAGCAATATTTTCCGACACAAATGCAGACAATTAATGATTCTCCTCCATCTTCACATACATCATCTGATCCAAAGTATAGTTTAAATTTACTTTAATGGGTGAGATGTAATATATGATGTCGTGTGAAAAACAGAGAAGATTTCAAGATGTTTACAAATAAAGAATTTATCTGTCTTAAAAATGGAAAACAGTTTAATTTATCGTTGACAGAAGATATTTATTCAAGTCAGACATCGAGTTCTCTTTATCCTTATCAGAAAATTTGGCTGCTGTTGTTGGCTTTAACGACACTCTTAGCACCTTATTGGCAATATATTGGTTGCTATCCAGACATTTAGTCTGACGGTGGAGTTGTAGCTTTTCATATAATGATTCTGAAAATAACGTTGAGAAAACAGAAGTATCGCCCTTTTGAGTGTTACTAGCAAATTATTTAAATATGGATTTTAATTAACAGACTTGTTGATTGGGCAGAGGTGGATGGTGAAGCGCGGGCTGGTTTTAGAAAACAAGTATATGCACAACGAATGAAAAATTTAAATTACATTGACTGATAATGTGTTCAGTTAGTTAAAATTGTTTTGTACTTTTGTTGACTTTGATAAATCGTTTGATTCAATTATTATTGATTTTTTGTGTATAATTTACTTATGTTATGAATAAGATGTAAAGTATTCAATATTGTACATACGAGGTATAAATATCAAAATTAGTTTAAGATGCCTTGTGGAAGAATTTTGTATGTGTACAAGGAGAATGCTTGTCGCCCTTTTCTTTTTTCCACGTGTAGTAATGACATTGAAAAAAACTGTATTAACAAAGGTATTCAAGGTGCTGACTTGTATATATTTCAACTGTTTCTGATTATACATAGCTGAGTTAGTCAAATTTTCAAAGCTGAGTCTGCAAAGGGTTATATGTACTATGTGAAAATATTGTAATAAGAAGCGCCTTAAAGTTATAATAATCAAGGAAACAATTAGGATGTCCGTAAGGAATGAAGAATTGATGTTTGTACTTTATTGGTTGATAAAGGTTTAGAATTGAGGCTGCTAAAATATTGCTTGGAATCGCTTTAAGAAAATGGTGCTCTTTCAAACGTGCACAACAGAAAATTAAGCGAACAAGTTTTAAGAGAATTTTTTACAATGGATACATCTTTGTACAGGTTGGGAAATGTACCCCAAAGGTAAAAAGTGAAATTTATGAAAGACTAATTTCACCAATTCTTCATTATGGATCAGAAGTATGGGGATTCATTGAATGAACTGTTCAACGGTTGCACTTAAAATTTTGCAAAAGTCTTCGTGAGGTTCACAATTGTGCCCCAGTTGATTTTGTATATGTTCATCTGGGAAGAACATTCTTACAGGTCAAATGATCCTACTGCGTCAAAGGCTAATACAAAACATAGACAAGACAAAAAAAATTAAACAGAAAAGAAGTAGTTTTGGCCAAACTTTTGTGTAGCTTAAAGGATCAACCTTCATAGATCAGATTGGATGACAAAGAGGCTGTAAAGAAGCCAGGTCGCAGAACAATTGTCCTCCCCATGCCACACTTTTAGTGATAGAAAACCTATTGGAATTGCTCACAACCCCACCTAGAGTTCTGAAACCAGGAAAAAAAGGAATCTTACTGGATACGCTGCCTCAGAATATTGAAACCAAGCGGTTTAAATCAAGAAGACTAGAAAAAGACAGCCATGTACAAATAAAATTATCTTTTGCAACCGACACGTTTTATTTTAAATAATTCTCTAAATTTGCTTAGTAGCCTATAATGTACCTACAACTTTAACAATGAAATATTCTGGATACAATTTGTGCATACATACATTTATATAAAAGAACAGATTATTCGCTCATCGATTTCTAGGTCAAATGAAAATATTTTCCATCACTATCAACAAATTGAAATAAACTAGCTGAAACACAATACATTTACAGATTTAATTCCTGTAGAAACAGCCATGTAAAATTTTGCAAACACAACGGTTTTTCTGTTGTATTTTTTACTTGTCTATGTTTTGTATTTGCCTTTGAGAAAGACTCATTAACAGTCGAAAACACACAGGCTAGTTAGATAACAGTTTTGCACTGTTCGTTGTCAGTGTATTGCATTTATCTTAATCAATTCCTGACACGCGCGACCCCTTGCTAAATCCGTAGGTCAGTTATACTGACCTAAGTCCAGTTGTATTTCGCATCAACTCAGTATGCTATGTCGATCCTATCATCTTTTTTAATGTAATTATTCAAACGTGTTTGCTTTTGTTGTACCTTTTTACTGTCATTGTAGTTTTGTCTTTGTTATTTACTTCTTTTTTTTTAAATCTGTGTAACTTTTATATTTATTTTGGGAGTGTGGGTAATGACCAGTCAGGTGAATAAATGAGAGAGGACATCGTTGCACTTACTAATGTGGACATCAACAGCCGAAAAATCTCAGATTTATAATACATTTGAAGTGTGAACAGTAAGGATATGAAAACATCAATGAGTAGATTTTAAACGGAAACAGTAAGGATATTGCGAACATCATTCAACTGATTTTAATTGGAAACGGTAAAGATATGGAGAACATAAATCACTAGATATTGGATATGATGAACATTATTCAATATAATTTAAGCAGAATCATGAAGGACATGGAAACGGCATTCAATACATTTATAAGTTAAAACATGAAGGATATGGGGAATATCATTCAATATATTTTAAAAGGAAGAGTAAGGATATGGGAACGGCATTCAATACATTTATAAGTTAAAACATGAAGGATATGGGGAATATCATTCAATATATTTTAAAAGGAAGAGTAAGGGTATGGGAACAGAATTCAATATGTTTATACGTGAAAACAGAAGGTTATGAAGAAAAAAAAACATTGAATAGGTTATTAAGTGGAAATAGTAAGGATATTGGTAACAGTATTAAGTACATTTTACAGTGGAAACATTACTGACATGTGGAACATCATTCAATAGATTTGTAAGTTAATACAGTAAGGATATGGGGATCAGCATTCAATAGATGTGTAAGTTTAAACATTACGGATATGTGGAACATCATTCAATAGATTTGTAAGTTAAAACATTACGGATATGTGGAACATCATTCAATAGATGTGTAAGTTAAAACAGCAAGAATATGTGGAACATCATTCAATAGATGTGTAAGTTAAAACAGCAAGAATATGTGGAACATCATTCAATAGATTTGTAAGTTAAAACAATAAGGATATGGGGATCAGCATAGAATGAAAAGACATCCGTATAATGAAAATTTCTTTCTGGACTTAAGTTCAGATTTCATTATAAGTATAAATTTTGTATTTTTAGTATTACATTACTTGTGCAGCAAATTAAAATACAGTTTCTCATGGCAACATTGAAACCAAGCGGTTTAAACCAAGAAGACAAGAAAAAGACAACAATGCACACATAAAATTATCTTTTGCAGCTGACGCATTTTCTTTTAAATAATTCTCTAAATTTACTTAATAGCCTATAATAACTACCATAACAATGAAATATCCAGGATATATTGTGCGCTTACATAAATTTACATACAATAACAGATGTCGTTATGGCTCATCAATTTCTAGGTCAATACAAATATTTTCCCAGTATCAGCAACAAGCTGAAATAAACTAGTTGAAACATAATAATTTTAAAATGTATAATTCCTGTAGAAATAGCCATGTAAAGGTTCGCAAACAACCGTTTGTTTCTGTTTTAATTGCCTTGTCTATGTTTTGTATTTGTCTTTGAAGAGTCGAAAGCGCTTAGGCTAGCTTGATACTAGTTTCGCACTGTTCATTGACAGGTTATTGCATTTATCTTAATCAATCCCTGACACTCGTGATCTCTTGCTGGATCCAGTGCACTTGAAAGAATTGGGAGCAGAACAGCAGCGTAAAAGTGCTAATTTAGAATGAGTAGTTACGTTGTTTATTTATACGCTTTTGGTTTTTTTATTGTTTGTTTGAATCCGTGTGTCCCAAACTAATTTGTAAGCGAGCAATATGTTCCTTTTTGCAGGGCTGACAAATATGAAAATTTAAATTGTCAGAGTTTATTTAAAACAGACATTTTGTAATATTATCATTTTCGTCAAACTTTTAATGCCAGAGACATATGTTACTATGGCTATGTTTCCAGTAACTGTTACATGTTCCAGTTGACTGTGTACAAGTAATAAACTCATCTAACAAATATCATTATTGTCCTAGCCTTCCCATATGTAGTAAATGAAACCTTTGAAAAGCTCTTGACACGTTACAAGCAAGTTGCATTGTTTCGATTTTGGAAGTCATTATATACAGTTTTTCATTAAAACCTCTTTGGGGGTCATGACCACCAATCAACCTCCAGTAGAAAAAAACATATCGCTAGTAGCACAGTATACTTCCGAACTAAACACGAAATAAAATACACAAAGTATTGATCGTAAAGCTAATATTGACTAACTGACTCTTGTAGAAAAGGTATTGAAAGTAACTAGTGAAAACTGCATCGTTTTATTTGTTTTTTGTTTTATACACTGGAATACGGATATGGCTTTTATGATACAAACTAATATTTTAATTTGAAAACACGAAACAGACCCATATCCCGGAAGCAGGTGTGTAGTAAACTGAAATGCATTTATTATAGGTTCTATATCTTTCGTATATACAATATACATATATACGTATATATTGTTACGGTTATCTGATTTAATTCATATTTATTTCAATTTAATTGTTTGTCATTTTGAAACTTTGTATTATACTCTATGCTATTACAAGGTAAATTTATTCACTGGAGATGAAATTTTTCCAGAAAATCAGTTGACCTGAATCATTCTTTCGTAAAACCAGGTGTTGACCTAGATCCTGTCCTTGATTCAAAGTTAGTAACAAGCACGTAAATAAGTTCTAATTTTATTTTGAAATGATTGGTTGTTGTCGAGGTCATGATTTAAGATGTAAACATTTTTTTTTTTATTCTCAGAGTAAAATCATTAGTCTAATCAAGGCCATTTTATGTGCACATGATTTTTGTATATGTAAACACGTTCACGGTGTCCTGTGTTTCGCAATTCCGTTTTTTTTTCCATTACTGCGCATTTGCTAGTTTTAATATAGATGCGTAGAGAAAGATTTCTCAGTTTGAGGCTTTTTACACTGATGTTAAATTATTTTGTTGTAGCCATATTTTGAGCTATAATTTTCTTCAGATCAGTTGGATTTCAAAAGAATTAATTCTTTTTTCTCGGGGAATATTTTGAGGAGTGCTCACACAGAAATTTTGGAAAGACATTACTTACAGATTAATTTGGATTTCCAACACCGGAGTGTCATTTTTCTATTTCTACAAGGAACTGTATACTTCAACACTACAGATTATAGCATACGTCATCGTCTTCCATCTTGGATTCTTCGTTGAGATTCGAACGTGAAATCAATAGAACATTTTGTTATTAGGACTACTAAAATTTTGTTCTCGGAATATTTTTGGATTATTTTTGGATTTGATTCTATAAATCCGTAGGTTCATATTTTTTTCATTTTTACAGAATTGTTTCATTGAAATAAATTATTGTATTTTTCAAAGCTTGTTGTATTCGCTCTTTCTTGTGTTAATGTTTATTCGAACCTAAACAACTAAACAAGTGATATATATATATATATATATATATATATATATATATATATATATATATATATATATATATATATATATATATATATATATAATTAATCAGGTAGACTAAAATAGGCAAATGACAGCTTCATTGATTGTTTGTTATTTTCTTCTAGTTTAAATAGACTGTGGAATGTTACATATCTTTTCTGGAATGATATGTATGAAGCTATTGCATTCACTTAGCCCCTCCGTCCCATCCCATCAGTAGTTTGTGACCAAACTACCCACCGATTTAATAGCAAATAGAGCAGTAAGAGTATAAAAAAGAAATCAAAACTTCATTATTTAATTCACCAATTTATAATATCGAAACAGATTGTCGTCAGAATGTCTCTCACACTGTCATCTTTTTCGCGTTTTAAATTAAATGAGAGCTTCTTACTAATACGGTCGCCATATTTGCGTGGGCGACTCTATATTTTCAGAGAAGTGAGGTAACGTAGATCTCAGATTTCGATAAGCTCCAAGTAAATTTTGTAAATATCCGCAGCCTTGGGAGTCACTCTGAAGGCTACACGTGTACAAGAGTAACACGTTTTTCGTTTTCTGTTTTTGTTTCGTACAAAAATATTGAATCTAGGCATTGCAAATATAAGGCGTAGATATCGCAACGTTTATTGAAAATGGACTGTTCAAAAATCGGAACAAGACAATGACCAATTTGTTGTATGCATCGATTGCTTACATTTTATTTAAAATACGAATACAATGACAAAGTATGTGTTTCCCTGGCGACAGCCAGGTTAAATATTTTAAATTGATAAACGAAATGGCTTGTTTTGTGCACTTTCTATATCCTTGTTAGTTTGGTTTCACCAATCGCGAGGATAGGGATGCAACTGCCCGGAGTGTTTGCTAATTCCAAGGTATATCGTGGGACAAATGTCGTTAAGCTAAGTATGAAAGTATATCATCAAAACGAGCACAGGATTTACCGTATATACTCGTGTATCAATAGAGTCCAACTGCAAATAGCAAAGACCATGCTCTGCTGTTGCATATTGAGCCTGCATATCAGGGTCTGTGTTGTTTGAATGGCTGATTCCTCCTAACAAACTGCATGGTCCCGTTTTGCGACGACAGTTCTGACTTTGAGCAGTCTGTAAATCGACTCAACTTATAAGCATGATTTTTACGGTAACAACAAAAAATATTGCCATAGCTAATAGACATATACTAATGTAGAAAACGTTAAGAGTGACTAAATTTGTAAACAACAATTATGTATTTAAAACATAAAAGAACCTTCATCATTCTCCATACCGTGTAAAGAGTAAAAATGAAAATATATTGATTGCACATCCCTCGAGGAAGACCAGAATCATAATATATAGCAATTATTTGAATCTGAAAATGATTGAAAAAGATTACACACATGTTCTACTGTTTGCAACACAATAAGTGCATTAATACATTTTAACTGCAAAACACACACAGAGATTGCAATACATCGAAAATTATTGGCGAAAAAATAATGAAGGCGTGTGATACATGATAACACAAAATCTGATGATGGTGTATAATACATGATAACACAAAATATGATGACGAATTTGATACATAATATAATAAAATCTGCATGCCATCTTTTATTAAGAACTTTGACAACCATATAAGTAACTGAACAGTCTGTTATAACACCACAATATATATATATATATATATATATATATATATATATATATATATATATATATATATATATATATATATATATATATATATATATATATATATATATATATATATATATATATATATATATATATATATATATATATATATATATATATATATATATATATATATATATAGATAGATAGATAGATAGATAGATAGATAGATAGATAGATAGATAGATCGATCGATCGATAGATAGATAGATAGATATATCTCTGTGTGTGTGTGTGTGTGTGTGTGTTGTTGTTGTTGTTGTTGTAGGGTTTAACACCATTTTGCAGCACACGATAGGCCATACATGACGGCCATTATTAATGGTGGAAGAAGAACGCGGGAAAACCCCGGAAAGAACCTCCGACCCAAGAGAAGCTACTGGCAAGCTTTCTCAGATACCCACCTACGTCTGGCAAGTGATGTTATCGCGAAGTTAAATGGTGTGTATTTACATAAATCAAAGCAGCATTTTAGATTCCGACAAAAAAAATCTCAGTTACCATGGTTGTTGTTGTTGTAGGTTTAACGCCATTTTTCAGCACACTATAGGTTTTTCTTTGAGAAATAACCTGGGAAAAGCCCGGAGATAACCAATGACCTACTGGAAGCTACTGGCAATCTTTATCATATATCCATATTGACCGAGCCCGAGACTCGAACCCACGCGGACTAACGGGATATAGTACTAACCGGTAAAGGAGAGCGTTTTAGGCCATTCGGCAATCCTGTTGCATTGTGGGGTAATTGTTTTGAAGATCAAGAACATGGATCAGAAAGCGTTTTATAACATAGATCGTCACGTATTTTGGAGTGTCTTAGTCATAGCTATATATCGGTATAAGATAGATTGGTCACTGTATGATCATGTCTTAATGCAGTGTTTCACTGTATGATCATGTCTTAATGCAATGTTTCTTTAATAGTCAGTGCCTTAAGTATCACTAAGAAGTCAACAGTTATTTTATTATTTTGGTTTAGTGATGACGTATAAAAAATTAAAATAAAATTATTCATATGAAAACTGGCAAACATGCACCGAACTGTACGGTATGTATTGTCGAATCCTGGTAGTATGAATACACTAGAGGATATTTCGGAATCCTGTAGATGAGAAGAAAACCTTTGGATGTGATTCGTAAGAAGCTGGAGCGTTGATTGTGGCAATCTGCAAATATATCGAATAACTGTAGCAACCCTCGACACTATCTTATTATTACGATAAATAAGGAACGTTGTTTTGAATTTATTATAATTTCTTCATTCAAAAGTAAGTGCCACAGAGAGTAATTACATATATCTATATCGGTGTGTGTGTGTGTGTGTGTGTGTGTGTGAGAGAGAGAGAGAGAGAGAGAGAGAGAGAGAGAGAGAGAGAGAGAACTGATCAGAGATTACAATATAAGATTGTATTGTGATTTATTTTACTTATCATTGCCAAATGTAATAATCATTTTTGTCCGTTTAAAAATATGTTTTCGTCGCTATTATCTTGCAAATGCTACTTAAACGTGTATGTTTATCCCAAGTATGTAAATGTTATTGTTATACCCTTCCTCCACGCAGTACTTCCTTATCCATGTATTCCAGTAAGATCAAGAAGCTCGAAGCAAAAGAGAACCGCAGTGTTTGAAGGAATGATACTGGTAAGGTCAGAAATTAAAACCTGAAGAGGACATGCATTTGTCTGACTGGAAAGTCTAGTAGTTTGACCATGCGTTATCAATAGTTTGAATTTATACAGTCTCAATTCGACACAGTAAAGCTCCTTGTTCGCAAAAGTGAATATTCTGTTTTAAATTTCAATAACTGAAAGCTTTTACTGTGCGATATTCTATGATAAGTAAGCAAATTTAAAGTACAATGCTTTATGAAGAACAGTATCTAATTTGCAATAAACACACACACACACACACACACACACACACACACACACACATATATATATATATATATATATATATATATATATATATATATATATATATATATAGAGAGAGAGAGAGAGAGAGAGAGAGAAAGACAGACAGACAGACAGGTAGGTAGGTATGTAGGTAGGTAGGTAGATAGATAGATATATAGATCGATAGAAAGGTAGATAGATACATAGATAGATATATACATACATGGATAGATAGATAGACAGACAGACAGGCAGATAGATAGATAGTTTGAGAGGTAGATAGATACATACATACATAGATAGATACATAGATAGATATATACATACATGGATAGATAGATAGACAGACAGACAGATAGATAGATAGATAGATAGATAGATAGAAAGGTAGATATATACATAGATACATAGATAGATACATAGATAGATATATATACATACATGGATAGATAGATAGACAGACAGACAGATAGATAGATAGATATATAGATCGATAGATAGATAGACAGATAGATAGATATTTCTAACCTTTGTGACAGAATAATCTTGTAGAGTTGAGACCTATATTTTCTTTATCTTGACCTGTATGGTTTTGATTACGTCTAGGATCATGACGTCATAATATAGTTTGACGCACTTGACTAACATCGAAATGAAAACACTACTTCCGTGTTTCCAGTTAATGCCCGCGGAGTGTGTGCTGAATTAAATACTTGATTTGATATGATCTTTCAAGCACATATGATTTTGGAAAATGATTAATTTGTAGATTAACACGAAGAAAAGAAATTCGAGTCAATGAGTCAAGAAGTATTGATACATAAATCGATGTGTAGGTTAGCACGAGGTAAGGAAATCCAACTAATGTAGTAAAAATGTAGTGGAAAATAATTTGTAGATTGACACCAATAAAGAACATCCCAGTCAATGAATCAGTAAATAGTGAGAAAAGAAATCAATGTGTCGATTAACACCATGATCGAAAATCCTAGTCAATGAGTCAAGACATAGTGAGGAGAAAACCATTATCAATGTGTAGATTAACACCAAGATAGAAAATCCTAGTCAATGAGTCAAAACGTAGTGAGGAGAAAACCATTATAAACGTGTAGATTAACACCAAGATGGAAAATCCTAGTCAGTGAGTCAAAACGTAGTGAGGAGAAAACCATTATCAATGTGTAGATTAACACCAAGATGGAAAATCCTAGTCAATGAGTCAACACGTAGCGAGGACAAAACCATTATCAATGTGTAGATTAACACCAAGATGGAAAATCCTAGTCAATGAGTCAAAACGTAGTGAGGAGAAAACAATTATCAATGTGTCGATTAACACCAAGATGGAAAATCCTAGTCAATGAGTCAACACATAGCGAGGACAAAACCATTATCAATGTGTAGATTAACACCAAGATGGAAAATCCTAGTCAATGAGTCAAAACGTAGTGAGGAGAAAACCATTATCAATGTGTCGATTAACACCAAGATGGAAAATCCTAGTCAATGAGTCAACACGTAGCGAGGAGAACACCATTATCACTGTGCAGATTAACACCAAGATGGAAAATCCTAGTGAATGAGTCAACATGTAGTGAAGAGAAAACCATTATCAATGTGTAGATTAACGCTAAGAAAAGAAATCATATTCACTGACACGAGATAGTTACACGTGAGAAAGTGAATATACGGCTTTGGTTGGTCGAATTTCTCAGCTGTTGAAGTGAATAGCATTATGTTGAAAAGAAATATGCAAAGATACATTACATTTGAATGAGAAATGAATACAGTAAATAATGACGGACCAACCTGAACATTCCATGAATGATTCTAAATTCTAAACGCCATATTTTTAAGATGTTTTGCGAATCATTAGAAATATCAAATAAAACGCGAGCGTTTGATCACAATGTGGAGACATCTATTCCTATCGAAGTCATTGGTACCATATTTGATCCTGAACCAGATGCGTGCGCACACAATGCATTTCACTGTATTCAAACCTAGGATGGTTTTATATTTCATACATCAACATCGGTTGGAAAAAAGAAGCAATTTGACAGTGTACGAATAAAGATAACGTTATCTAGCTGTTTTGATGCAATTCCGCCTATTCCTAATTTAAAATCAGCACTGTCATATACAATTCTCCAACGCCTATGGCACATCCACCCCAAAGACCCCGAGCAAATATGACCACAGTTTATATTTATTCTTTTCCCAGCATACTTTGTATATTTAATCAGCTACATCATCAATTAATTGACAGCTAAGTTAAAATGGCGGAATTTGTATAAATGAATAGTGATTTAATATAAATATAAAATTAAATATTTCTTTGGATTTGCAGAACATCTTAAAAGATGATACAATTAGGAACGGATAAACATTGCCTGGTGTATCGGCCAATGAAGATGAGACATTCGAGAGTGGCTAAGTTAAACAGCAAACTGTGTACATTCAAAATATATAGAGACTATCATTCCGTATTACACGATGTTTAGTCGCAATATTATATTTGATTCAAAAGGAAGTATCTAATAAGATTCAATATTTCTCCAAGACCGTCATATCACTTCGATATTATTGTTTTGAAAGTTATTATTACAATTTTAATTGAATGCAATGAAGAAATAAAAATCGTTTAACAAACGTCAAACTGTTCGCTACAAGATAAATGACTGTAAATGAAGTAAAAGGTCGAGAGACACGAATATCATGACATAATATGATGAACAGATATCTGTATGAAATGGACTGTAAACCGTAGTGATTACCGACTGTACTTGCTTATATGTCGATGAAAACTGCTAATAACAAAGATCGTAATCTGCCATGGCATATATCACCTGCAGAACATGATATATGTTGTTTGTTCTACTGATTGCCCTGGCAAACTGCACCGACCTAGATCTGTCGGCACCTTATGCGACGGCAGATCTTGATCTGAGCAGTTTGCAGCTGGACTGTCTTATAAACGAGTAATGACGGTAAATGAATCTGTAATTTAGACTCAGTACTTCCAAAATGCACTCTGAAAATAGATAACGTCAAAAATATTGATCTGCTCTTAGTGTGCGCTCTACGAATATTACAAATCTTGATGAGTATGTCAGTCATACATTCTACAAATAAAAGGAGGTGGAGATAACATAAAAAAAAATCAGATGACTCTAATGCATAGCGACGTCATCAATGTAAACACACGAGGAAGGGATAGGTTGATAACGACTGGCCATTCGCAGTATCTACCTGACTAAAGAGATGGATGTAAAAAATATTTATATTCAAGTAAATGCTGCAAAATTATCTTGAGTATTCTTTCAAATGACATAGAGTACATTTCTGCCCACAAGGGGTCCGTTTACTTTAATACAAATTACTAAAAATGTTATAACTGAACATGAGTTTAACTTGTAGCTACTAAATCTGATTTTTATCAGTAATAATTCGGGTTTATGTTAACTGAAAACATTTAACCTAATAAAATCACTTCTTAACATTTTGTCTATGACCAATTTCTAAATTAATATTATGTAGAAAATTTATAAATTGATGAAGGTTTTCACAAGGGCTTCAAATGCAAAAGATGGAATCCATTTTTGTGTGTAATCGGCCGGAACACGATATGAGATGCATTCGAATCAAATTATTCTATATAATTAAATGCTGAATATTTTGTAAGCTTCATTTTTTTGTCCAGTGATTTGAATGATAAAAAGATGCCTTATATGCAGTATTTTAGACATTATAAATACTAATATTTCCCCGTCAGTGTTGGTATAGAGATAATGATTTTACATTAAACATGTAAACATTTAGAGGTTAATATACGTGGTATATCACATTTGTCATCTTTTGCAATTATATCCCCTTTTCAAACAACGGGGACGTCATTTGGGGTAATATTTAACTGACATTAGTAATTAGCTAATATGTACTATTTTCTCATTTTTATCAGTGGCAATTTTCTCGCAGTTTAAATAATTATTTTGTGCGCTAATAAACTAATATGTTTGTAATGGAATAGTAAATACGGCATACGTACTACGCGATGGAAATAGTGAGATTTCACTGGGACATATTTTCACATTGGGCTACTACAAAAAATAAATATTTAAAAAGGAAAGAAAGAAATTAAATAGTAGCACTTCTTAGCACAACACTAGCAGCAGGGACGGTGAATCTTACAACTTTTAGAAGGTTCCAAATGCCGAAATAAGCCCTTTATGGACGGCGAATCCTACAACTTTTAGAAGGTTCCAAATGCCGAAATAAAACCGCGAATCCTAAGGTTCCAAATGCCGAAATAAAACCGCGAGTAAACGCAATTGTCGCCGTCGTTGCTGCCCTTTGTTGTCGTTGCCCTCCTTGCGTCCCTTTTTGAAAACTAAGATCTTTATCGATGTACGAAAAATTATCCCAAAATTTTATCTAATCCAACTCGATATCGTCTACGAGGGTCATGTAAATGTATTGTTACAAATCCATAAGGGGTCGACTAAGCACGACTAAAGAAATGTTTGAACTGATTATAATCCATGTCACCGCTGCCCCAGGTCTGATGTATATTTCGTAACGTGTGTGTATCAACTCCGTTAAACACCGCTAACATGTTACAGTTATCTCTGATCACTTTTGGTATTTGGGTATATCGTTGGTTTACATAAATTACATCAGTGTTTTTGTGCCTGCCTCGTGAAAATATCCTGGCAGGATTTGATTGTTTATCCAACATTACATCATCGTACACAAGTAGGTTGTTAATTTCCCTGTCAAGATCATCCACAGACGGCGATTCATCGATGTCAGATATAAATTCCACAACGTTGTCACCGTCGTTTAATGATTTTGCGTTTTCATTAAAATCTTTTAACACGTTATAACATCGTTGATCGTCTGCGTTTGGAGCTACCAAATACAATTTATCCCACTTCATCCACCTCATTATTAGATTCAACAGTAACTGCGTTACTGTCTTACCGCTCCCAGATGGACCCGTGATTATCATTCGAATAGAATTTGGTAGCATCCGATGATGTTTAACCGGTTCTCGTTTCCTTGTAGCAGAAAAGTCAGTGATCTCCATTAGAATAATATAATATAAATATGGATTTATATTGTGTGAAATGTAGAGCACGTACCCCAACAGATGATCTAACAACTGTTACAACAAAAGATAATAGATCTGCTGTTACGGGCATGTGTGAACGATGCGGTACAAAAAAGTTCAAATTTATCTCCCTGACTCCGTCAGGTGGTAAGTCAGCGCTAAAACCAAAGTCAGCGCCAAAACCAAAGCCAAAAGTCAAGTAAAAAAAAAAAAGGAGGTGATATTGCCGCCAAGTTAGGAAAATTACCAGGAGCTCCGTGGGCTAAATACCCAGGAGAAAAACATCTCCCAGGATATAATTATTGTGGTCCTGGAACCAGACTTGATATCAGACTTGATGATCAAGATCGACCAAAACCCGGAGAAGAACCAATAAATGCTATCGATAAAGCATGCCATGTCCATGATGTAGCTTATAAAAGTAAAAATCTACAAGATAGGCATCTCGCGGATGTGAAATTAATTCACGCGCTAAATTCCATTACTGATAAATCTTTCAAGGAGAGGTTAGCTAGTTGGTTAATAAAATCTGCGATGAAATCTAAGCTTGTATTAAGCGCTGGTAATTAATTATAATGGAGTATAATGGAGTCCATTTATTATTCCCCAGGAGGATACTGGAGGGGTAGCAGCAATTAGTAAACTTGCCAGTGCAGCAAAAGTCACACGTGATATTTCAGCAGATTGGTTATCCAAACAGGCAATATGGCAAATTTATCTACCGCGTCCTAGAAAAATTAATTTTGCACATTTTAATGTTAGTGTCCCTAATGAAGTTCATCAGGCTGATATATTATTTCTGCCACATGATACCGTTCGTCGTCGAACATATAAATACGCACTAACTGTAGTTGATGTTGCAAGTAAATACAAAGATGCAGAACCGTTAACGACTAAAACAGCATCTGAGGTTGCTTCTGCTTTTGAACGAATTTATCAACGAGGACCTCTACGATGGCCAAATCTATTACAAGTTGATCCTGGCAAAGAGTGTGTGTGATTTTGATTTTTAACGTAGCTTTAACAATTTTTCAGTCATATCGCTACGATGTCTGCAATGTGGCAGTTTATAGTGATGTCTAGCACTGGGGCATCATGCTGCAGACATGTAGCATGATGTCCCACCCAGTCACATTATCCTGACACCGGGCCGACCAGTCCTAACACTAACCTCTTAATGCTGAGCGCCAAGCGAGGCAGCTGTTAGTACCATTTTTGTAAGTCTTTGGTATGACTCGGCCGGGGATCGAACCCACGACCTCCCGCATCCGAGGCAGACGCTCTAACCACTAGGCCACCGGAGCGGTATTCCTGGCAAAGAATTTCACGGTGCAGTATCGTCGCTGATGAAGCAACATAATGTCACCATCAGACGAGGGCATACTGAGATTCATCGTGATCAGGCAATTGTTGAGCGATTTAATCGAACACTTGCTGAGCGGTTATTTGGATACCAGTACGCGAAGGAATTCATTCAGGACAAGAGATCGCGTGAATGGGTTGTAAGATTACCAAGCGTGATAACTGCATTAAATAATGAAATAACTCAAACAATCAACATGAAACCTATTAATGCAATTACCAAATAAAATATACCACAACGACGTGATTTTTCAGCACAACCAATACTGGGTAATGTCACTGTAAGATATTTATATGAACCTGGTGAACTTGAAGGTGGTAAAAAAAGTGCGACTGATCCTATCTGGAGCATCACGACACACAAGATATCTAACATAACTAGATCCACTGGTAGACCAGCAATCTACAGACTGGATTCAACTGCTCCTCAACGTGGATCCACACGTGAACAATTACAAGTAATTCCAGAAGAAAACACAATTACCGCCCAAATCACTTAACTAGCACCACGACTTCGATTACATTCAAGATATGTCAACATCACATTTTGTCGTGTATGACCGCGACTATTATCTCTTCTGTCTACAATAAATTGATTTGGATTTTTATTAGTGTAACACCAGAATATTATACAATTACAGCTCGCACAGTGATTATTCTGTTGTTGTTTCATTGTCACGATAAATTCAACATCAAGGTCAAAATCGCGATTATTTTTTTTTGTCACTCTGTTTGTAACCAGTGAGTTTTTTTCTTATTATATCACTGTTGTTTTCATTATTAATTTCATCAGCCATTGACTCTTCCAAGACAATTCTTCGCAACTGAGATATTCTTCTGACTCTGGACACAGCTAAGTAAACTAAGTTTGACCACTCGATGCGATCATCAACGATCCAAACAACTGTATCAGAGATAGTCAGTCCTTGAGATGAATGTATCGTCATTGCGTATCCTAGCGTCCACGGGGATTTGTTCATTTTTAGTGCATCTTCAACAACATTGACATCAACTGTGACAATATCATGTAATACTAAATTCTGTTTCCCTGACTGTCCTGGTATATCAACGTCGATATTCTGTAGTCGTGTATCAGCTGGCCAATAACACAATGGCACTGGCAACATTGGAAACTTTTCTCGTTGTAATTAAAATAACCGTTGTTGAAGTGTGTCTCTGACTATCTTTCTACTTGCCACTATCAAATCGTTTGGTTTCCACGTTTTCCAAAAGTCGCTCATTGAAGTCTCTGAAATTATTTTACGCATAATTTCACATTGAATTTTATTCGGTTGTAGTCTGATTAATGTTTTAAATTCCTTCAACGTTGCATCAAGAGATATATAATCATCAGACACTTCTTCATAATAATCTATAAAATAATTCAACCACAAATGCGGAGATGGACCAACAAAAGGTGGTGGCTGACCGTGATCGCCGCACATTATCACTGCAGTATTTTTTGCTAGCAGCCAATCAAGAAATATTTTTAATATATCTAACGGTACCGCACATATTTCATTCCAAATTATAACTTTTGGAATATATTTCTCTCCCATTCGATCTGGAGTCCACACACCACCACTGTATTTGAAAAAACTGTGATAAGTACAAGAATTAACTCCTCGATGTTTCATCTCCCTGGCAAGTCTGTGTGTAGGTGTTAGCACAATCATATCTGAATTTCGAAAATCTTCGATTTTCCACGAAATAATTTAATCGCTCGAGTTGTCTTACCAGAACTCCCGGTCACTTCAAATAAACGGTTTTGTGTCTGGTGATTGGATCATACACAGATGGTGCATCCGACATTTCTGATAATTCTGATTTACAATAATTATCTTTCATCGTAACATCAGCGGATTCACAATATCCATGTAACATTTCCTTTTTTATTCTCCATGAACTCCATGATTCATCATTGCTTGTAAAACGAGCCAGTGATTCTGAATATCTTTTATCGATATAAAATAAATCCTTTGCAACTCTAACTGCAGTGTCAGGAAATATATTTATCATTGATAGCAAATTTATAGAAACATAAGCCAGCATCAAAGATCTTAAATGTGTGTACTGAGGTGATTCTCCATTAATATAACTAACAATTGTGCCCAACCGTGTTCCGTCGGACAAGAAAGCGTCCTCCCGATTACAAAATATATTTCTCGCAGCGGCATCAGCAATTATAAAATTTAATTCAGCATCATCCATAATCAATCGTGAGTGATGTTGTTTATGATCATATGTACCACCTTGAGTAAATTTACCGATTATTCTTCTATCGAGATCTTTTGCTGTTTTTTCACTATTGCTGAGTTTAATCTTAAGAATATTAGGAGTGTTATTATTAATGACATCCATTGTCTGATGGGGACACTCTCGTGCATATTCGTCAATGACTTCATCGAGACTGATACGCTCCGGTGTTGGTAACCAAACCTGTCTGCGGTCGACATGATATGATTGCTTCAGTGACCGTCAACAATACCAGTATTCGGCTGTCAAGCATATATCGCAACAACACTATTGGTGTACAACGTTTCTCTGAGAAATGTCTGCCAAACCAAACATAACACATTGGATGAAGCTCTTCAGCGAATTCAAACGACGTTACACGAGCAAATCCTGTCAAGTCAAAATCGGGTAAAGGACCATTTATAGCAACTCGCGTCATCGAGATCGTGGGATGTCCAAATCTTTTAAAATATCCACTACACTCGCCCATCCCAAGAAAGCTTCCCGGATAACACGCAACCATGTCTACGGAAATGATATCCTTGTGGTCATACTTGGTATTCCACAAACCGCCATGTCCATACTCGACACAACTCAATTGTATATCCTCGAGAAACTCACTTCGGGTTGGCTTCCATAAATTTCTTTCTCTGGCGGCGTGAGCGGCAACACTCGGAACTGTAAAACAATCAGTTAATAACTGCTCAGTGTTTTCCGAATATATCTCTGCGAGTTTTTTTCATTTCCTGTTGCAGAGATTCCGTCCGGTATAATTCACCGTTAGATCTTACAAATTGATCATACTCGCCATCTTCGGAACTTTTAAACAACCACACCGACACAGGGTCGTTTTTGCTTATCTGTTTAATAAAATCAAACATATTTTTACCAGAGTTCTCCCCGGAAGACTCCGGGGGGTAATATTTCACAACACGAACCCGCGGAAATATCGTAACTGCGTTAGTCCAAGCGTGAGCTTTATGATCAATGATATTTATTGGAGCTCCGTTCCGATTATATTTCGATTTGTATAATACTTCCGCTGTTATCATTGTTACGGTTATGGGAAATCTAAGTGCTTTTTCTAGCTCGGCAACATCGTTTATTGACGCTCCTGTATCCTTGACTTTTTCAGCCCACGCTGCTGTCTTGGAACGTCTTAGATCAGTTAGACCATTTCCGCGCATCGCATTTTTTAAATGTTCCATTACTCGCTCGGCTACACAATTCAGCCTTGCCAATCTCATTGGGGCAAGTTTATTGATTTTTGATGTTTCTATCAAATAGATTCCATAAATGATCGCGGTCACAGGATAAGCTCGAGCGTAATATGGTTTATCAATCCCAGTCAACATTCCTAGTTTGGAATCTTTACTTAACAGAACGGTTTTTCCATTAGCAAGGACAGGGTCATTTTTATCACGGATAATCCACGTATCGGAATCTGCTTGCACAATAAATTTTATTCTGAAAAAATATTTCTGATTATTAAGGTAATCGATAATTGTTTTTGCTCGTGCATCATTCATTGTAGCGTCCTTGACAGAGTCAACATTGACAGAGTCGTCCTTGACTTCGTCGACATCGACTTCGTCAATGTTGCGTATAATTTTAAATGTAGACCATACGTGAGATGCTCCATCATTACGAAATTCTTTTTTGGCATTCCTGATAATAACAAACAGATCAGCCAGGGCTCGTCTCCGCGAATCAGGAGTTAGTCTGTTAAGATCGAATCTAGAAGCTTTCCAGGGCTTGATTGCAGATAATCTTTCAAACTCCTCCATATTATATTTAAAACAAACATTTAAATAAGAAATATTATATATATATATATATATATATATATATATATATATATATATATATATATATATATATATATATATATATATATATATATATATATATAATGAATCAGTGCAAGTGGCTTAAAGTTGGATCTGTAACCGCCTGTAATAAATCCTGCAGAAAAGAATTCTGCGGGGAACATTCCCAAAGCATCCGAAGAGGGAGTTTAGGACCAATACCATGTCTGCGATGTGGTGTTGGGGTATGGGGTAAAATACAGTTATGTGCAAGTTGCAAGGTAAAAAGATACCGTGAACTTAAAAGATATTATAACAAAAAAAAAATAACGATGATGCGTTAAAATGTGAGCGCGATTATTTAACTAAGTTTTCAGACAAATTATAAATTAGACAAATACATTATTATATAAAATGAATCAAGAATTTGTCCCACATCATATCATTAAGAATTACGAAGCGAATCGTGAGGGAATAGTCAGACATTGCAGATTGAAAATAAAACAGTTGGTTTGGTTACTAATGCTGGTTATCTTAGATTTACTGTTGCTTGAAAAAAGAAGTATCTCTGCCATCGTTTCCTGTTCGAGGTATTTAACGGAGTGATCCAAGACGATCTTGTGATCAATCACATCAACGGTGTTAAAACCGACAATAATTTATCCAATCTGAGAATTGTAACATAAAGCCAAAATTGTAAGTCTGGTAATACTGGCCGAAGTGATAAAAGCGCCAAGGGAGTTGTATCCAAAAATTTTGATACGAATGAAGAAATAATATTTCAATCGATGAACTCAGCTGGCAAATATTTTGATATTTGCATACCCTCAGTACGAAAAGTCGCAGAAAAATATACAAATCTGCCATCTCAAAAAAATATAATAAACAAAAGTTTGTTTTTTTATTATTGTTAGATCCGAGGGATTTAACGGATAACTCTGTTAAGTATATCTCATGCAATTTGTTCCCTCCTCTTGTCAAGGTGACTTTGTCAAGGTGATTGTGCAACACACATATCATTATCTTTTACATGTAATATTATCTAGCGAACAGAACTGGATACAGTTGTTTTTTTACAGCCAATTGTATACACACTGCGCCACAGTCTATTTTCACATTAACACTTCCGCGTCTGATATTGTCAGTACAGGTAAGTGTTATTTCACAGTAATATTTAGAATTAAAATCCAGTTTAGAACTTAAATTTAGTGTTTAAAATCCAGTTCAGAACTTATTCAGTAGAACTTGTTAACTGTCTGTCAATAGTTACCTATATGATAATTTTTAAACCCTGTATTATTAGATGAGACCGTGATACAGTTGTAGAGCGTTTGACTCTCGTCCCGACTCTATCAAATGCCAGCGGTTCGAGTCTCGTCACGGACATATTGTCGACGGTGCCCATTTAGGGTTATTTTAATAAAATGGGGGCTCCAGCAGGGGCCTTGTGTACATATCTCCTCCACGTCGAATCGTGTTTGTGTGTTTTTCATCCCTGGGATTTTTATCTTGGGGGGTATGTACATAGACAGTTTCACTTTCGCTTTGGAGCCCCCAAAAATAAACAGTAACCTTGGATGCAGAAAGCTCTACGTCACATGGGTCTCATTCAGAAAGAATGCGGCCATTGACTCTGTCACGAAGATGCCGAGAAGAAATTAGAAAGGCTCTGTAAGACTGAGATGAAATCGCCTTGATAAAAATCAAGGAAGTAAAAAAAAAAGACAAAAATCTCAAGTCTGAAAGGACCTCGTGAAACACATAGGCCAGTCAAAGACCCATGATTGATAATCGCTCATTATGGTTACTGTTTATTTTTTTTTCTTTTAAATATATAATATTTATAATGATGTGATTGTTGCTGCGCAGGGCGTTATATTTTGCCTGCTCAGTACAGATCTAGATGAATTTATATAAATCGCTGGCTACAGTAGAAGAAGCGCAAATAAATGAATTTGTTTCGTTGTCTCGTGCAATTGAACAAATTAGGTTGGAATTAGCCCAAGAATATGAAACAAGGAAGGTGATAAATACTCGTGTAAGACGGCTAAAACATTGTATGTCCCTTCCTTGACAAAGTCACCTTGATTTCATCAAGGAAGTCAATACCTGGAAATGAAGTCAAGTACTTGGAAATGAAATTGAAAGTAAAAAAAAAAATATATCACTCTTTTTTTACTTCCTTGATACTTGGTTAGATAATATTTTCCTTAGTCGATAGGATCTAATGCAAGAGTGCGCATAATTGAGAATTTGATCTCGGTCACATACAATGCTAGCGTCTGAGACTATCTAACTGTTGCTGTCTTAGTAAGAAATATTCGTTTCCGTATTCGTCAATAATGAATTTCTTCTTGGGTAAAGGCGGCCTTAACTGCTTGCTCGAGCGCTTGTTTGTCATACACGGTGGTGGTACATATAGATTTATAAATTTAAGATCTAAATATGCGTATATACTATAACATTTGAGGTATACTGCAATGCGCGATCACAGTATGATCTTTTTTTAGTCTCTGTAGTTGTGTATCAGTTAATATAAAATCGTCAGTGCCGTATTCGTCAATAATTATTTTCTCCGGGTAACTTTTCCGGTTTTGACAGCTTCATCAAGAAGTTCTTTGTTATGTATGAAACATTTTACGCGGTGGTATATTATATAATACTCGCTTGATTAATTGTCAGTCAGTAAAAAAAAAAATATATATATATATATATATATATATATATATATATATATATATATATATATATATATATATATATATATATATATATATATATATATATATATATATATATATATATTTTCATTTTACTTTTTACTAAATTCGCATGATTTTTACTAGTAAACACCCTATCAAAATTGAGAAATTGGTATTCAGTCCACCTTGAACGTCTTTGATTTTTAAGATTTCACAAGTAAATTAATATGTATTGTTTCACCTCGAAAATCAAGAAGGTGACTAGACTGGTATGTTAGTTTGAAATTTATTCTGGTCAGCCACGGATTATGACATCGTAGATAGACTGGATTGATCGGCTCTTGCACGATTAGAAATCCGGGTGGTATATCTTTCGGGGTGAATGAATAAAGAACAAATCCTTGCTGGGCTTGATTTGATACTGTCGTGTCCGTGCTGTAACTGCCATCAATGACATCACACACAAGATTGACCGCGACCACTTCAGTTATATTTACGATCCCCGGAGATACATGTCGTCCGTCACCCGAAAGACTATTGTTGTGTCTGAGGATAGTTGGCTCTGGTAGTGTTTTTCTGTACTGTGCAAGTATGTCATCAAAGAACTCATTGATTAGATCGTTAACAGATTTTATTAGTTCGGTTGCATTATACCCGGGAAATTTAAAATTTGGCAGAGTGGCTTCTGTTAGCGAATATGTAGTTAAAAATTGTTGTTTAAAGCGATTTAAGTCGTCAGTATAATCAATTGTTGCCTGAATTACTCGCTGGTTAATATATTCCATGTCGGATACAAGCTGATTTAATATTTCAATCCGCGTGATGATTTTGCTGCGTGAACTTGTCATATCAAAAAGATGTTCTTGGAAGCGCTGCCGTAGTCGCTCTAGTTGTGTGTTAAGTTCTTGATTAATGATTTTAAAATATTCAATAATATCTCTTAGGTCAAGAACAAAAGCACTAGTTCCTCCTCCCGGAAAGTGTTCATTAATAAAAAAACCACCTAATATGGTCCTTACTGTAAAAGCCAAAATTACTACCCAACTTTGATCCTTTTATATTATCCAGACGTTGTTTGTATGACTGGGTGATTTCGTGATATGATTATTTGTTAGTGATATAATCAGACTTTTTAGGTTCTGGTGGTATTGGTGGTACCGGTGGCGCAGTTTGAGGCCATCCTAACACTGTTCTGATCGAACTATTATATATATCCACGGCGTAGTCTGGAGAGTTTATTTCGATGGCAGAAGACAGCGTTGGCTCATGAACAGTTATTGTTATCTTAGATTCTTTTAATGTGATATTTTTTATTCGACGTTGTAATTCTTCATTGATTTCTTCGATTTGATAAGACCCAGTTGGTAACCCAATGACATTCCAGTCGGGAGTGCCATCTGGTTTATTTTTTTGTGCAAACACAAACGAATTATTCGCTGGCAATCCACCAAACAGTTTTGATCTGATATTGGGCCAACTGTGATATACTCGTAATTGTGCTAAGGCGATCTCGTTTACTGGAATCGCAGTTGGAAAATTAATATTGAATTCTGGTCTAGTCGAAATTATTGTTATCATTGAAGTCTTCACCGGATTTGTATTTGCGACTATATCGAGCAGAGCTTGATGAAGTAATTCCGACATTATTATTTATCTTTTGTCGCTTCAAATGACTGGTGTAGTCTTCGTATATCTTAACCATTTGCGCGAATTCGGAATCTGATATTACTGTATCGTCGAGACTTGATAATATCAGCGACGATAATTTCGAGTAGGCGCTCGTGGCCGCATTGTTTAACTTTTCATACTCGTGCAATTTAGTTAGCGCGCATGAGGATATTTTTTCGCGATAATATTAGCAACGCCTGCAATTGTTGATGTTGAAACTGTAATTGTGATTGTGATTGCAGTTGTCACTGGTGTTAGCGCTGATAATAATACTCCCGTAGATGCGACTATCGCGGATACCGAATACACTATTGTGTCTAGGATAATTACACGTCGCTTGTATTTTTTACTTTTATCGTGCATTTGTCAATGGTATTTTTTAACTCTGACTGCCATTCGCGTACTTGATCGTACCTATATTGCTGCGCATCTAATGTTGTCGTTGATGCCGACTTATTTTTTAACGCCATTTTATTATTTTACGCAGTAACCAATTAACGAGTTTCAGCTACAAATTCCAAACACCACCAGTAAGATGTTGCGGTTAATTTCTTATCAGCTGCTTCCAGTATAAATGTTTCTTCGGTCCCCTTGTTTAATATGATAGTCACAACCCCGGAAAACTTGTCGGTGGAATGTTTCCAGGGATACGTTGTAAATATCTCAAATTTTGCAGCACTGAAAATAGACAGTCTATACACTCCAGTGACTGTTGCTGTATATTTAATAGTATTATTTTGTTTAGACCATGTTGCGAACCTGGATGATACCGTGTATACCATGTTGGTAATATGCCCGGCAGTTACTCCAGATGGGATTTTAATCAAACTGGTTTTGTTAACGATCTCAGGAATCCCATTTACGATATCTTGCTGTGTTTGTTTGATCGTGTCAATGTTAGTTTTGATATCAGAAAGCTTCATATCGATGACGGGAGGAGTTCCAAAGAACTTATCCGTGGTCTCATCGGTTTTTCTAAAGTTTCTACGGAAATTTGTAAATGCGTTTACATGAACGTCATACTCGGCCCTCAACGTGGATAATTTACCGTCAACGGTGTCAACATAATTCTTCGTCACGGCATCTTCCGGGGATGTTAGATCTCTTAAAACGGTTATTTTGTTATGTTCATGCTGAGTTCACCTGTCATTGTATCACCGGTCTTTTTTACATGTCCCCCTGCAGCTTTCTGCGTATCATCTCTTAACGCCGCAATTGATATCAGCGAATCTTTGATTATTCCGCTGTCAGTGAACACAGGGATGTTACCCGGAGTAGCTCCAATAACCCATTTGATATCGCTGGTTTTTCGTTTTCCGTGTCGGTCCTGAAAAATAACAACCTCTTCTGGGTCTATTCCGGTCAGACTTAAAAGATTATCGATTTCATCTTTGGTCGCATATTTTGATAAGTCTATATCAGTGCGCTTCACTTTTCTGTTGAGAAGAGATCTTCTGTAAATATCAACCATTATTTGATAGGAAACTGTTTAAATTGACCCGCGGTATACTCATGCACGACTTTGTGAGGTGGTTTGGTTGACGCTGATATCGCATCGAGGACATTTAATACTTCACGACCACATATCGGAGGATCGGTCAGTGTTTCTGTTGGTAGCGTTGAGTACCAAACTTTCGATGGGATGTCTTTTGTATATTTTAGAAATTCAACTGGCGGTGCTAACCCATACGAATCGAAATAGATAATTCCACGTGGATGTATCGCGTAAGCAACCCAATGAGTTCCTGGACCGTTACTGTTATCGAGATTAATAATTCCGGTTTCTGAATTGTTTGGTTGTGCTGGTAGCTGATCTCTCATAAAGACGCCTCTGAAATTTTTTATATTTAATTGTTTAACAGCATCGAGCAAATCAAAATTTGACAGCGGTGTCAAAACCGTTTTGGATACCATGAGGGCGGAGTTCCTGGAAGTCTTAACCAGCGTCCTTTTTTTGTATCCTTTTCCAGTTGCTTTCTTCAGTACCATTCCAGCAGCTGTTCCAACAGCTTCTAACGTGGCGGCCTTAGCGACAGCTGGGGCAGCAGCAGCTATCAGTGCTGGTATCGCGGCGAGAAGAGGAAATATACCACCGGTTTTCATCATGTCTTTGACGGCTTTTGGAGCAAAACTAAGTTGAACCCATTTTTTGCTTGTTTTGCTTTATTGAAATGATTAAGTTGGATTTTAGTGAGCGATAATTTGTTTGGTCCACCAGTAATCTGATCATTTTTTAGTGTTATCGTTGCCCCACATGTGCTCGCGTTTTTCGATTGTAATTTTTTCGCCTGACCAGGAGTCTGAGTGACATTAACGTGACTGTATGACATTTTATTTAAATTGGATTGATCTAATTGTCTACATGTTTTCGGAAGACTATAAGTTTTCCACTGGTGCATCAATGACTTTCATTCGTCCACCAACACCTTCAAGTAACATTGCCTTATCGGAAAGTATAACAGCAATTGCACTAGCACCTCCAGGAATTTCCGGTGGACCAACTACTCTTGCTGGTACTCGAGCCAGGCGAGCCCGAATAGTTATATCAACGGCAGATTTTCTGAATAGGTCCAAATGTTCCAACGAAAAGTAATAGATCGGATACAACGTTGTAAAATCACGTTGAGATATTTGCAACCCAGTGTCAACGTTTTGATCACGCCCATCATAAGACATCAATCGATAATATGCACGTACAACATCATTTTGTTCAAAATTCAGATTAATGTCTTCAGCGGGTTCTTGATGTCCGTTTATTCTTAACGAAACGTCGGAAACCCCAAATGTGTCAAATATCATTGGACTTGCTTCTTGGTTATTTATTCTGGAATTTGCCTGAAACGCAATAAATATACACCGTGGCGTGACACCCCCTGTTGTGATCCTAATTGCCACGTGAACAATCCAGCAGCATTAATAGAAGTGCTATCTGTTGTCATTGATAACCATGATATCAATGATTTTCCACCTTTTTCCATAAAAGAAAGTAACCGTTGTTCTTCATTGATTGATGGAGTCATTGTTGGCATCCACAGAGATAGTTTTGTTAACACTACTTTACCAGGATCAACTCCATCAGCTCGCCATATTGCATCATTGTCAGAGTTTTTTCCAACGAGTACTACTGCATGTTTAGCACCAAATATAACCTTTCAGACACTTCAACAAAATTCAAAAATATGAGATAGTGGAATCGCGCATGAAGATTCTTCGTTGCCGTTCAGCATTGCTCGACGCGCGGCAAAACCCAAGTTTAAATTTTCGTTCATGGATGCAACTGCATCCCCAGCCGCGTTCATCGTTACATTTCTGTTTTCCGGATGATCAGGTGTGTCCTTTACAAACATCATTGTTGGACCAGCTGATCTTGTGTAATCATCAGAATATCTTGCAAGACCAAGTATCGTCGTGGCAACGTCGACATTTTCCAAACACGATTCAATATCTTTTCTATCAATCGAGTATGTGGCTCCATATCCAGTATCATCCTCTTTTACGATTTTACCAACAATTTCAATATAAGCTTCACTGGGCAGAAAATATATACTTGTATCATGAACTTGAAATTCAATTCTCTCCCGCGCGTTAGGTGTTTTTGCATCATAGGAATAATATTGATAATCGCGCAAGGATTCATCTTTTCTAACTGGTTTATCCATATCAAATGCTACGTTGGATATGCGTTGAAACATCTTATTGTAATGTATTATTGTCTAAAACGAAGACCACTTCCCGCTATTAAACTTGAAGTTATATTTTTTTCTATTTCTTTGGAAGGTACATTAATCAGCGACGCTAGTTTTCGATTTGCAGTTTCATTTATTACTTTGCTAACATCTGCAGGCATGTCTGCGGTACTTGGTAATTTTACCGGTGGAGGTTTTCTACGTATTAATCGTGCTAGTCTATCTTTGATTGCCAAAAACACTTTACCGGCAACGTTACTAATTACACCAGGAGCTTTATCACGAATAACATCAATAGCTTTCGACGATAATTGTTTTGCAATTGGCCCCGCCTTGGAAGCTATTCTTGTAAACAATCCTTGAATAACATTTCCAAGTCCATCTCCATAATATGCACTGTAAACAGGATATCGCGAATTTACCACTCTGACTCGTTGAGACATATGATGAGAGTCATGTATGATCATCTTATTTAATTGTTATTTCTCTAATCGCTGTCAACAAGTTCATCAATAAGTTCTCGGTAGATGCTAGTATCCATGATACCACCTTGAAATAATCGCTGAGAGATATCAGCCGCTTCATTAATTATTTCTGGCGAGTTATTTCCAGCTCGCTTTCCTCCGATGAGAACTTCTAACCGTGACACATCATTGATGATATTATCAGGACAAGAGATAAGACCACTTCCCAAACCACTGCCAGTTGGTCCTTCTTCTGTTGTTTTCTTAAATAGTCTTAAGAGCAATCTTTCTCCTCTTGCTTTTTTAAGTAGCTCCTCAGACTTTTTAAGTTCCGACATCAACTTTTGCTGCGGTGAAGAAGATTGTTGTTGTTCTATCTGTTGCAGAGGTGGAGGGGGTTCCTGCTGGGGTTGTTGTTCTTGTTGTTTCAGTGTTTCTTTATAAAGTCTCTTTACTTCTTCATCAAGACTTCTGTATTCTAAATCATCATCTCTGGCTTGTTTTTTGTTTTTATATATGTGATATATCCACTTAATAAGATTATCATCAGTTACTTTTTCAGAACCGGTTTTTAAGATACTAGATTTATTACATATACTGATTAATATTTTTTCAGGCAATTTTTCTATTTTAGTATTTTTAATATCTTCGATAAAATCCTCCCTAAATTTTGCAATCAGTCCAATAATTTCCTTTATTGGTTTAGACGCGAGTTCAGTACGAATTTGTTTAATGCCTTCAAGTACTTTTTCATCGACGGGGGGGGGGGGGGGGGTTGAGCTGCAGCTATGTCAGTTGGAAGGTCTCGTAAAAGTCTTTTAGATTTTTTAGATCTCGCTGCTATTTTTTCAGTCTGCGCGACGGTTTGTTTTAGCACTGGAAGAATACCTTTTCTTCGTTCCTCTTCCTCCTCAGGATCTCCCAATAAAGCTCTTTCAGTGACCACCGCAGCTTTTTCAGTAGCTGTTGTTATGTGTCTAAATAATTGTTCTGCACCTGTTGCAAATTCAACTTGTGTTTCTTGCCGCGCTTGAAGTTTTTGTTTGACAGGATCTCTCACGGGAAGAAAACTTTTTATTGCTTCTAGTCGCTCTCGAGCTAATTTAGCAGTAGACGATTCTCCAATATTGGCCATTATTATTAACTTAAATTTTTAATTTATGACAACAGACACGTAAATGTTTTTATCGTACAGCGATAAAGATCTTAGTTTTCAAAAAGGGACGCAGGGAGGGCAACGACAACAAAGGGCAGCAACGACGGCGACAATTGCGTTTACTCGCGGTTTTATTTCGGCATTTGGAACCTTCTAAAAGTTGTAGGATTCGCCGTCCATAAAGGGCTTATTTCGGCATTTGGAACCTTTTAAAAGTTGTATGATTCACCGTCCTTGCTGCTACACTGTAGTACATTTGCAAACCCTTAGCCATAAGGTACATGGAAATTGAGTTAGTAGTCTGTGCCCTTTCCCGGTATCGAATGGTTATGCTATTGGCAGAATTCACTTTAACAGCCTACATACCAAACTTAAATCATATTTTTACAGAATGAATGCCTTCAGCTGCATCATCTGCGCACGTGATTATGATAATGAAGCGGATGAGATCATTTTTATTCTCTTGTCTGGTATTTAATACCCAAATATCCCAGTTCTTTTAATATCCAATTATCCCAGCTCTTTTAATACCCAAATATCCCAGCTCTTTTAATACCCAATTATCCCAGCTCTTTTAATACCCAAATATCCCAGCTCTTTAAATGCCCAAATATCACAGCTCTTTTAATACCCAAATATCACAGCTCGTTTGATAACAAAATATCCCAGCTCTTTTAATACCCAAATATCCCAGCTCGTTTAATACCCAAATATCACAGTCTTTTAATACCCAAATATCCCAGCTCTTTTGATACCCAAATATCCCAGCTCTTTTAATACCCAAATGTCACAGCTCTTTTAATACCCAAATATCACAGCTCTTTTAATACCCAAATATCACAGCTCGTTTAATAACAAAATATCCCAGCTCGTTCAATAACAACATATCCCAGCTCTTTGGTTACCCAAATATCCCAACTCTTTTAATATCCAATATCTCAGCTCTTTTAATACCCAATTATCACAGCTCTTTTAATACCCAAATATCCCAGCTCTTTTAATACCCAAATATCCCAGCTCTTTTAATACCCAAATATCACAGTTCTTTTAATACCCAAATATCCCAGCTCTTTTGATACCCAAATATCCCCTCTTTTGATACCCAAATATCCCAGCTCTTTTAATACCCAAATGTCACAGCTCTTTTAATACCCAAATATCACAGCTCTTTTAATATCCAAATATCACAGCTCGTTCAATAACAACATATCCCAGCTCTTTGGTTACCCAAATATCCCAACTCTTTTAATATCCAATATCTCAGCTCTTTTAATACCCAATTATCACAGCTCTTTTAATACCCAAATATCCCAGCTCTTTTAATACCCAAATATCACAACTCTTTTAATGCCCAAATATCACAGCTCTTTTAATACCCAAGTATCAGAGCTCTTTTAATACCTAAATATCTCAGCTCTTTTAATACCCAAATATCACAGCTATTTCGCTCTATGTTTCTACACATTCCTTTTGTGAGTCTAGATTCATTACTGAATGGTGCAGTAAAACTAAGAATAGAGGCACATTATGATATGCCTCTTAAATCACCAAAGTTATATCCACGAAACGGGATGTTTTTTCTACTTACTGTTACATTCCAAGCAATAACAATTTTAGTAACAAAAAATTTTGGTTGTCACTTTATTTCGGTTTCCAAATGATACTAATGAGTGCCTTTGGTCTCGTCCGTTTTCAGAGATGATTCTGATCGTACTTAAAATAGATGTAGTCATGACTTTTCGTTGTTGAGTGCAATCGGTATTCGATGCTTTTTAACGACACAGAATATCGAGGGTGGGGGAGAAGAACACAATTAAAAGGCCTGATTATGGAAATATGTGTATTTGTAACGTACATAAGGGTACATATACATCCTAAATTTGGAGAAAAGTAATTCCAAAAGTAAAACCACTTTTACCGACTGCGGCGGTAAAAGTGTTACCATTACTGTGGCGATATCAATTTACTTCACTGATGTATTTCAATATGTTCTTATGAAATATATGATAAAACGAACGACTAATAGGAAATATTTAAAACTTATTTAAGATCAACAATAAAGAAGCATGCAAATATTATATTTGTTTGAAGACCTCCCAATTGCATAACCATATAAGATTAAAAAACTTTAGAAATGAATTGTGGGTAGTAATATTGTCCATGCACGAAAGAGTAAGGATAATGCAATAATAATAATAATAATAATAATGTTAACAATAATAATAATAGTAATAATAATAATAATAATAATAATACTAAAAATAATAAGTCGTTTTTCCAACGAGAAGCTTCGTACAAAAAGGTTTATTCAGGCCTTAGACTTTTCCGCTACAATATTACGAATTGTAAACAGGATCTTGTCATCTAATTGATTTCTGCTTGTTTTTAAATAAACGATGCATGCGCCAACCTTCAGTTTTTGCTAAACGGTTGGCTCAGGCAAGCTGATGTTAGTAACAACATTGGTAGCATCTCTAATAAATTGCACTTAGTGGATCTCGTGGGGAAAAAATATAAACCGTAACATTCCGAACATTAGATTGATACCTTGTTAGAGGACTGGGAATTACAAACGATTTCAAACCAGTCCCTGAATAGAACCGTATTATTAGCACTTTCGCGATAGTTAATTGCATGTACAGACGTCGCAATTAAGTCTTTCATGTCAGGGCTAGATCAGGTCAAGTGTTGTTTTTTATTTCTCTCCAAAATTTCAAAAGGGATCTGATTTTTCTCGAAAGGGCACCAAATCAAAAGTATATGTGTATATTATGTACTTAAAGTGTACGTAATATCCAATAAGCGTGCGCAGGCAGAAAAACATAATCAAATTTCAAGCGCGAAGTGATTGGATTTTTTTTTAACCAGGTGGACCGGAAAAGCCGGTCACCACTCTCTATCCGGTCTTGCATATTGTAATGATGTCCGAAAGATTGGTTTGACCCCCAGGGTCATCTAGATGATAATCCATTAACTCTACACAGTAGTAAATAAGCTCCTTGACTGCATCGTACTATACCCTCTACCATACTGAAATGAAGTCATAAACTATGGATGGGAATCAGGCTAAGTATTGTGACATAATTGTCACATTGCAACATCACCTTTCGACCTATTTTATGACATCATCGGCCTTGTGTTTCTCCCTTCATGTAAAGAATTCCTCTTTCTTTCTCCTTGTTACGCATAATCCGCATTAGAACAACGTAAAAGAAACGATTTCAGAAATTGCACTCTAAATATGAGTATAATTCAGAAATCACTGTCACATGCATATTTATAGCACTGAAACATTGGTTGCATATTACAAATGGGAGATAATCACTGGCAGGAATGAGAATGAATATTTATATAAAATAAACAGACAGATAGATAGATAGATAGATAGATAGATAGATAGATAGATAGATAGATAGACAGACAGACAGACAGACAGACAGATAGATAGATAGATAGATAGATAGATAGATAGATAGATAGATAGATAGATATATTGTTATGTATATGTTGTTTAATTTATATTTGATTTGACTTAATTGTTCGTAAGTTTTAAAATCTTTATAGTTTTAATTTCATTACATGTCAAAGTAATGTAATTTTGTTTACTAGGAATTTTATATTTTCCAAACAATTACGTTCGACCCGAATCTTTTCATAAATACCATACAATAGAAACAGTGTCTATTCTCAGCTTAGTTTTCGACCTTGATTCAGAAATCACTGCAACAAACAAACAACGTTCTATATTTTTCTTTTCTCGGAGTAAAATGATTGGATAAGGTCATACTGGGAGTATGTGCTTTTAGATTGTAAACGGCCATATTTCGCAAGTATGGGTTTTCCGAAATCGCACAATAGTTAAATTTATTAGTGATGTTTAGAGAGATATTTCTCAGTTTGGGCTTTTATACTGGACACTGGAAAAGTGTTTGTTTGTGACAAGTTTGGAGTTACATTCTAATTTGCATTCAAATTATTTGGATTTTAGAAGATTAATTCTTTTTCCTGGAAGTGTTTGAGTGCTCATACAGACTTATTGGACAAAGATATTTCTTTAAAGTTTATTCGGATTTGAAATACCGGAATATTATTTTCTGTAGTTCACAAAGAACTGTAAACGCATCAGCGCTATTCTGACTACAGTATACGTCATCACCTTCCAGTTTGGAACTTTCGTCGGGACTCGAACTTGAATTCATTAGAACATTTCATTACTAGGACCCCTAAAAATTAATTCGTGGATTAGTCTTGGATTATTTTTGGATTCGATTTTTTAAAGCCGTAAGTTCATAGTTTTTTATTTTTACATTGTTTTCTTTCCAGGGAAATAAATTATTTGTTACATTTTTCAAAGCTTGTTGTTTTCACTCTTTCTTTTGTTACTGTTTATTAGAGCCTAAACAAGTAATACAAGAAGATATATAAAAATATATAGATAATATATTAAATAAATAACAGAAGCAACAACAAGCAACAACAACAACAACAACAACATAATAATAATAATAATAATAATAATAATAATAATAAATAAATAAATAAATAAATAAATAAATAAATAAATAAATAAATAAATAAATGAATAAATAAATAAATAAATAAATAAATAGTATTTTCCTGGTGGGAACAATACTTGATCCAATTACTTTAACTATACATACGTATATTCATTATTTCACCTATATGTAGATTAAAAACAGAACAACTTAAATGTATTAATTGATTTAGTGTTTGATGAACCCACAATTATATAAAAATTCTAAATTATGTGATGTTGCCATCAACAAAATACTTCTGAGATTTCAAGCAGAATCGTATTTCTGATTCGGAATTGGTGAAATGTATGAAGAAAATATAACAGTAAAAAATACATGTATGTATATAATAAAAGTATATTTTTTAATCCACTCGTAACCTCAGCACTGATGATTTAGTTTCTTACAGCAAATTCATATATTATTACTGTATATGTTTGCTTTTTGAAAAGTTTCCTCTCAAGGGCTGTAAGATCACATCCAAATTTAATAGTATTTTCTGCGTTCGTATAAAGAGGACAAGATGTTTAATTTGTGTCAATACTGTTTCCCAAAACGTGTTCCGTTAATGAACTATTCAGGTTGTAGGGCACCGATTAAATCTCATTTATAGAGCAATAGTACTTTCGCTTAAGTATGTGATAAATTGATCTTTCATCCACACCTTAATGATAACATGAAGTCTGTACATAAATAGTGAGTTCACTATGAAGGGAGTCAATAGAATTGTTAATACTTATTGGTCCATCGTATGCACCGCATCATTTCCTAATGCGCACTACTTAAATTCTTCGTGTGTGCCGCATCATTTCCTAATGCGCACTACTTCAATTCTTCGTGTGTGCCGCATCATTTCCTAATGCGCACTACTTCAATTCTTCGTGTGTACCGCATCATTTCCTAATGCGCACTACTTCAATTCTTCGTGTTAACCGCATAATTTCCTAATGCGCACTACTTCAATTCTTCGTGTGTACCGCATCATTTCCTAATGGGCACTACTTCAATTCTTAGTGTGTACCGCATCATTTCTTCCTGTGCGCTACATTACTTATTTTGAATTTGATGTGTGCTGCTGTAAGCAAGCGAAAAATTAATGTCCATAATTAAAATTTGCACGGATTGATATAAGCGAAACAGGCAGTCATTTAGAACCAACATTTAGTAAAGAATCTAAATCTTAAGATCTAGAAACAGCACGTGACTTTAATGAGGCCCACCTTTCAATTGCTCTTTCCTAGAGGTTTAATCTACGGTGGGCTCACCAGCTATGCAGTATGTATAGCCTATTCAAATATAGTCATGTTGATTTCGACCCATGTTCATTGTTCTTCGAGCTAGCTTTATAGTGCTAGAAAGGAATGTTCCATGTAAAGGAATGTTCCATGTATTTCTAAACTTTGAATTCTCTATAATAATGGATTAACACCAGGGACGTCATTTCAAATTTTTTCGGCAACAGCCTCCCCCCCCCCCCCCATGACGTCTCTGGCTAACACCATTTATATAGACAATGCAATAGTTAGGAGTTCACAATCATAATATACTCGTGCACGTGGATCATTGGAAACTGAAAATCTGGATTGATAGGGACTCAAAGGTTCATTCCAGAATGTTGTGGTGATGTCATATACAGCTTAGCTAACAAATTTCCATCTACCGTACTGTATCTACTTGTCGTCGAGTTATATAGTACAGACCAGTGTATACTCTTATTCCTTTGCAAAATGTGATCTTGCAATGTCAGAGGACATTACATTCTCCGACAGTTTGCCCAACTTTAAATCGGTCAATTGTATTGATTTATCCTTGATAAGTGTTTCGTAAGGATATAAATCTAGCGTGTTTAAACCCTGAATAATATTAACGCATGTCACGAAAAGAGCAAAAAGGAAAATTAATGCACGTTTCGAAACGTGTTTTACTATTATATAATTGAGTTTAACGTTGCTGAACATAAAATGAAACTGTATCGGAAACCCACTAACGAAATCAAATTGGGAAAAGTTCATTGCACAAAGAAAATTCTGATCAATTATTTAAAACATTTGTAAAGTTGATTTGAAAAGACTAAAGACCTGTCCTTTGATTCGAACATAATTCAGTAAGTGTTCCTGTAACAACTGATGTACGGTGAATATATCCACGAAATAGTAAATGTTCAGACCCAAACTTAATATGCCGAGCATGAAATTCTCGTGCTTAATGCAGGGAAAACATGAATGATGTAGGAATTTGAATAATACGTCACTGCTTGATTTGTGTATGGTAGAAATACATATATGGTAGTGTTCTATTAGGTATGATAAAAACAGCAGACCAAGTGTGTGTCAAATGTCAAGAATAAGCTACCACATGTTAGTTTTAACCACCTAAGGAGATTAATTTTGAAAGATAATAGATCATTGAGCTCGATTCATTACTTGTTATTTTGAAGAAAAAGATTGTTCGTAGTTTCGATTTCTTTGTTAATAGCTGACTATTGATATAAATGAACATTGTATATCGATTACGGCATTCTTATGCTAAGTGATGGAAATAACGGTGTTACAAGTGTCGCTAAAATCCCAAACAATACATATTTATACGATGAACCAGTCAAATTATAAGATGAACCAGTCAAATTATACGATGAACCAGTCAAAAGAAAAATAATATACTGACTAAATGTACAAATATTTATTAAAAATATTAAAAACACCAAAAGGACAGCAGTTTCGGTAGTCCTTTATAATGGAGATGTGCTCTATGAATTTTTGTTTGAAAGGCTTTTAAGTTTTCTTGTCGATAAAGAGTTACTTTTGACAAAAAGACAACCAAGTAAAATTGATTAACACAGGTTGCAGATACAGGAAACCTTGTATACTTTGGGAAAGGAGCAGATCTTATATTTAGAGAAATAAATAAAGTTGTGACATGCCAATATTCAGCAAAATAGTACTTTAAGGTTTTATGGTGAAACACAGAAGGTAATCTAGTTTTCTCCTTTTGGGCACTGCAGAAAGCATATATCAGAGTATACTTTTTTAAAAATGGTTTATATTTGCTCACGCTTTGTGGGCACAGACGAAATGGCAGGTTTCTCAGAAGGATTCTTCCATAAAGATTTTACCTTCTTTCATGCTAGCATATTAGTAACATCCAAAATTTTTTCCAGCAGATTGAGACCCTCTATTTTTTTCAGGCCTGGATGAGATTTAGACTCTCCGTCTATTCAGGTCTGGAGGAGATTTGGACCTTCTATTTATTCAGGCCTGGATGAGATTTGGACTATCTGTCTCTTCAGGCCTGGGTGAGATTTAGACTTTTTTATCTCTTCATGCGTGGATAAGAGTTAGATCATCGGTATATTCATGCGTGGATGATATTTAGACCCTCTGTCTATTCAGGCCTGGATGAGATTTAGACTCTGTCTATTCAGACCTGGGTGAGATTTAGACTTTTTATCTCTTCATGTGTGGATAAGAGTTAGATCCTCGGTATATTCATGCGTGGATGATATTTAGACCCTCTGTCTATTCAGGCCTGGATGAGATTTAGACTCTGTCTATTCAGACCTGGGTGAGATTTAGACTTTTTATCTCTTCATGTATGGATAAGAGTCAGATCCTCTGTAATTTCATGCGTGGATGAGATTTAGACTCTCTGTCTTTTCAGGCCTGGATGATATTAAGATCCTCCTCTGTCTTTTCAGGCCTGAATGAGATTTAGACTCTCTGTCTATTCAGGCCTATATGAGATTTGGACCTCCAGAAGTGGATGAGATTTAAACCCTCTGTATATTCAGGCCTGGATAAGATTTAGTCCCTCAGTCTATTCAGGCCTGGATGAGCATTAGACTTTCCACTTATTCAGACGCGATGCGATTTTAACATCCTGTCTATTCAGATGAGTATGAGACATATCACATCTGTCTATTAAGACGTGGCTGAAGTTTATACCTTCTGTCTCTTCAGGCGTGAATGAGATTTATACCTCCAGGAGTGGATGAGATTTTGACCCTCTGTATATTTAGACCTAGATGAAATTTAGAGCCCCTGTCTATGCAGGCCTTAACGAGATTTAGATTTTCTATATATTCATGCGCGATGCGATTTTAACCTTCTTGCTAATCAGCTATGGATGAAATTTAGATCTTCTATCTATACAGGCGTGGATGAGATGTGGACAGTTTGTTTATTCTAGTGTTGATGCGATTCATACCTTCTATGTATTTAGGCCTGGGTGCGATTTAGACCCTCTGTCTATTCAGGCAGGGTGAGATTTATATATTCTGTCTATTCATGTGTGGATGAGATTTAGACGTTATATCATCTCAGGCGTGAATGAGATATAGGTGTTTTAATTCGAATGAGAAGTAGACGAGATAGTTCTTGCTAGCGAAGATGTGTGAGTTTGCGTTTTTACATACATTTGTATCAAACACCTCTGCACAGCTCAATATCAGTGTTTTTATTTATTTTCACTTACAAATTATTCAAGATCAATTTTATGCAAATCTTCTAAGCTTCAATATCTTAAGAGTAAAATATTTTTATTTGAAGACGATTTGGTTTGGGAGATAACTTTAGAGCATATATGAAGTTAAAACAAGATTGAATAGCATCATGGATCGGTACCCGATCCTTGTGTGTGTGTGTGTGTGTGTGTGTGTGTGTGTGTGTGTGTGTTTGTGTGTGTGTGTGTGAGAGAGAGAGAGAGATTTCGATTTTTAATGTACCCTCAAATCTCTACGATGACTGTAGTGTGGATGTTTATAGTGATGTCTAGCACTGGGGCGTCGTACGGCAGACATGCATCGTGATTATCATGACACCAGGCCGATCAGTCCTAATTCTAACCTCTTAATGCTGAGTGCCTAATGAGGCAGGTTTTTAGTATCACTTTTTTAATAAGTATTCGGTATGACTCAGCCGGGGTTTGAACCCACGAACTTCCGTATCAGAGGCGGACTCTGTAACCACTAGGCCACCGGAGCAGTCTACTTGATCCTTACTTTCCTTGAAATATATCCTCGGTGTGTCCTGGACAGGATACACCAGAAGGATTGATATTTTTAAGGGAAAGTTGTTGTTGTTGTCGTCGGGTTTAACGCCATTTTTCAGCACACGATAGGCTATACATGGCGGCCAGTAATAATAGTGGAGGAAGTACCCGGAAAACCCCAGAAAGAACCACCGACCCACGAGCATCTACTGGCAAGCTTTATCACATACCCACATTGGCTGAATTCGAGACTCGAACCCACGCAGACAGAGGTGCGATGGCAGTGATCCGTAACGAAGAGCGCTTTAGACCAGTCGGCCACTCGGGGCCCCCTTTTGTGGGACAATGCATTTCATTATTGTTCGTCAGGATTATATGATTTGATTAACAAAAACCAAATAAACGGTATGCGCCTTATTCTAGTGTGAGGATTGCATTGTCCAACTTTGATGTTTATAGAATATCAGAGTGAACAAATATTATTTGATGTGGAAAGCGTTTAATTACTTTACTTTTTCTGGACAGTGACGATTCGAACTCCACGAAGAGTTTTGTTTACCAGAATTTCACGCACGTTATATGTTATTTAGATCAATCGGGATCACCTGATTTGTATTGCTCTGAAGCTATTGTGCGAATATCACAGAAAATGCATATATGATTCTATAACGTTATACAGTCCATTCATTATTGTCAGTCATTAACAGTGACTAAGCTTTAACACGGAATCTACTGTTTCTAACTTCAAAGAAATTTATGGAAGCAATCCATATTTCAATCAAATCATCCGTAATAGTGTAGAAGCATTGGACTTTGGTCTAGACAATAACGAGCACCGATGAGCAAGGTTAGCTTGAATTTTAACTGATTGATTTGAATCTTCAAAGTAAACGTAAACGATTTAAATACACACTGATGAGTGGAAATACAGAACTAATTTTCACCCAGGAAAAGCATGTGCACGACAGAAAAACGAGCGCACTACAGTTCCGTTATAACGTTACGCTTATCGTAGTACTTGTAGTTAGATTGATCCCACGATGTCACGTGATTAAAACGTCTGTTGTCGCATGTTTCACCTGGTATTTTTCTAGTTTATGAAACTATCCCTAATTAAACGAACGTTCACTGACTGTATAGTAAACATGATTTCTGACGTCATGTTTCGCACAGTTATGATGCATTTGCCAGGTATCATGTAGACATATCATTTGGACCATTAGATTCATACAATAATAGACGAAGAAACAACTGAGAAAGACATCATTATAATTATCTTGTATCTTAACTTTATACAAAATATATACATATTCAGAAGAAACCGAAGAAGAAAGTTGCTTGCATATTTTCAGCATATAGTTAAGCTGAATGAAATGTTTTGGCAGTTCCTTCGATATCGTATATAAATCCATCTGATATAGAAGTGATATTAATTATTGTAAAGTTTTGTCAACAAGCTTGTGTTTGATGACCGTCATTTTTCATGATAGTTGGGCGTGATAGGTCATTTGCATGAAATTAGAGTGGATCAAGTTTTTGGACAATCAAATAATTTTTCCATTTCATTGTCTCCACTGAAAGCCAACATAATGAAGATTTTTAAGAATCACAAGTCTTTTTCCTTTTTTTTTTTTGAATTTGAAAATAATATGTTACGGTAAATTTTACATTGATAAATAAATCAGTATATGCAGTTGCTAAGGCGATATAGTTTAAATTAGATATGAAACATTTATATTCAGAGAACTGGTTAAAAAAGCCCTACAATATACAAACACACGTGCAATTACCTCTCAGTAATTCATGGGATAACACTAGTCAAGCAAAACTGAGAGCACAGAAGTCGGAATACAAAAAAATAACAAAAACAGAGGCCATTAATAGTTTAAAGGTAGATGGTGTAAATAAGTACAACTGTGATTATGACTTGGGATGAATTGTGACTTCTGTCTGACATAAGGCACTAAACCTAAACTGTAATATTAATTTAAATAAGGATATTTGAAAAAGTGTTCTATATCTGTTGAATTTTTGAGGAAATATAAACTTATAAATCAGGTTGATGAACAATTCAGACAAAGTAACTGACACAACTCATGTTAAAATAATTGAAAATATGCTTGAAATCGATAGTATATTAATGTACGCACGTCTTCTATCCGAGTGAAGAAGATTAGAGGGCACAGATATCAATCGTCTAGTTAATGTTAAAATGCAGGAGTGAAATTGAAAAGTTATTATCGGTCGGTCATTTTTCGTGCGGAACATGATTTATTTTACGACAGATTGATCTTACAGTTTATAGTGCACAGAAGAATCGATGCGCGTGAACCGAAACAACAATCTCAGATGCAAAGTGTATTTACAACTGAACCAAATTGCTGGAAATTGCTTGCAATCAAATATAATTAATATCTACATGCTAACGTAAAAAAAAAAGACATTTTTAAAATTATCAGAAGTGCACGCAAAAAGCAAACTTAAAGTTATTGTCATATTAGGTTTTAAATACATTCATGGTTCAACATTTATCAATGTAAATACAAATACTGAGTCACGTTATGATTTACCCCCACCCTCAATAATTAATTCACGAATTGTTTCGGTAATTTCTTACCAAATAACTATTATATTTGAAGGAAAGGTAACTGCTAGTACGAAAATTGTCGCGGAAATCTCAAGCACTCGTGCCCGTTCAAATTTGGGTTGGCTCAAATTTTAACGATTATGCAGCTTTGTGATAATTTTCACATGAGTTTTAAGTAAGAACTAGTAATATAAAGAATAAATTGTCTGTCTCTTAACCCTATAAACATGCAATTGACACGTTTTCAATCTCAGTTTAAGATTCCGGGAATTAAAATTTGTGAGAATTAGATGCATGGTTTTATGTAACAATTAAGCCCTAGCAAGAACGTTTGCCTCTCTAGATTTTATATTAAACCGAATGGAAACGAGATGGCGAACGGTTTAATATATATCATGCCGTAATGACTGGGAAAATATCTAAGCTGTTCTGGCAGGATTTGTCAGACAGCGTAATTGAGTTTTTGCTGACCATTCTGAGGCAAAAGGGTAGACAATCATCTAATCGGACCTGAAGTAATTTCAAAGCACGTCACATCGAAAGTCTAAAGAAAAGATTAAACAGATATCATCTTACTTAAGTTTATTCCACCAAGCTTCATACAAGAATAATGTAAGTTGTTGTTGTTGTTGCATGGTTTAACGCCATTTTTCAGCACAAGATAGGCTATACATGGCGGCCAGTATAAATGGTGGAGGAAGAACCCGGGAAACCCCCGGAAAGAACCACCGACCCACGAGAAGCTACTGGCAAGCTTTCTCACATAACCACATTGGCCGAATCCGAGACTCGAACTCACGCAGACAGAGATGAGATGGCAGTGATCCGTAACGGTGAGTGCTTTAGACCACTCGGCCACTCGGGGCCCCAGTATTGTAAGTATAGGACAATGATACGTTCTTGTATGATGAACAAATATTGCATCGATTAAAAACCATAGTTCAGATACTTCTGCGTAAGACCTCACTCGTCATATGACAAATTTATTGTCCCGTGTCCCTTTGGTCAGCATTTCCTCTTACACTCAAATTAGATTGAAATGTTATCATTATATGTATAGATCACTAGTATAAACAGTACGCACTTTATACCATTTAGAAAGTCCCTGAAATATTATAACTAACTACTACCATAATAATGGAATTTGGCAAATGTTGCTTTCAACAATTATATATTTAATGACTTAATACAAGAACAATGTATTTCTCCAATGATATAATACAACACTGGACATGGGAGATAAATCTGTAGAGAGAAGGCAGCTGGTTATTTCCCTCGACTCAATATAAATAAACGTACACAGTCACAAAGTCTGCTGCATAAGTAAAGGTTTGAATATAAATGGTGGAAATATGTATAAATAGCTGTGGGAACGCCCAGTGACCATGTCGGTTGGTCAACTAACATATTCTCACGAGTGGGCAAGCAGCTAGTAGGATGGCATAATCTCTGATTAGTTCTGTTTGGTTAGGCGTTTTAGATTTAGATACGTAAGATTGGCAAACTCCTTCTGCACCTCATGGATTAGTTCCTTTTATCTCGATCGTCAGACCTGAGTTCATTCGCTGTGGCAAGAAGCAAACAATTACATAAAAATTAATCGCGCCAGCAACCAGACGATAACAATCCAGCACAGTCCTATAAACAGGCTGCTACTTCCTTTGTAGGAAATTCCGGTTCATTTGCTTTATTAAGGTTAGCACTAAGCATATTTACAAAGTATAACTTTTCCGAGCTTGTCAGTCGGGCCAAACAAAAGACCTACTTACTAATTTTACGAAGCAAACATTTCACAGTTTACGAGTAGGTCTACATATTCGACAGTCTTGGCGTCGCAGTCCATTTTTGCTTGATTTTCACTGCCTGTAAACCAATATTTTTTGGGTGGCTAACGCATCTTTTTTTTTTTTCTGTGCGAGATGTCGTCGGTCATTTTACGTTTCCGCCAACACATTCTTGAGCTCAGCTATGGTAATGATTTTATCTTAGATAGTTACAATGTTCAGGTTGGCTATTGTGTTGAGACAACTTTAAAACCTCGCGAGTTCTCAATAAACACGTATTATTGAATGTGAACGTGACGAAATTATTTTGTCTCTAAAACTGGCTTCGCCGGTCACTATCGAAATATCACCGACAACGAATCCGACTGGTATACCTATGATAGCTGCCTTGGTCAGGACTCCCGCTTGGACATGACTACTAGTGGTTGCTGTAGCGATTCTGCAAAGAGCATCGTTATATATGCACTTGTGTTTCATGCGTAGCGCAGATTTCTGGGTGATTTCATCTCTCAGCTGATGTTCCGTTTCCATTAGTGTCTTACGTCTGTAACATTGAGGACCTATGATAGTTCTTATGTTAATAACGTAAGAATGCAGTATAATTGCTCAAAATATGCACACGCGCATCTAACCATTTTCTCTTTTTTATTTGTTTCAACTGTCATATAAATGTAACACTTTGTGCCTGATGTATAGTTAAATCTCCAGCAATTGCTCGTTTATGGGGTTTAACACCACATTTATATAGAAAATATATACAAACAAATTAAGCCTTTTAATGTTGTCTGAAATGATCGTTTTCGTCTTTGTCCCAAAATTATTACATGGACATGTGCGTTCTAGGTGATTACACTCGAGATTATTCTGCTGTTGGTTAGTGCTGTATAAAATAATCCTTAAGTGTTTTCGTGCGTTGCTGCTCAGACATTGACTGAGTATTTTCACGTGCTAATGCGATGATTCTAAGCCGTCTTTGATCTGGTATTTATATAGATTTGATACAGGTGGTATCAATTGTTGATTTCTGATTTGTTGATGTATTGCTCTTAACAGTAGTATATTTCAGTACACACAAGGTTTATTAACACCGTTTACACGCAGATATGCTTACGCATTTTAATTTTGCCTTGTTGCTGACTAAATGCACAAAACATACGAAATGCCTGCTATTAACCTTTAGGGTTATTACTCGCCCGGCTGCGGTACTGATGTGTCTCTGAATCAGTTTGCCACTAAAGTAGAAGATTTGATTTACCAATCGGGTTGTTACTGATGCTTACCCCGGTGTGCTTGTGATTTGTCAAGAACGAACTGGAAACCGTAAATCGTCCAACAAGGACATCCAAGAGTTGAGATCCTGGTTGTAATCAGCTAAATTCGGGGAATCAAAGAATAGGTCTTTCCGTTTGCATCTATCAAAGACTATGTTTATACTGTCAAAGAGTGCATGAATACTACCAATGCTGAGATGAATAAATATGCGGATGCAAACATTACTGAGCCGCTATAAATTATACCCTCAATACTACGTGTTGTAACGTTCAAGGAATAATACTCTAAACATGTATGGAAAACACTAATTTATAAATCTTTGCAAGTGATCAATTTTTTTGAAACTCTCTTGAATATGACTTTGATAATCGTATACCTCACATTTTAAAGGCGCGCGAGCATAGATTATACTTGCTTATCTTAACCGAATTAAGGGCTGGTGAGGTAGAATACTAGTTCTGATAAATGGGTAGTCGAATCTATGTTGGATATCATCAATTCCACGTCGTGGCAGACATTACAATGTTGTGTTGCAGGACAATAGCCGGAGATAAAAATTCAATTTGAATGACTCAACGTTTATCCGGTCTAGTAATTAGCCATGTTTGCTGTTTATATTTAGGATCTGTTCTTACATAAAAGTGTTGGATTATGATCGAGGTTATGAGTCTGCGGAGTGTTGGAACGGATAACCAGTGATGTTAACGGGCATTGTAATGTGATTTATTATTGGAGAATAATTGCAGAAGGCGTTCTATACTATTTATTAAATACAAAACATCAATACAGCTAAGAAGGGCAGTAAAGACTACCCGGAAGGTATTTTTCTCCTGGAATATAAACCAAAGTGAATGCATAACATAAACTTGCTGTTGGTGGGTATCGTTCTAATTCCATGTAGAATATCTGATTGATTTTACTCTCAAGTGATATTTCAAAGTTACTTAGATTAAGGATTACACTACATCTCTCCCCTCCTGAGAAGATTACATTAAAACGAAACGTGATCTGATGACGGCATTTCTAAACAAGCTACATCAGATTAATTTTTACAAGTTCTATCTCTCAGGTGGCTTTTACAATCTTCCCGAACGTGTGAAATATACGTTTTGATTGGTCGGCACTGCTTTGCTTTTACCTGTCTTAGTCAAATTATCACTGTTTGAAACAGCCACTCTGAGAGGTTTCGATAATGTAGTAGGCATGGGAAATTAAATTTCTCATATTACGCCGTATCTCTCCCTCGTCAGTTTCTACCATGTATGAACAAGGTGTAGATGCCTTAGTTTTAACAATGCCTGAAGCAAAATTATCTTTAATCGATACTTTATTCCCCACCTGATGTTTTTACATATTTCGGGTGCAATGTCGACGATCATAATTTCTCTTTTGCGTTTGCTTTTGATAGTTTTCCGATTTCTTCAGTTTGTTTCATTAAATCTGGCCATTTCAGCTTTAAGTTGTTTGGTGCCATCTGCAAAGTAGTTTGTAATTTTCCTCCCATCATTAATTCGGCAGGACTGTATCCATTTGGTAATGGTGTTGCGCGATACGTCAACAGGGCTTTATAAAGATCGTTTGCTTTTGTTAGGCATTCTTTTAATTGTTTGAACACCTCTTTCGGCGAGGCCATTGCTCTTTGGATATTTTGGACTCCTGGTAATATGCCTGAATCATGAAGTTGTCGCAACTTATTTGAGCATTGTGGATGTGTAATGCGGACCATTATCTGAAACTAATACTTCTGGTATACCGTGTCGCGCAAAGATTGATTTGAGATGATTGACAATTGCTTTCAAACCCGTGCCTTTCATATTTGCTACGTCGATGCATCATGCGAAATTATCAGTTACCAAGAGATGTGTTTTGACCATTCGGTTCAAACAAGTCTGAAGCGACTCTTTTCCAAGGTCCGCTTAGAAATTCATTTGGTATCATTGATTCAGCTTGACCTCTTGAGTCTTTGATGCAATTTTGACAAGACTGCACACGTGTTCTAGCTGATTACTTAGGCCAATCCACCAAAGTGACATTTTGGAGCGTTCTCTGTATTTAACTATGCCTTGGTGATCATCGTGAATTCTCTCTAGGATCTACGTATGATTCAGGTAAGACAAGGCATGTCCCTTTCATTAAAATACCATTTTGACTGTAAATTAACCTCCATCTGCCCAGTATGATTGAAGTTTTCCGTCAGTATTGGATTTCCCTGGCCAACCCTTTTCACAGAATTGTACAAGTTGTTTGCAAATCAAATCATTTCGATATTCAGACTTTATTTGTTCATGTCGAGTATTTGATGCAGTCAAATTACTAAGTACGAAATCAACATAGGAGTTAGTTTCAGCCTGAAATTCTCCGTCACTCTCAGAGTGATAAGTTAAAGGTGTTCTGTATAGAAATCAGCAGTTAATAGATTTTTGCCTGCAACATTAACTATACAAAAGTTGAATCTCATCAAATGCATTCTAAAGCGTTTAATTCTAGGGGATAAATCTCCCAACATTTTTGTGCTCATTAGTGGTACTAATGGTATATGGGCAGTTTCGAGTTTGAATTGTGACCCAATTAAACAGCTACAGAAGCGTTCACAAGCCCAAGTGATTGAAGGGGCCTCTGCCTATTTAAGCATAGCTTTACTCGGTTTCTGACATGCCTCGCGATGGGAACATCACCGGTTTAAGAGTGATACCGTTGCAATGAACCTAGTCCAAATGAAGATGCATTTGCAGATCTTGTTTCTCGTTTTAGATCATAATGTGCTATAGTTGTTGAAGATATAGTTTCTTGCTTGATATCTCTAAATACTTTTTATTGATCTGGACCACAAGTCCATGAGTTTTTACGTTCAAAAGCTCGCGTAATAGTTTTGATTTTCATGCAAAATTTGGACTAAATATTCCAAGCTGATTTCCCATACCGAGAAATCATCTTATATCTGTTACGCATTTTTGGAGTTTCCATTTCAGCTATAGCTTTGAATTTTCCGGATCAGGTAGGCAACCATTTTATTCAACAACATGCCCAATAAACCTAATGGATAGTCTCAAAAATTCACACTTTTCAACCTTCAAATTGACGCCGGCCTTTTGAACTGATCTCATGACCGTTTTTTGTCTTTCGGCATGCTGCTTCTGCGTTTCGCCCCCCCTCCCCCCCATAAGAAGATTGTCATGTGACAGAATGTTCCGCCATGTCGCTCCAGAGTATCTGATATACCTTTCTGAAAACATTCAGGCGCGGAGCTTATTCCTAATGGAAGGCGATTAAAATAAAACCTACCAAAAGGAGTAATGAAAATTGTAAGGCGGCGTGAATCTTCTGACAGTTTTATCTGCCAAAATCCTGCGTCTGCATTAAGTTTGGTGCAAGAATTTGCACCTGATAGATTTGCAAGGGATTTTTCAACTGATGGTAGTGGGTGGTTCCCTCTTTCAACTGATTCATTCAGTTTAGTTAGATCCACGCAAATTCTTACGGTACCGTTTGGTTTCGGAACGACAAATATTGCCGCTCACCACTAAGAGCGCTCATCTACTTTTGAAATATCACACATTTTCCCATTATATCAAACTCCTTTTGAACTTTATTCAGTAAAGGGATAAGAACCTATCTTGGAGTAGATAAGGCATAAAGCTTGCCATTTTTGTTCAGATTTATGTTATAGAACCATTTTTTCCCGTAGACCTTTAAAGAAATTTAGGAATTTCTTGCGATAATCCCAGTCTAAATTTATGGATTTATTGTGACTTTTCATTTCATTTTGTGAGTTTTTATCTGAGGCATTTACTGAGGATATATTTACCTGTTCAATAATCTTGTGAACCTGAATCTTGGGCCTGCTCATGTGTGCCTGATTCAGTCCCTTTACAACAAATATGTCTTGTACACTGTACACTTTGCTAGATTCCAGTCCACATGTAAATTTTCCCAACAATTTATGTTCAGGGTTTCCAGGTCAATACAGTTTTCAATCAGACTTTGATTGTTTTTGGTCTCTGATTGTTTGTAAATTCCTCTCAGGAATTACAGTCACGTCAGCTCCCGTATGAATTTTGAATAAAAATTGAAGTGTTGTTCAATCTCACACGCGTTATCCTCGGCTGACCCTTCTTTGTGCAAATAGTCCCTAGAAATCCAGGTTCCGCTCTCGAGTTTATTGTGAAAACTGCTTATTTTGACAGGCAGCATTTTACGTAGTGTCCGCTTTTCTTACAAACTTAACTTTTTTCCACATCTCATGCATCCTTTTATGTTGACACTATTCTATCGAACTTTTGGAATTTTATGTTATTGTTTTCCATATTTCAGTAAAGCCGATTTTACTGCACCCATTTCAATCATTCGTTCTCCAGTTGTTCGTATAATTGATTGTTGCTTTTTCACAGCCTCATTTTGTCGAGCTTGATTAACGGCAGACTCTAGAGTTAGTTTTGCATCTATCTGAAATTTTTCCGACTGTTTTGAATCTCGCAGTCCATCTACGAGTCAGCCTCTAAACATTTCATAATGTGATTGCCCGAAATTACAATTATCTGCTAACACATAGATAGCTATAATTAAACTGTCCACTTTTTCTACCTCTTCCTGTTTTTTATATATTAAATGTTGCCCTTTCAAAAATTACATTCCTCTTTGGAATGGAATATCGCATGAATCTATCTGTCACGGGCTTCCACTTCATTTGATCTTCTTCTGTCAGGTTGAACGAAGACAAAATTTTATCAGCCTCTCTTCTCATAGAATAAATCAAGGTATTTACTTGATTTTATTCATTATTTTCACTAAGTCCAGATATTTGACGAAAGCGTTTAAAGCGCTGAACCCATTTTTATTAAGTTTCAGGTCTCAAAAAGTCAAATTTGGCCGGATGTGTAAATTGAAATGAAGCCATTTTCAACTCTGATAATTTCAACATTATGGCTGTAATGCTATTTGCTATTGAAGAATAATTGCAGAAGGCGTTCTATAATATTTATTAAATACAAGACATCAATACAGCTAGGAACTGGAATAAAGACTGCGCGGAAAGTATATTTTCCATGGAACATAAACCCTAGTGAATGTATAACATAAACCAGCTGTTGGTGTGTATCAGTTCTAGTCCAGTGTGGAATATCTAATTGCTTTTACTGTCAAGTGATATTTCAAAGCTACTTAGATTAACGCGTACACTACATTCATAACAATTACTTTTCACTTATCTATGGAACGATGTTAGAGACCCTCATATACACTGAAATATGTTTGTGTTAATTTTAAAGAAAATAAATTAAAAGTGGGTATCAACCTACTGTGTAAGTACCAACTCGGAGCCAGCTTTGAATCATTGCTTTAACAGGTGAAAACCGAATACATATTAATGTTATATGTGCTAGGAGTTTGTGTTTTTTAATTATTTTCATTGACTAGTAATGACGTGTACCTAAGGAATTGATTTTTATAAACAATAAATGGCAATTTGTTATAACTTCATAACTCTCAACAAGCAAGAAAATAACACAAACTTAAACAATTTAGTCATTTGATTATCCAACAATGAGTCTCGAGTGATTCAGAAAATTATCTCAACATTTACAATGACCTGCTAAAGCGCTCTTCGTTACGGATCACTGCCATCTCACCTCTGTCTGCGGCGGTTCGAGTCTAAGATTCAGCCAATGTGGGCATGTGAGAAAGCTTGCCAGTAGCTTCTCGTGGGTCGGTGGTTCTTTCCGGGGTTTTCCAGGTTCTTCCTCCACCATTAATACTGGCCGCCATGTATAGCCTATCGTGCGCTGAAAAATGGCGTTAAACCCCACAACAACAACAACAATGACCTAAGTGACTTTGACAAGTCTGAAAACAAATTTGTGTACTCTCAAGTGTTTTAACTGAGACAATAGTTTAGGGACGCCCGAAAATATTTATTCTGTTAATAGCAAACGCCAGTGTTGGTGATCGGGCGCTAGCCTCGCTTGATATTTGAATTCCACATCAAAGAAGAAATACAAACATCATTGCAAACTTCAATTTAGCACCAAGTCTTCATTGTGGACCTCTTTGGTTTTTGAACCCACCACACCCCACCTACTATTAATGTCATGTCCACAAAGGAAATTTAGGCTATTTATATGCGAACCACTAGCTGTATATTGTAGTATGTTGAAAGTCTATAATGATTTGCATATATTTCATTAATGCTATTAAAGTCCGTAACCAATGGTACTAATCGTAATAGCCAACACTCTTTAAACGTGCCGTCTTTCTGATAGTCGAGGTTAGATTTCTTTTATATTTATGTATTAGATAAATCGGTCTGGTCTAGTAAAAAAAATTTATTAGGACATACGAGCACTGTTCATGTTTTTGTAGTTACTAATTATTAGCTTCTATTGAAGACAACTTGGGACTAAGTCCCTATTACAGGTTATTGTTGTAATAAATAATATGAATTACAAAAAAATTACTAATTGGTTTAAATTGATAAAAAAAAAAGTAATTTGCTTATATTTGGAGGCATCAGTGAGTTTCTGTGGCGAATATTAGCTCTTCTTTAAAAAAACGTCAAAATTGGAATTCCTCAAGGCTCTATTTTTGGTCTTTCTCCGTTTCATTAATGATTTACCACTTCATCTGCATGTCAATGAAACTGGCCTTTTTGCTGTTGGCACAGCCTTGCATTCCATGAATTATACAATCGCTTCCTTTCAACAAAACGTACAACCGGGCACTATACTGTACTGCTATACTGTATTGCGAAACTAGCAAAATAAATTTAAACACAGAAAGAACGGTATGACAATCGGATAAAGGTAAATAATACAGAAATAGAGGATATCATAATATTTGTTCAGTGAAACGAAATTAAATAACGGAAAATTACACATATTTTAGGTACGATTATTGATAAGTATTTATTTTGGAGAAATCAAATGAAGCGTGTTCTACAGTATCTTAAAAATACCCTTGTTGAACAGACTATATTTTAATTTATTCTAACTTATCTAATAATGGATATATATTGCGTTTATTTCATTATGATTGAACGAGACAGTGGAATAGCAGTGCAACTCATTTTAATCAGATAATTAAGCTCCAATAACGGGCTGCTAGAATGTTTGCTATAAAAGATTATCCATCTTGATGCCTATATGTTATTCTACAGTGGTTCTTTTTAATTATAAAGTAAAATGATTAAAACCTATTTTCACATACAAACCGTTTTATAACATGGCACTATAATATACGAGTGAAATACTAATTATAGCTTGAAATTTTCATTTACACATTTTGCGGTGTACATCGTATTGTACTCTTCATTTGCCGAGATTCAAAACGACTTTGCACAAAACATCTTTTACATATTCCGCAGTAAGTGCTGTGGAATAACATTGCCAATGATAATTGATAAACTGATTCAGAACCAAATGCATATAATAATAATAATAATAATAATAATAATAATAATAATATTATTATTAATATTATTATTATTATTATTATTATTATTATTATTATTATCGCTTATGCCTCAAAAGTATAGCTAATGGCTATTATTCCCCACAAACATTTATTCTGTGACCAGGACAGAGATATTTTGAAATTTACCTATTTCCAATGAGACGACGGGCGAATTTGTGTCTTAACGTTTACATAAAGTCAGAAAGAACAACATATAAATCACAATTAGCACATAAAACATAATACAAAAATGACCTCAAAAGATTTAGAAGTGAGTCGTTTCTCGAGATTAACGATTATTCTGTATATCACCTTCACGAATCAGCCCCCAAATGTAATATCCCATCATGTTCTCGTTATACTGTCCTTGGAAACGGGTTCAAAGTCTAGTATATAATGGTGGAAGCGCTCGCCTTGCTACTCCGAATAAGCTCTGATGTTCTCCCTGAATATATCAAGATGAGCATCAATGATATGGACCTTGAGGGACATCGTGCAGCCCATTGTGCCGTAGTTCTTCATCAGAGTCTCAACCAGCTCCACATAAATGTCGGCCTTGTGATTGCACAGGAAGCCCAGAATACTGCAACAAAGCTGTTCCATGCCGCTTTCTCCTTACTAGTCGCCTTCTTGGGGAATTCATTGTACTCCAGGATTTTCTTTTATCTTTGGTCCGAGAAGACACTGGCTTTGACCTTTGCATCAGACAGCTTAGAGAAGAAATCTTGAAGGTACTTGAAGGCTTCCGACTCCTTATCTAGAGCTCTGACAAATTGTTTCATAAGGCACACTAATCTGATCAGCAGTGGTGGCATCAGAACCTTCCGGGGATGCATCAGTGGCTCCCACTTGACGTTGTTCCTCCCCAAAGAGATCTCGGTCCACTGTGGCCAGTCCAGCCTGTGGTAGTGCGTCTCGGTGTCACTGCTGTCCCGAAAGTAAAGAGAGCAGGGAAACTAGGTAAAACCGGCTTGGAGACCCAACAGGAATGCTAGCGTTTTGCAGTCTTTGATGACCTCTCAGCCGTACTCAGCATACGTCAAGGCGTCAAGCCAGATCTTGATGCTGCTGTATTCTCTTTGAGGTGAACCGTGTGAGCCAGCGGAAGAGACGAGTACTTGTTCCCATTATGACGCAGCACAGCTTTGAGCATCTTGGATGAGCTGTCAGTGAACCGGTGCCACTCATTCTGGTTACAGACGACTCCGATTGCCTCGAACAGACTGGTCACATTGTGGCAGAAGCAGAGCCCATCTTGACGGGTGAAGAAGCTGGAAAAAGCTTGCCGACTCTTCCTCTGATATGCGACTTGCACACCTACATTCAACAAGTTCCACTGCTTGAGCCTAGACGTCAAAAGATCGGAATTGGACTTGGTAAGACCAAGATATCCGATCAAGTCGTTGAGGTCTTTTTGGTATGGGTTTCACTCCTCTGCTCCACGTCTGAAATTGTCATCTGGATCTACAACGTCTTGCTCCCTCTCCGACTTGCTGATCTCTTCTAAAGACGGCTGCTCTCTCTCCGGAGGAGTGGGTACGGGAAGCTCAGGGCAGTGTGGCGCCGGGGCAATGGATGAAGGTAGATCCGGATATGTGATAGCAGGTGAATTCTTGCCAGTCCGACGTTTGGAAGAGTCCACTATGCAGAAGTAGCAGTTGCTTGAGTAGTCAGTGGGTTCCCGCCAAATTCTTGGGATAGTGAACTCCATAGCTCTGGTTTCCCCTCTGAACCATCCTACAAAATTACATTGATTTCACCCATGACTAATGCTTAAGAGATTCTCGCAACATTTTTCATGTATGATATACTTTTTCAATAACGTTGAAATTGTAAAACATTTGAAATATAAAACCTTTGACAATTTTAACATTTTAGCAAATTTAATATCATAAAATTACGAGCAATATTTGTCCATCTTACCTTTCAGCGTTTTTCTTTTTGCAGTGCTCGCAGGTGGAATGAGTTGCCCAAGGTTTGTCTTGGACCCCGACAGGCATGTTGAAATATGCCTTGTAGGTCTTGGACATCTTAGGATGTGCTTTCACGGAGTACGTTTTCGCTCTTGTCTTGATAAATTGACTGCAGACATAGCACAATGCGTCTGCCAGATGCTTGCAGCCTCTTGATGCCATCTCAGAAAAATGCAGCTTGTATCGACTTAGGCAGCTGAACTAAACTGAACTGGTGGGCTTAAGGCCCCTGCATTTATATTACTATTTATATTACTGGAAAGGTCTAGAAAGTTCTATATGTTACTCCAAGTTTACTCGGGACTGAATCTATATGGAAAGTTCTGGAAAATAGGCAAATTTTAAAATATCACTGTCTTGGTCACAAAAGCAAAGTTTATGGAGAATAACAGCCATATTTTTATACCTTTGAGGCATAAGCAATTAGGAAAAAACACTTACTACCCAGGAACAGAAAAAAATTGTTACACGGTGTTATCGATAATTACTGACTCTGAGAAAAAGTGAGAGAAAGATATAAATGAGATTAATAATATTACATTGATTTTATACAGATTGAAATTTTCTGGCCAAGTCAATGTTCGTGTTTTTTGTTTTATATGAATTTGTTGTAATACAAATGACACAAAATAAGGATTATGGTGCCTGAATTCTACATGTTGTCTTGAATAAAAACTGTTCGTAAATTTTGTCAACCAGTAGAAAATAAATTACACCGATTTAATAGAAAAACCTTTCCTGATTTTAAACACAAAGATTCTGTAAAACAAAATTCAGCGGAAGGAATTATTCATTATTTTGAGCCCGTTTCTGGTTTAACAAATTACCCTGTTCGTCCAGCTTAATACACATCTTATATGGGACTCAAAGATAAAGATGATGGGCGTTTGGAGTTCAGACTTAGCATGAGTTGGTGCGTCAGACTAGAAGAGTTTTTATTGTTTCCAAACGAGCTGACACCTTTAACAAATTGAAAAACCAGCATGACATTAATTATTAGAAAAATCAAAATTCTCGTACGCCATTTTCTGCAGCGAAAAGACTGCTTGAAGAATGATTCAGTGTTGGTCAATTAAGTTTATTTGTGAGCAAAAAGACAAAAGCTAATTCAAAAGTGACAAATTAGTTTTTGCAGGAAGCATTAAGAACGAAATTTTGTCGATTCGCCAAGGATATTTAGTTTAGGTTACTGAATAAAATCCACAATTATCAGGTCTCGTTTTACAATTAAATCATGAAAATATTTAATATAAATGCAGTCTTTAAAATAAAAATGAGTCCATCAGCTAGGGCACAGCTGCGTACAAGAGTGACATCAGGGTGGACACCTAAATAAAAAGTTTCAGATTTCTTGAGCAATTCAGAAAAATCAATTATGGTTGGTACAAATTTTACAGAAAAGACTCAGCAGAAGGAAAGTATAAGATAAATGAAAATATGCGTACAAATCGATAGCAAATTAATTTCAAGCACCTAAGAACTCGGCGTACAGTTGAAATTAAGAAGGTAATTTAGAACCGCTATCAATTACGGATTTACCGAATAAATGTACTTAATCCATTTAAATGATAATGCAAATTTTCTTTACAAATCACCTGTGGGAAGGATGAAACGTAACATAACTGTTTACTTAAGCGACTTAATATATAGAGAGACATGAAAAGTGGATGGTCTTACGGAAATATATATATATATATATATATGTATATATATATATATATATATATATATATATATATATATATATATATATATATATATATATATATATATATATATATATATATATAGATATAGAGAGAGAGAGAGAGAGAGAGAGAGAGAAATAACAATAGACATTTACTTTGGACGTGGATGTTCGTTTCGTAAGGGACATAATATATATATTTATCCAAACGAAAAATAGATTTTTACTTTATGGTTGGACGTGGATGGTCATAAGGGACTTCATGTATACAGTCAAATGAAAAAGAGAAAATTGCTTTATGGCAGGACGCGAATGGTCGCTGTTTAAGGGAGGTAACATAAGAGAGGTTGCATTTAAATTTTATCGGTCATATAAGTGTTCACAAACAATGATATCAAGCGACCTGCGTTATGGAATAGTCATGTTCATGCAAACAATGATATCAAGCGACCTGCATTATGGAATATTGATGTTCATGCAAACAATGATATCAAGCGACATGCATTATGGAATGTTCATGTTCGTGCAAACAATGATATCAAGCGACCTGCATTATGGAATATCAAGCGACCTGCATTATGGAATATTCATGTTCATACAAATAATGATGCTCATGAAACGGAAATGTGGGAATAAATGCAAACATACACACGTGTATTTAAGACTTATTCATTGTACCTTCACACAAAATTAGAAATAACTGCCGAACTGAACTATGATCCTATAATCCTCGCTATGACGCTATATCCAACATAAGTTTATTGTTTTTAAAATAGGTTCAACTATTTAGCAATTTGTTAACTTCTCTTCCAATCGCAGGCAGATATAAACCTAGTACACTTGAGAACAGCATGGACGTATGTCTTTAATAATATATAACACAAGTTCTTCGAGATTGAGAAACATTTCTCTCAACAGAAAAAAACAACTATAATTTGGACCAAATAAATAAGTTAATAATTGACACATCATACGTACTTTTAAAATATCCTAGTAACTGATTTAAGCGTTTAACAGACATTTTAATCTAGCCACACTGTTAGTCTTGAGAAGAAATTAAAATGTTTATATTAACTAAATTCAAACGACTAATGCTGCTATAGCTTCCACGACGTAGTAAAGTCAGCGGCGACGAAACTCATATGAGACATTGTAAACGTGTTAGTTAACAGTTAACCCGTTCACTTTAGACCATTTAGCAACTACATTTGGCGATCTTAACAATGCGCAACGCATTTTGATGGTTTGATTATTGAATGGGGCTTATTGCGCAGCGCATTTCGATGGATAGATTATTTGATGTGTTATGTCTAGGCAGTTCTCGAAAACGTATTTTAAGCTCTTATATGTAAATATTAAACAAAGATATTACCCATCCTTCTTCTTCTAATGAAAACCAGAACAACGTAGTGTTATAATAACAACTAAAATCTATTTCTTATTACAATATGAAATCTTTATTCTTTGCAAATGAAAATGTATTTTTACAGCTGAATTGCTTAAACACGGTTGCGACAAACTGTCCAAAGGTTTGTATATAGCTCAGTCATTTTGGTTTCGAGATAGAGGAGTTCGACTTGCCATACTCATGAGGTAACAACTGACACTGATGAAGTGTCACATTAGTAAATGATCCTTTTGGATCCATTTGACAGTATTGCTGATGTACCCTTTATGTTAGGAACTAATACAGGGGCCAAATATATTGAAGACTTTTGAAACCCGATGGCGGAAAGTGACATACTCCGAATGACAGTTCTTCATAAAGGTATTTATGCTTATAGTTAATGATTTGGAGTTTTACGACACAACAGCAAACATAGGCTATTTAGTACCAAGTAAACTGATGTAAAATGCCTTACCTATGGACACAACATGGTAGCCGAACAAGGCTGATCAGATTCGAACCAGCACCCTTTCGGTCGCTAGTTCACCCCGCAAACCATTAAAACAACTAGCTTCCATAAATGTTTGCAGACAGATATTAAAATGATGGAACGAAATGAAATAAGAAATAGACATCAAGACGGTAAATCTATTTACAGTGACATTGAAGCTAAAACCACATGCCGGATGATATTTGTTTAAAATATTGCAACGACAAAATCTCGGTATTCTACAGAGAAAGCAAGACTGTTCAAGGACATAATTATTATAAATGTTGACTGATTGTTTCTCTGGAGCATTTTACATACTTATTAATTGATTAGAAGAACTTATTTACATAATAAATATAATTGAATCAAGACGCGCTTAAAAGCGTGAGGAATTCGGCAATTAACATTCGCTGATTTATTTTAAATTTCCCGAGTACGTTTCTACCGTGTACCTAACAAGCTTCCAAGCTACGATAATTCTCTGGATGAGAGCTGGTTTATGATGGAACTGTGAGTGTACAAGCGGTTCAATGTAATTTTAGTCTCCACTTAATCTCTACTTCTGTAACCCGGGTCTAATTGATTCAAGCAGGACTCACAAGATAAGCTGTTGGGAAAATCTCAATAATGATCAACAAACGAAACTACTTAATTAACATCATGTATCTCAAGCTATGACAGGATTATAATATTGGTATAGGCAGAAACAGATGGTCTGAGAGCATTGAAAACATCCTCAAAAAACAGGGCTTCAGTTTATTTGGTTTGCTCACAATATTCCCAATAAATGCTGGCTAGATCCAATATTTAAGGAAACACTTCATGATCAGTTTATACAAACATGGGAATTATTCATTAGTATTTTGACAAAAACTGGTATATGTTGAATTTCGAGAACGGAATTAAACTTCGAACTCTATTTGTTAAAGTACCTATCAAAAATATAAGACAAATATAATACAATTTCGAGCATGTAATCACTCCGTACGTGTGGAGAGTGGAAGATGGGAGAATTTGCCTTGACATAAAAGATTGTGTACGTTTTGCATACAAAACTGTGGGTGATGAATTTCATTATCACCTATAATGTAGCTATTTCTTTTTATTCTGACCCCTCACAGGCTTCTAGTAATGTTATCTATGTATCTATTCCAGAGAACAAAGTAAGCAACTACAACCCAAACACTTCTATACAAGACCTAATGTATCAAAGTTTAAATAATTTATAACGCTTGAGAAAGTTGTTGTTTGAAGAAATCTATATAAAATAATTTATATTTTTTAATCAAAACTTCGTTCCTTTCAAATCATGTTTACTTGACGTGATTACTGTTCGTTCCTGTTTTAGGGAGAGAAATCTATAGGGTCATCGTTGCAAAGAGGTGAGTTTACTAGGGAATATTTTCAGTTCCTTATATATTAAGTTGTATCCTGTATTTACAAATATATCAATATGTATTTAAGTTTTAGCATGACTTTATTCCATTAAAGTAATGACTGTAATAACATAATAGTGCTGTCAATCTGAGTTATACTGCAATTACTGTAAATAAAAAAGATATCGTCCATGGCTGATGTACACGCATGCAAAGTGAGATTATAGTATTTTACTTCGTATGTTGCGTATTGAAATCTGAATGAAATAAATTATTTGTCATGGTTAGGTCTTGATCGTCTAAGATTCCGGACATACATTTTTCACGGATATGGTTCGAGATATTCGATTACAGTACACATATCATGAAATATTATAAAAGCTCTGGTTCTTAGTCACAAATTCAACTGTTCCATTCTGCAAGCACATTTTCTTCGGCTTTCATAACACGTTGTATGTGGACAGGTCGGTAATAAGCAGCAAAATAATACAATGACCATAACGAATTTAAACCTGCTGAAAGCATTTTCCATAGAGACAATAACGTTTGCGGTTTTATTTTGATAACACTTGTTTAACATAAATATTAGCAAATTTGAAGATTACATAGCAACGCTTTCTACCTTTTGTCTGAACTTAAGACGAAGATTCACACATTGCAAGCGTTGCCAACTGAACTGGAGTTGAAAGCATTGTTATTTTTAAGGTGGGAAAATGTATCTCAACTTGAACAAGTTTAGAAATGAAAATAACAACTAACAACATTTTTATTGCAAAACTTTCAATTAAAGACAGAAGACTGGAAAAAATTATTGTATTAAGATTGTTTAACAGATGATAAACGATCATGTTGCATTAATTTTAAATGCGTCAAGTATCGAATCAGAGAGTATTCATGCTATGCCCATTTTCTTTTGAAGTTTTAGTGATAGGGTTGTGTTTCGTGGTCAGGAGATTTCGTGACAATTAAATATTATGTAATTTGTATTTTAAAAATCCTGCGATTCTGTGTGAGGAAATTCAAACATTAAGTTCAATTTATATTATATTAACTAAAGACAAGCAAGGATGACTCAATAATTAGTTTTGTTTTTTCAAAGAATTAATAAAGGATTCATTGATAATAAATAATTAGACGTTGAATACCAACGCGCAGACAGCTGCGTAAACACATGTTGGGAAACAAGGCACAACTTAGGAAAATAATATAAAAAATTAAAATAGACATATGAATGTAATTGATTCATTGTGATATTAATGATGGGTAACAGAAGACGGCATTCGAAGCAAAATGCCACTGTCTTCAATATTCATTCACACTTCAACGGCGGGAATATTTTATTGAAGGACAAGCTTTGAAATTAGAAACAGTCTTCTACACGAGGCTGTCAGATAGACCAAGCTACCTATTTCAGCAATAATAGTAGCTGATATGAAAACCATATCAGTTGTTGGAATTTTCGACCTTTCGCAATCAATTACAATTCATAACGAACTTAGATAAATTGACAGAACTGGCGAAAAGTTTGAAGACGTGCATGATATAAATATTAAATGAATTGGCGTACCACATGTGAGCTGTCTCAATCTTTCCTTTCTGTACACACACACACACACACACACACACACGCACACACGCACGCACACACACACACACACTACAAGTTATAAAACTGTATCGTTCTTGTACGTACTCAGTAACACAAACTATTATGCCGAAAATCCTGTATGTACACATATGATGTGACAACGCGCTGCCTCTCTCCAATCTCTCAACCTTCTCTCTCTCTCTCTCTCTCTCTCTCTCTCTCTCTTTAACACACACATGAAACACATGCCATAACTCTAGGTCTCTCTCTGTATTTGCTAACGTCTAATGTAATAATGCTTTATGTCTCTGTCTCTGTCTTGTACTTACTGTTATTTAAAGCTATATTGTGTATTTAATATTTGATACGTGACTGTATATTGCAATGACTTATAAATAGGTGTCTACAAGTTTTATGCTCAATCGTAATATTCAACCTGCTGCCACGTTTGGGGTAATTTCCCGTTGGATGATTAAGTTAGATGGGTTCTGCTGCGACATAAGTCACGTAGGAAGTATTGTGACTTAGAGTCGTAGTGTAGTCGTGGAGATGATTATAAGGACAAGTTTCAAAGCTTAATTCATTCCTTATTCTTATTTCCAAGTATTCCTCTTTTTTAGTTTTAGTCAGCAGAAGAGCTTAAAGATGCGATTGTATTCAATTTGAGAGAAAAAGTTTATTTAAATTATTTATTCGAATTACACATTTCCATTTGGACTAAAATAAATCATTATTTCGGGATCATTGTGATTTCATTCAGGCGACTTCTATATAATGCCATTGCGATACATCAAGACTGATGCCACTTCAGCATATTCAAGGAGTTTGATACATCAACAGATTCAGACCTATATTTCATTCGGAAGGCAAACGTTTTTTCGGAATTGTGACACACGCCTTATGATTAGTTGGGATTTAATTTACAATGCTGAAAGTTACTCTTAAAATTTTAAAATTTAGATAATTAAATTATGTCAAAAGTTTTATAAACTTCTTTTCCTTCTATCTGTTAATTAATTTAAGACAATGTACTCAAAACAGAAAGTGTGAGTTTATCCGGGATAGGAATTTCTTTAAACGTTTCAGAGAAATTCAATTTTATTTACAACTTTAACTTCACTTTGTTTTGGACTTTTCTTATCACTGGTATTTTAATTTGACATATTTGATAAACCTTTATTGAAAACAATAGACTCTCTCAGTGTCATCTAGAATGGAAAACGTTGTCTTGGACCCTACCCAGGAACGGACAGAACCTTTAAAAGAAGACGAGTTCGTACAGCTTGCCAAGAACTTTTCTAGTTCGGAAGGAAGCGCATATTTGATAAAACAGGAAATAAAACGTATTTTGATACGGTATTTAGTGGAAAGGAATATGTATGATAAATGTGATCTGTGTTTCATAAGTAAGTCTATATCTGGCTCTGCGATGAAATTAAAACAAATTGCAGTTAAAAAGTGCGATGGACATAAGCTAAAGAATACTTCAGTTTCAGAACGTAAAAATGGAGATCAAAAATTAGAAAGTGGAGAGAGAGAAATTCTTCTTAAGAACGAAAAAGAAGAGGAAACATGAGAGAAAAACAAATTCAGAGAGAACAAATAGAGGCAGGGGGAAAAGGAGAGAGGGAAGTACAGACATAGACAGAAAGAGAAAATGAAGAAATGGAAATTTAATTTAGTCTAAACGAATTTGAACTGGTACACGGAAGACTACTTTACACACAGGTTGATGTTTTTCATGTTACCAGAAATAATTGGTTAATAAGATCCTTTCTAAAGCAAAAGAAGTAGATCAAAATTTTCCTCAGTCTGGACAAACTACTGAAATTTACAATTGCCAGGACAGCACTGGACTTTGCTATTACAAGGTGTACTAGACAAAGGTCTTGAAGTCAATGCTTTACTCTCAGTAGAACAAAGTGATAACTATGATGTGGTAAAGGAATGCGTCCTAAAACGCTATGTGTTGGCATCTGAAGCATACTGATAATTGTTTAGGAATTATAGAGTTCAAGAACCGTGTCCATAGTGTCTACAAGAATTAACCCGATGAGCAACATGTAAAAAGTTTGCACGGCTGTATTTGTACAACCGATGATTATTCCTTGACTCCCAAAGTTTCATTTTGTAAATACTTTTTCCTCTCCGGAGATTTTAAGCAAGAAACCATCTCAGTCTCATGCTTGTACTTCTAAATCTCAAATTGGCACAACGTTTAGGACTCAGTTTTCTGAAACGACTGATTGTATATCTTCCTGTATTCAATTACTTTCCAAAAATAGGGTGTGTTATGTGTAATTGCTATTCATTAACAATCAGTAAATAAACACATAGTTATTTCAAATGCTCTTATTTCTAAGAGGTCAGTGTCACGGACATGTATTGAAAACAAGTTAGTTTTTTGGGTAAAACAAAGATTCTGATTCTATTATCTTGTCATATAAACCATTTATAAGGAACGTTTCTATATAAAATATTAGACATTCTACAAGCCTATCCCAATTAAAATATTAAGGGACACAATAGTTTTTCAGTCTTATATTGTCTGGTAATTCGATTGTTCGAAGAATTCTTTTAGTGAAAGTGTTTTGTTTATATTTTATTATTCAGGGAGAGGGATGAGCCTTTGTTAATGTTCCTCCCCAATGAAGGTATTGCTTTATTGTTAGGAAAAGACCTAGCTGGAGATTAACTGGCAAATCCACTTGTAACTTATAATCCTTGTTTGGATAAAAAAAAGTGGTGGTTCTATTGAAAATGATGTATAACCTGCTTGGGAAGATACTGGAGCTAAAGCACGACGTGTTCTCGAGAATGATGTTATCAAGAAAGGATTAGCTGACACATTTATTGGTCAGTCTTTTGATAATCGGAGTCTTGCTCCTGGTAGAGATCACTCAAGAGGTATTTATCACAGTGATCCTCTTTTTAGAATCCATTCTTTCTATTCTAATCAGGGTGAAAAAAGATATTCACTCATTGTTGAACAGGAATAAGATCCCGAGACATCATTTGTGTTTTAGAGGACTATTAGCGAACCTGAAGCCTTACAAAAAATAGTTTGTTCTTGTGCATAAATTGGGGTCCTTGTAAAAGATGAGAATATTGGAGGCATCAGCTTGTGACGATTGGTTATTGAACTATCAATTTGTCGTACAAAGTGATATAGATATAAAATGCTTAGTCCAGCCCATGAAACTCATTTGGCTGATCCTAAGACTTGCGACAAGATATTTAATCATTTTTATTTGCCGCATTGAAAGGATGTTTCCAAATAGTGCAGATATTGTTACACTTGTATGATAGTAGGAGAAACCAATTAGAAGACAACTAAGGCTATTCTGCTACCTATTCCTGCAACTGAAGAACCATTCAGCAGAATAATGATAGACTATGTTGGTCCCTTACCTAAGAACAAGTCACGCAATCAATACATGTTAACCTAAATATATGTGTTGATAAGATTATGCTCGCAATTCCTCTAATGAATATATAGACTGAAAAAATGCGTCTAATTTTGCGATGGTTCGAATTTAATGTTTGGGATTTTCCAACAAGTTATGTATGAAATAGGTATCCAACAATTTAAGTCCTCGTAATATCATCTTGAAAGTCAATGGCGTTAGAAAGATTTCATCAGACTTTAAAGAAAATGATTCCGTCATATTACTTTGATACCAGAAAAGATCGGGATGATGATGTTCATTAACGGTTCTTTGCTGCTAGGGATTGTTGTTTAAAGAGAAAGTTCTTTCAATAGAGGCGTCAGAGATTATTGTTATTTATTATGTCTTTGCCTTGGAATATAATCTGCTCAAGTAGCAAGAAACAATCTTCACTCTACTCAGTCAAAAATTAAATTATTAAATTAAGATATGACAAAACCGCAAAGTAAAGAATTTTTCATCCTGGAGATAACGTTAAGGCACTCTTGTCCCAACCTCAACATCCTCTTCAGCATATGTATTATATCCCTTATGCAATTAAAAAGAAATTTAGCGACTTACATTATCAACACTCTTGGGAGGCGGAATCAGAAACAACCATACGATATACATATCTTAAAGACGTATGTTGATAGAGTCATAACACATGTCAATCGATTTGATAGTACCTATTCCACACATTGAGAATTTAAATGACAGCGTTCAATCGAAATGTTCTGATCTTGGTGTAGCTCGTCGCCGAATTCAGATATATTAAATAATCTAGACCAGATACATTCGCAGCTAAAGTCACACAACAATGTCTTGAAGTGAAACAGCTGTTATGTGTTTATGAGCACTTGTTTTCAGATGAAAACAAACGAATGAAAAAATCTACCTTGATGATCTAATCGTAAATTCTACACAGGTGAAAAGCATCCTTTCAGGATAAATCCACATAAGCAGGAATGTTTTAAAAATGAAATTAGGTCTCACTGGATAGTTTCGTATTTTGACACCCCCCTAATTTTTAAGGTCGAAGGCATGAGCCTAATTATCACAATTCTAGCATATATGAAGTCATACAGAAGCTAGATTTGTAATGTGGTTTAGATTTACTTTAAGTTAGGCATGAAAAAGGGTTGGCTTGTTGGTGACTGCCTGTCACAGTTAGACGAGCATTGGAGATGAAATGCGTAACTTGGGCTGCAAATGAACAGCCGACTTGGCTTACATATTTACATGTGTCTGCTACATAGGTAAATATCTAAAAATCTTGATAATTATGGGGTGATGAAAAGTATGCCAATTTGTTATAGTACTGGTGAACTTTATTTATACATAAGGCACATATTGATTCTTTAAGCTGACTTGTCACAGGACAATATTCAAAAAAGCTATTTCCTGTCAACCATGAATGTAAAAAAGAGGGGTTGGTGGTAGTGTTGGTTGAGTATAAAAGCCACCACTTGCATAAGGAATTAACCTTAATACCTCAGTCAGAATTTTACAAGCATCCTTTTAACAAAAATCATTAGTTAGTTTTTATTTGTATCTTTAATGTAATATTGTTATCAGTTTTCTGCAATAGGTCATCGTCGGATGAAAATATGCCACAAACTGTGCAGAGAGACCTTAAATATCTGTTGTAGAATGGTTTTATGGAACCAAGTAAACGTAACTGGAGTTCGCTGTATATTCTTGTGTTGAAAAAAGAGTGCACATTACATATATACACTGACTATAGAAATGTTAGCAATATTGCTTAAACAGATTCATTTCCAATGCTATGAATCGATGACTGCATTTACAAAATTGGGAATGTAAAATTTGTCACCAAGTATGATATCTTGAAAGGATATTGAGAAAATCTACGAGCAGAAGACATTTTGGTCTTTGCAACTCCGGATGAACTCTACCAAACAAAACTGATGCCATTCGGTAGAAAAATAATATCCGCCGACATTCCACTGTCAACGTACATGGTAACATTTCGTACATCGATAATATCATCATATACAGCGACACCTAGAAAAATCACTTAAAAACCTTCTTAAAAGTCTTTGCTTGACTGAATGATGAAAATTTGACAATGAATTTAAGTTGTTTGGATTATTCATTAGAATTACAATGTGTTAATTGGACTACATAATATTCTAGGTTTGATTTTTATTTTACTCAAAAGAGTTCTGGGCAATGCCATTTTGATACATAAGGACTGTAGGCAGACCTGCGCATTCACGTATATGGTATTCACATGCACCCTTCCATTATTTTGTTCTTGTGTGGACCCTTTAGAATTATATTTTATTTAATTCATAATACTATATGTCCCTCTTAAATATTCACTTTATAACTTTCGTAATTACATTATTTGTTAAATCTTACAAAGTTTGTTGGGTTTGCATCTTTATGTTACTTGGTACAAGACCATAGAGTCATAACAGTAGGCCCTTTGGTATATTCAGTGATATTGGTACATCATCACTATCAGGACCTGGAATTCATTCGAAATGCTCGATTCGTTTGGATTAGTAACAGAACGTTTTATGATTAATTTGAAGTTAAATCACAATACTGTAAGTTCTGCTCAGATAATCATTTTATAACTTAGAGATTTAAATTATTTGTTCCGTTTATCAAAACCTGTCGACCTTTCTTCTTTCTGTTACTTTGTTTATGACCATAGAATCGTAACAGTTCGCATACGTAATACCTGTGATAAAGCTTTCACTTTCGTTACATACACCCACATGCTGCATGTAATAATGCTCGCACTCACCTGTATGTACACATACGTAATACATGTGATAATGCTTTCTCTCTCTCTCTCTCTCTCTCTCTCTCTCTCTCTCTCTCCAATGTACGAACAAACTCGTAATAAAGGTGATAACGCTCTCAATAACGCTCTCACTATCCTGTATATACACGCACGTAATACAAATGATAATTATTTCTCCCTCTCTCTCCAATGTGATGCAAACACGTAAAATGTGCGATAACGCTCTCACTCTACTGTATGTACGCACATGTAATAAATGTTATAATGCTTTCTCATCATATCTCCAAGGTACGTACAAAAACGTAATACATGTAATAATGTTCTCTCTCACCTGTACGTACATGCATGGAATATAATTGACAATGCTCTCACTTTCCAGTACGTACACACGTGTAATGCATGTGACTACGCGTTTTCTTGCTCGTGTATTTATAAAAACTTAATATATTAATAATGTTCGTTCTCTCATGTACGTCCACGCAAGTAATACATTAAATACCTTATGTCCTTCTATTGTTATTACGCATGCGTAATACGTGTGATAGCAGTCTCTCTTGCGCGTGAAAATACATAATACCGCGAATAACGCTAGTTCTCGCTCCTTGGCATTCACATGATTATCACACTTATGAATCGCTATAGGACTGTTATAAATGTGTGTCTGGCATAAGAATATGATTTTACAGAGCATTTCAGCCTTGACGATTAATTCGCTTCTCTTGGAGATATATACAATCTAATCGGGGCCAGATAAGCAACAATTTTATATCAGTCAAGTCCAGAACATTGCTTACATGCTTGAGACATTATTGGAAACATTTTGCAGACATAATAACATAGATTAAATTGTTCAAGTTGACAAGAAAGTCAAAGGGAGGTTACTAATTGAATGAAATAGGCCAATACCTGCAGCTGAAGCAATTTTGTCTGGATTGACTGTGGGACTCAAAATGATATACAATGGATTATAGCTGTTCATTTTTATTTTTTGATAAATTTGCTGATGGTTCAATTAATAACTAATTCACACATGCATAAAGCCATGTATTTATTCTGCACGTTTGCAGCAAAGTTTCAAAAGAACCGTGTGACTATAGTGTTATTGTCAAATCAGTTATGATATTTTAATATTGAAAGATAAGGAATAACTAACCAAACCGTAAGTCTAAAAAGAATTATATAAACGGCCTAATTACCCTGTTATCTTCGCTTCCGTCTTCTTCTGTCATGAAAAGTTGAAATATAATGATATATATAATTTTATATATATATATATATATATATATATATATATATATATATATATATATATATATATATATATATATATATATATATATATATATATATATATATATATATAAAGATGGTTAAACACAAAAGCATATTTTGGTCTATGTAAAAAGGGCTGTAACATGCACGTTGTATATTGTCAAGGTAAAACAATGCTATTTTGTAATTTATGTTTGGACATTCTTCGTTTACATAATGACCATTTCAAGTTCAAGCCACGTTTTAATAATTGTAAAATCTGTCCTTCAAAAGTTACCTGTACGAAATCATTTGAAAATGCTATAGCTAAGGAGTGGGATGGAGCGGGGTGTTAAACTATTGTACTTCAGATGTATGGTCAATTCAATATCTATATTTAATAATAGAACTCTACAAGAAATAACGAAAATGGACATCAATACTCCATGTGTATCAGAATTGTTTTAGATGTAATGATCCATTACCTAGCAATATAGCTTTTGGTGTTTTCAAGCATAATTCAGGCATATATATATATATATATATATATATATATATATATATATATATATATATATATATATATATATATGCCCCCCTTTCCAGATTGTACAGGGAGGTTGATATTAAAGACATATTCTAGATGGTTTAAAGAGAGCGACAAATGTCGGATTTCTACAGAAAGATCAACATTGTGCAGATAATACCAACTAAACATGTGCGTGTGTCACTAGCTAGTCTCGATTGGAATAAATGAAACTAATTAAGTTGGCACGTAATTGACACTACCGTTGACATTTATCGACGATGAGTTCTTTTGATGTAAGTGACGTTAGGGAATGTATCTGTATACTCTGACAGAGTACACAAAGGAGGCATTGAAATCAGCTGTAAGACAAAATGGTCATTAGGTCCCCAAATAAATCAAGATGGAATCAGCCACGTAAATGAAATATTTTTATCTTCTAAATAAAGTGCGGTTTGCTAGATTTTACAGCATCTTACCTTATCAGATCTCGGTAGGGTACAATCATTTACACCAAATGGCAAAATAAAGAAGACAGTGTCCAAACGTGAAGGCCAAACCTTGCTTCAGCCATTGCTGATTTATTCTAATTTTTGAGAATGCTTCCACGATGTACCAAACAAGCTGCCAAACTAAGATTGATTTTCCTAATGAATGTTTCTTTATAATCACAATTCGATACAACTTGAGTGCTTCCTCCGGTAATCATGAGCAAATTGATTTAGCCAGGGTCGCGTGTTAAGACATTTTACGTAAATCTCATATGGTTCGCTCTCTAACGTAGAACCTGTTTAGTGTTTCTAGCTTTGGAGAAAAAATCTTATGTTCAATTATATAGATTTTACTGTCGTCAATCTTTGAATTGAAATGTATGTATAGTAATAAAATATCTTAAAACACTAGACCCGTATTGTTAATAGTACCTTGACTGGATAGTCTTGACAGATAAAAGCTCTCTCTCTCTCTCTCTCTCTCTCTCTCTCTCTCTATATATATATATATATATAGAGAGAGAGAGAGAGAGAGAGAGACACAGACAGACAGACAGACAGACAGAGACACAGAGAGAGAGAGAGATGAAAATCTGACACTGTTATTTTCTTTATGTATTTGTTTCTCTATTAAAATTTCCTTCTTCGACGTTTGACACCTAACCTGCTCAAATTCTCTGCTTCATACTTAGACACATTATATAATCAAATAATGTTCCTTATAATTTCATACAGTATCTACTCAAATGATGTACGTCAAAATTTGAAATATTATGATCCACAATATAATCAATATTATTTCTTTTAGCATATTCCTACATGACGAGAATGTTGACTCCGTGAGGCATATATACAAAGTTGATGTCAATACATTTTTTCAAAGTAACATTGAATGTAGTTTATATGGTCCTAAAGGTATTACACTTCAAGGACAAGTCCTTATTAGGATGCAAGCAAACCACAAGATTAGAAAAAAACTTTAACATAATGAGCAAAAGAGAATGCTCAAACTAAACTATTTATTATTTATAAATGCATTCAATGCGAGATATGCAATCGTTATCTTTTTCTGTCTTCATTGTTCTTGCTGGTGGCAAAGACATTTTGGAAGTACTCTGCACAACGCGATAAGTCAAATAATTTCTAGATTTAAAGTGATCGTAAGATTAAGAGATTTACCTCGACAGACAACTCTCATCCTTGAATACATTGATATATGTGTTAGTTGACAATTAATATCCTGATTTTGTAACGTTCTTCGTCTTATTTATCTTTTTATAAAGTTTTCCTAATCTTTGCTGACTTTTCATTATCTCTTTAATTGTAAAAGAGGTAGAGCAGTTTACATAAATTTGCCGAAGGTGTGGCATGCCCTAAATAAATTTTCAGAGCGAACGTATGCACTGGAACAAAGCTAAATATTCACTTCATAACAAAACAAATATCGAAGGACAAAAAGTAGTGTTATTTCAGCACTGTAGTTATCACTAAAAGTGAAAGGGCATGTATTTAAATGGATAAATACCGACTCTGTATTGAGTGCTACCATTAATGATGTGTGATTAAATCCTCTATAGCACACATACCTTGTTATTGTTCTCTAAAACGAAACCAGTGTAACCCATTCTTCTCTATACCAAAACCTGTGTATCGCAGTCTTCTCTATAACAAAACCAGTGTAACTCTTGTCCTTCTAATACGAATAGATTGATTGCAAATTCTACTGAAGCACTGAACATATTCTGGCAATTTAAAATGTTTGCGATCGTAATGCTACAGATTTAACGGTACTAATACGAAAATCACATTAGGTTTAAAATGTTCAATAAGTGCTTCTTATTTTATGTCAGTGGGATTTATAAGCTGTTCAAGGAGACTAACTATAATATACTCACTTGAGTCTGATTTATTTATAAGAACAAGCGTCACAGAGGGGCGTTAACGACACGATTTTCTACCATTAAGGAATGTGGGGGACAATATATACGTAAAGTCAGTGTTAGAACTATCATTTGTATACACTTAATAATCCATATTTTTTTACACAACAGGTATTTAGCTAAACTGCGAACTCCCTATAAAAGGTATATTATTTAACACAACAGACATTTAGCTAAAATGCATACTATCTATAAAAGGCATATCAAATTACAAAACAAGAATTTAACTGAAATGCGAATTAGCTATAAAATGCATATTATTTTATAAAACAGGCATTTAACTGAAATGCGAATCCGCTATAAAAGATATATTATTTTACACAGCAGGTATTTATCTGAAATGAGACCTCGAGATAAAAGACATTAACTCTAGCAAAGGATACAAAAAAGAGTTAACAGGCTTGTCGTGTCTAATATAGCTAATCATGTTTTTTTTCCATCGCTGTGGGAATGTATTGACGTCCCAAGGGCAAGCTGGAATGCGCCAACCTCAATAAAAGTTTACAATACTGGATCATCCAGACAAAATATCAATATATATCATACAAGAAAGTACTGACAAACAATGATTAACGAATCATATGTATAAACGATACTACATTATATGTGCTGTATTTAAACGAATGTAAGTTACTGTTGGTTTCCAAGACATCGAGGCGTGTCATACTGTTTCTAAGATTCTCTCATCTTCATCTTATGACAATAGTGGTTGACACTATGTCCAAACATGGTTATATATATACAAAGTGTTCATTAGAATAAAATAGCATTCTTGGATTATTGCGAATTATTCAAAGGAGATCTTGATAATATCATTTTTATACAGCCGCACTGTTGGCAACAAAAAAAAAAGACCTTATTCAGAACGTTCGATTCTTTTTTACTTGAGTAATACTTTTCATGATTATTTCGGACTTAATTCATAATTCTGTAAGTTACTCTTAACTCTTTATTTTATAACTTTGACAATTAAATTATTTCTTATGTATGTATGTATGTATGTATGTATGTATGTATGTATATATGTAAACTATATTCCAAAGAAAGTGTTGATTGTGGATATGTGTGTATTCATTAGGATTGCTAGAAACGTCGGAAATAATACCGCTATATGTTGCCGATTCAAAGGATAAGTTCTAAGCGTGCAAATGCGTTAGATTTCAGGAATAGTTTTTGGAGAACCAGTCCTTAATGTTCATATTAGCATGAACTAATATAAGATAAAACATAAAGCGTAAGCGTGTTAGAATTCAGTACGAGTACATAAGCCCCAAAGATGAAACAATCTGAATATCTAAACGTAAAAATCATGCGTAATTATGTTAACCAATATTAGAAAATCGGAGAATATATCAGGGCGCATATTGTTGCGTTCGTGATGTTAAATATACTAAGAATTTGTGTTACGTTTGACCCCCCCCCCACAAATACCCAGAACCGTGCAACCACTGACCGAAGCGTGTGTGTGTTTGTGTGATTTTTAACTTAGCTTTAACAATTTTTTAGTCATATCGCTACGATGTCTGCAAGGTGACAGTTTATAGGGATGTCTAGCACTGAGGCATCATGCCGCAGACATGTAGCATGACGTCCCGCCAAGTCATATTATTCTGACACCAGGTCGACCAGTCCTAACACTAACCTATTGATGCTGAGCGCCAATCGAGGCAGCTGTTAGTACCATTTTTGTAAGTCTTTGGTATGACTCGACCGGATATCGAACCCACGACAACCCGCATCCGAGGTGGACGCTCTAGCTACTAAGCCACCGGAGCTGTACCAACGAAAGAAAATACTGTTGCATGTTTTAATCTGAAAATATACATCATGTTTTAAGACCAGTATTTTTATTCTTGCAACTTTTACATTTAAGAATGACTGATGATGTAAGTTTCAGAAAGAATGAGTTCGAGTACTTGTCAATTCTATCGTTATTTCACACGCTAAGGAAAAGAAAATTGCGTTATAAAATGTTTGGTATATACCCTTAAGCAAGGCGTTTTGCATGCATTCTGGAATAAAGTAAAGCTTTGCAAAGTAACCCAAATGCACAACATATTTTATTTTGCTTTTTTCTTAATTATCTTTCTCCCTTTAAATTATTGCTATCGTGTCTCGGACTATCTTCTTAATAACCGCATGTAAATCTTTGTATAGATATGCAAATGAACAGTACTTTACTTTCGCCATAAAATACATCGGTGTCTGGTAGTGCTTTTGACAGAGGACATTAATCTTTATCCGGATTATTAAGGGGAATTATCCCAGCATGTTAATCACGGCTATTTAAAAGCAATATTTACTGACAGTAACACAACCAGTTTCGTGAGTAGTTCGTATTTAGTTCTGTTTTGATGCATAAATTGTAACGAAATTTGTCTATGTAAAAAATGATGAAATGATTTTGACTAAACACGTGTGGATATTATTCTTCATTTGCATGTATAAGTATCAATTATTCAGGGACTTACTACTATTATGAATTTTAATTAACTGATGGTATTATGCACGCCAGTGTAACATTTAACACCATGTTAAAAACATTTAGTAATTTCACCAATTGATATTTAGTAGCGTGTTTAGATACTATTTCTGACAAGAGAACCTGGTAATGAATGAAAACCAATCAGTGGGCTACTTTGGAGAAATATTTCATATTAAACTGCTCATGTATTTTCTTCCAATGGCAGTTTACAAAGTTAGTCGTGAACAAACACAAGAGCTAGGTTCATAAACATTGCTGAAACAGTTTCAGACCCGCGCAACGTTTAAAAAAGAACCCTAAACATCAGAACACGTCAAAACGTGGACGTGGATATGGTTATCATGGGAAATCGGGTCTGGACAGCTAGCCTTGCTGATTCAAGTTCCTTGCATGTTCGCTCATTACAGCGTGATGTATAATTGCAATATCTTTTTTCTGTGAATGGCCTGTTATGTCCATGGCATTGTGCGATTAATGAACCTGTAACCTTTGTGATCTGATGTTTAATTAGTCAAACTATCAAAGGCTGTTAATGTTGCGTTACAGAAAAATAGAACAGGCTCCATTTCAATATGTGAAACATAGGAGTTCTCGAAAGTTTATATAACCAAGTAATAGCATAACACTCACGGCAGAAGTTGGAACTGCATCAAGGTTTGTTAACCTTGCATTGTCGAACGCAAAAGCTTTCATGAGCAAGTTCTGCGCCATAATTGTATCCTACCGGTGCAAGAACTATAATCCTTGGTTAGCAACATTTGGTTATTAGGATCTTACCTATGTTTTGTTGATAATTGTCCACCTCAGTAATCTCTCTCTCTCTCTCTCTCTCTCTCTCTCTCTCTCAATGAAAGAATATCGACTTCTCACTTGTTGTTACCCAAGATGAAATCGATGATACAATTATCGATGGTATTGAGTATCGTGATGCCAGAATGATTCTAGCCTTAAACGTCAACGAGAAGTTAGGGGAGATAACAGATACACATACAATATTGAGGCCAGAGCTGACGATAAAGGTTCACAACTTATGCCCTGCCTACCAACGCTAAGACTTGTTACAAGATACCATATACCATATTTGTACATGATGGATATGATAACTGATAATATTACAAAGAAGAACAATAATTAAAAAAATGAAAATAACCGAATATCAATGTAGAAAAGTATTATAAATATGACAATGTACGAATACCAATATAATAGAATAATGAAATAAAATGGAAATTAGCAAATGCATCAGACTTAGGGGGAAAAGATAATTTTGTTCTAAGACGTGGATCGTACATAACGTAACTTTACATAACTGACTAGCATTTACATTATATTTCTAAATTATATCCATTAAATAGTCTTTGTAACTAATATCCAGTAAATAACCTTTAGACATAATATCCCGTGTTAAATAGCATTTGCACATAATATCCAGTAAATAGCCTGTGGATATTCTTTACAGTATCAAATAGCCTTTGGACACAATATCCATTGTTAAATAGTAATATCCAGTGTTAAATAGCATTTGGACACAATATCCAGTGTTAAATAGCATTTGGACACAATTTCCATTGTTAAATAGTATTTGGTCACAATATCCAGTGTGAAATAGCCTTTGGACACAATATCCAGCGTGAAATAGCATTTGGACACAATTTCCAGTGTTAAATAGCATTTGGTAACAATAGCCAGTGTTAAATAGCATTTGGTCACAATATCCAGAGTGCAGTGGACTTGGATCATAACATATAGTGTTTCTAAAAAAATAAACAATTAAGAGAGTTTATAAAAACGTTTCTAGTGAATGTTATTAAAATTAGAAAATGTACGCGCTTGAACTAACAAATTAAAAATTAAATTGACAAATAACACGAATAAAAAGGAAGAAGCAACAATCATTGTTGTATTTACAAATGTATGTGCCTAAAATGCTTATATACAATATTGTAACTGACTTTGGTTGGAATTATTTACACATTAAAAATCTACTCGAAGGCATGTTCAAACGTGTAGTCTCTTACGGGATTATGTGTAAATCATCAAGAAAATGAAGAAAGAGACCTGTAAAGTTTCATACATGTAAAACTAGTACTAAGCACGTAATAAAGAGATGGAAATAAAGTTTTCCTATGTTACATCTATTGCCATGAGTGCATACAAGAAAATAAGATGGGAATGAAATAAGCTTATTTTACACGTGTCTTGATCTGTAGAGATAATTGTAAAATCTTCCTGACTTCTTTTTTTCATATACTAATATTTCATTCTTTATATTTATCTCTAAAGATATGTACTTTATGAACACTATACTGTGGAGTCAAATATATTTGATCAGAGAAAGACATTTCAGCAGACAAACTTGTTGAGAAGGCAGAGAAATAGAATAGAAAGAATACGCGCATAATTCTGACTGGTGTTCACAAAATCCAGTACCATAAAAATATAATACCATTTTTTATTGTTGTATATTCTAATCTTGTTTTCTTCATTTCTTTTTCTCAACGCAAAAGAAATTTGAGACTAAAACAGTTATAACATTTGTAATCGAGATTAAGGTTTAATGCACAAAACATTAGAGTATTGTGAGAAAATCGTTCGAAGTTATAGGACGATTGTATCACTTTGCATAATATTGCATCATTAATCAAAACTCGATATTTATGAGGTTTGGGAGAGAATGTCGAGAAGAAGAAAATTAAGGCTGTCTTGTTAAGTACTTTATCTTTATTGACATACGAACGACTGTCAGATGGTCAAATTATGTAAAGTAAATACTGATACACAAACTCTTATATCGTACAATTGTAAATGAGTTTTTCACGATGCGAATTTCGTGACTGATTTAAATAGTATGTCTCACGTGACTAATTTTAAATAGTATGTTTCACGTGACTGATTTAAATAGTATGTACAAATACTTATATATCAAGAGCACGTTTAAGAAAGTTTGAATGTGTGAAATATGATGAAACATGAGCAATCATATACACGCTCAAACTCGATATGTCCAATACTGAAGAGAACTGAAACCCTCCGAGTATATCATTTTCAAATGACTGGGAGAAGCAGGTGTAAATAGATTCATATAATTCAAACTAACAGTATGTTTATCTTCCGAATAATACAAAAGTTCAATACTTTCCAGTCTAGTTCTCGGACCAAGGTATATTTAATTGAATCCGCTGATACATTTGCAACAACAAATAACAAATAAGGGCTGTTTCGTTTTTGTGTATTTTGTAGTTAACGAAATGTTTATATCAACAATCATATTATGTTAAATATTCCGATGACAATCTCGGCAAACTCACATTACTCTCTCTAATCTTTAAAGGTATGTTTCGCAGACGGTTCCGAAGATAGATAAAAGCTATAAATTTAAACAAGTACCCGGCTGTTAAAATGACGTTATAGTCATCTTCTCTATTTTTTCGTCCAGTTAGACAAATAAACCACTTCCTATGTCAATAAACATCAGGACTGTTTTAGCCATGTTGGTTAAAAAGAATTGTGGTAGCATTATTCTTATGTGCATGTTGTAAATGTGTATGTATTAGTTTCATGTAACTTTTAAATTAGTATGCTACTTGTAACATGGAAATCTATTTGTACGCATTTATTATGTTACGTGTAACACTGGAAATTGCTTGAATGGATTTATTATGTTACATGTAACTTAGAAATTACTTGTGTGCATTTTCGAGACAAAGGTAAATAGCAGCGTTTGCTTAACAAAAATTATTGACATCGATTGGGCTATATAAGACTTCATGCAGAAATAGCTATAAACAACCCAGATACAGACATTCACCCTAGTGATTTGGCATGCAAATAGTATAATCCGTAAACATGTCATAGATATAGATACAAAAGGGGAATTATATTTTAGGCATTAAAGAGACAACAAAACATTTCTGACACTTGCTCAAATAGATATGGGAACAATATGTTGCCATACCCTTTAATGATCGAACAAACTACATTGATTCAAAAGATACATTCCATTTAAAACTTAAACTTATTCCTTTATTTATAATTTGTGAAATATAGAGACTCATTGGCGAAATACTTTTTCATATATACTTACATAAATAAATCAATACATATATATATATATATATATATATATATATATATATATATATATATATATATATATATATATCCTTGTATTTTCAAAAATGACAAAATTAAGATTTCCCATCATGCCTTGCGATGCTTGATTGTGTGTGCCCACAAAAGTTTAACTTCCAAAACATAAACGAGTCATTTGTAAGCTAGAACAAATAAACAGAAACTGTCTTATATTAGACATGGAAATAAATATTTGATAAAGGTATTTGACCAGACGCCGTTTGCATCTCTCTGAAGTTATTTTCCATTACTTCCTTGACAACAACGATAAACATGCTACGAGGCTTTGATGATTCGGACTCTCGTTGTTTTCAGATAGGGCCAACTAGTTAACAAAACGATATGCACCTAATTTACTGCGACATATTAGGCCAACCCAATCCTATCACTTACTTAGGTTTCATATATTAACATGATCATCCTATAAAAGTACGGTGAATTTAAGAATGTGGATGGCGTTAGTGTATTGTGCCTGAGAATGATTTTTAGCTTCTAAACTTCTATACTCGAACAAGTTTTGAATAACAGTAAAGATGAACATTTTATTTTCCTACGTTAATGTTGGAAATGTTTCATCTTGAGGTACCAACATTGATATATTTTAGCACAAGGCTTCGCCATTCGTTAAAATATAAAGTTTTGGTGCCATACCATGAAAGCTATCCTCTATTTAGTTCAGAAAAGAAAATATCCTCTATGTTATGATATGTGTACCATATTAACACAAAGGATCGTACTTGACGGTATCAGAAGAAGGAATATACATGACAATTTATTACAACCGGTATCATTTGATGTCAAAACATGTATAAATCGGTCGATGGTGCTTTAAAGGAGACATAAATGGCAGCAAAGCAATATGAGAAATAATACTAAAATACAACTTCAGAAACGAACAAAAAATCCTAATAGTAAGCGCATACATGCGTCAAAATCTTATGGCCTTTTCATGTAAATAGGTGAACTAATTGATAAATATCTTATGGGATCTAACTTCTTTCTATCTATAAAATGCATTGTTAGATCTTTTCAGTTGTTCAAGGATGTAGAGATAATGGTTCTCCGGTCTTTATGTTAGCCAAGAGGGGGTCGTAAATGCTTGATTTGAGATTGCGTTGCTGTTCCAAATAAAATGCTTTGTCGGCTAGATTTTGTTATACTATAATCAGTGCTCGAAAGTGGAATCAAAATGAATATCAATACAAACGTTGTTCTGAAGGCTGATGTTTCCAATTTCCCTGATTATAGATTTCAGTACATGCCGAGTGCATGGAACAACATTTGTATTTTTTGTTGGAGTAGAATAATACAAATTCGGGTAGATAATTATATGTTATGAGTCTTTGATTTAATTTATATTTGACTTAATTTAATTGTCTGTTTGTAAGTTTGTTTGTTTTTACTTCATTACATGTCAATCTAATTTATTTTTTGTTTACTAGGAATTTGACCTGAATCTTTTCATAAATACCTAATAATTAAAACAAGGTTTCTATTTCTGACCTAGTTCCTGGCCTTGACTGTGGGTCAAGTAAACAACTTTTTATTTTTATTTTATTCTCAAATAAAAAGATTGGTTTTTATAAAGGTCATACTAGGAGTACATACCTTTTTTATATGCAAAAAGTCTCTATTTCGCAATTCTGGGTTTTCCGAAATTGCGTAGTAGTCAGGTTATATATCGATGTCTATATTTATATCTCTAGTTGGGCTTCTAAACACTGGGAGGTAATGGTGTTTCTTTTGTTGTTTCATTTTGGAGTTGTATGTTAATTTTTATTCAGATTATTTGGATTCTAAAAGATTAATTATTTTGCCTGGAAATATTTGAGGGTTCATACATAATTATTGGACAAAGATATGCATTTAAATTGTATTCGGAATTCAAACACCGGAATATTATTTTATGTGGTTCACAAAGGACTGTACACATCAGTTCTATAATGACTACAGTATATGTCCTTGCCTTCTATTTTGGATTTTTTTCTTCTTCGGGACTCAAAATAGAATTCATTAGAAAATTTAATTACTAGAACTCCTAAAATTTAATTTGTGGATTATTCTTGGATTTGTTTTGGATTTGATTCTTAAAACCGTAAGCTTTTTTTCTTTCTTCATTTTTACAAATTTTTTACAAGGGAAATAGACTATTTGTTAAATGTTTAAAAGTTTGTTGTTTTCACTCTTTCTTTTGTTACTTTTATTAGAGCCTAATCAGGTAACAGATATACCACTGTTTATGTAGTGTATAATTTGGTAATATATACAGAGTCATCTAATTTTTTTGCAATTCGTGTTAAATTTAAGTTAATGTTACGTTCGCAGCTATGGCATTATACGTTAGTTTTCCTTACAGTAACTATACCGCCTTGCAATGTCAGCTTAATGCTATTAAGATTAGAGATATATAAGTAAATTAGGCTTCCCAGATTTTGTGTCATACTATTTAGGATTCAGGTGTGCAAAGCAGAAACAAATGATGTTAAGATGGTAGTGTCACTTGCATTGGCATCGGAAATCCAATTTTATTAGTTGCATCGCTTATATTTCGATCACTTGGAAAAAATAAACCCACCAAGTTAAGGACAGATATTTTAGAGCATTGTGGCAATATTTAGCAATTAAAGTTTGCAGTATACACATCTTTACATACATACGTGATAGATGACGCAACCGTACATTATACACATCTTTACATACATACGTGATATATGATGCAGCCGTACATTATACACATTTTTATATACATACGTGATAGATGACGCAACCGTACATTATACACATCTTTGCATACATACGTGATATATGATGCAGCCGTACAGTATACACATCTTTACATACATACGTGACATATCATGCAACCGTACAGTATACACATCTTTACACACCTACGTGATATATGATGCAACCGTACATTATACACATCTTTACATACATACGTGATATATGATGCAACCGTACAGTATACACATCTTTACATATTACGTGATATATGATGCAGCCGTACAGTATACACATCTTTACATACATACGTGATATATGATGCAACCGTACAGTATACACATCTTTCCATACTTACGTGATATATGATGCAGCCGTACAGTATACACATCTTTACATATTACGTGATATATGATGCAGCCGTACAGTATACACATCTTTACATACATACGTGATATACACATCTTTACATACATACGTGATATATGATGCAACCGTACAGTATACACATCTTTCCATACTTACGTGATATATGATGCAACCGTACAGTATACACATCTTTCTATACTTACGTGATATATGATGCAACCGTACAGTATACACATCTTTACATACATACGTGATATATGATGCAACCGTACAGTATACACATCTTTACATACATACGTGATATATGATGTAACCGTACAGTATACACATCTTTACATACATACCTGATATATGATGCAACCGTACAGTATACACATCTTTCCATACTTACGTGATAGATGAAACAACCGTATTGTTTTTATAAGTTTAGCGCATCGTTGTTTCAACTTTGCCTACTTTATGATGAAAACTTAAATATACCTTTTTTATTTCAAAGTTGACAAAACTTTGTAATACTGATATAAGAGACTCTACCTTTCATGTGCAATAAAGCAAAATACCCCCAAACAATATTTTCAGAATTTTGTGATCAATATATTTGGTGTCCAAAGCAAAAAGGAATGCACCACGTAATGAAAACAACTTTGTAGATGCGGGGTATTGAAAATGAAGTCCATATTACCCAGTAGAGCGTCATTATGTAGACTAGGACATAAAGCAGGCTGTATATGATTTCAGACGATCCTATACTTAAATGTGCAATACTAAATTAGCTAACTCTTTTCTTTCATTTTCTCTGCACCGATGAAGATCAATCGCAAAAGGAGATTTATACCTTCAAGTAAATGGCTGCTCGTGAGCCAACGCAGAGTGTTCATTTGAACTGTAATGTTAACGTAGTTTCCGAACATGGGAAACGTTACCAAGACAATATGGTACAGAACAGTCAGGTATAAAATGATACGGTACGATTATCAAACCACCAGTAACGTTACAATTTGAAATGTGGTTGCATTAAACGGTTTTTAAACGTACTTATGATAAATGCGTGATAGACATCTTTGACAAGCACTAACCGCTGCATTAATTGAAGTGCTTGTAACTGCCCGATATTATATCGAATTGCTTTGTCAAAGACAACAAGCAGGCAAACTTCTATACCAATTTCGCGGTTAAGCGAAAAATAATGACCCAACGCTCTCTCATCCTTCTAAAGATATGTGGAATTTACTGATTTTAATGCATCAAGGACAGAATAAACTGATTAAGATGGACGAGGATATCCACAGAACCGATATAACGCAATTAAAATTGAGAATAAACTAAAAGTATGTCATTGTTATAAGAAGCTTGCTTATTGCCAAAGCTGAGTTGAAATATTTAGATAACCGTGAAGAAATACAATGCAATGTTTTATTTCTTTTTTAACAAAAGTTTTAGCATAAATGAACACTGGGAATGAAGTAGACTAAAACTCAGTTCTGTATACAGCAAGTACACAGTGAAGGCAAGATAACACAATTAAAAGAATGGTTTTAACTAAAAATATGAAAACATAACAATTTATTATCAAAACAAATACAGTCGAAACACACAAGTCTTTTGCTCAGCGTAACATGGAATTAAACTCAAGACTGAATGCACATGATAAAAAAGAATCTAGCAAAAAGGAAAAGGATAGTTGATTTCACGTTGCATAGATATAGAGTGGAAATCAATATGACATTCTCAATATTTATTATTATAACTATTATTATTATTAGTATTATTATTATTATTATTAGAGATATTTTTAAGTATATGATTCAGAGTGAAAAGCGAAGTTTTAATTGGAAAGAACCTGACTTTATTGTGCTAAAGGGTAGTTATCTCCTTCTAGTAGATTGAAACGAGTGGGTAATAAACAGTAGGCGAAATGACGTACCAACAAGATGTAACTCAAACATTTACATGTTTTCACATTTAATCTAAGTCATTATTATGATTTAATTAATATTGCTTCTGACCATACAATTGTGTTATATCTTTGCCCTTTGCTTTGGTCCGTATCACTGTAAATTATACAATCATTCATAGGTCGAGTGACATAATCGCATGACGCATGCGACAATCCGCCATGCTTTCTTTTACGGATTTTGCCCTAATCTTCCTACGATGGAGAGAGAGAGAGAGAGAGAGAGAGAGAGAGAGAGATGCACAGTGAAATATTATATGAATTGTACTGTGAACAATTAATTAAAATCTCATTCAACGTATCCACCTCACCGTTACGAAGCCATATGTTCTTGAGGACTACTGGTGCAAGTTAAGTTTTCTTTCTCACTCTCTGTTCACAGATTTTCTTATATTTTGTCTCTTATATAAGAGAGAGAGAAAGAGGGGGTGGGGGAGTGAGAGAGAGATCGAGAGATCAAAGGGAAAGTAATGAGGATTTCGATGAAATTATGTACCTTGTTTATTTCATTTAGAAACCGGGGATAGCTGATATTTATTTTCTTACGTCGCTAATGATTATTCAGTGGAAATTCGTCACGGATTTAGAGACTACAGAAGCGCTAGCCTGCTGTTGAAGCAATATACCGTTCACACAATATTTATATATGCGTAATAATGTGCCATGTGAGGATCACAATTTCATATATCAACATTACTGGTAAAGAGTAATTATACATGCAAGAAGACAATGTGCAATATTTATGCTATAGTAATCAACTATAATAGCATACACACATACACAAACGCACAAAAAGTCTGCATAATTAAACAGTTTAAATTGTGTGAAAAGAATAATGATACGAATAATAATAATAATGTATGTATGTAAGAGCACACCGTGAACTTTCAGTTCTATCGGGTATAAGACAATATTATATACCAATACATTGATTCAGTTTCGGCTTCGAACGAAAGATAATTGCTAAACATTTTGACACCAAACCTTTATTTTCCTCCTCAAAAGTCAGCCATACTAGCAGGACATGATTCTTTGTACCTTCTTCAATGCAAGTCTATGACAACCAGTCATTGGTGGTAGTGTTGATTGTTCGGATGATGCTGACGATGATGATTATCTCCCAATTCGATTTTAAAAAGGACTAGAAGAAACCAAGTTTTTGCTCGTTTGGCTTGAACCCACTCTCGTCGGCTTCAGAGATAATTTGACTCTTCAACCTCCCTAATCTACATGTCTATCGCCGATTATTCTCAACGGGTTTATATACTGTACAGCTACTGACGCCAAGCCAAGTTATTGCAGTTAGATTTTTGTTTGAATCGGTGTGACTGTGTTATTATGCAGAGGCTGGAATATATGTTAAGCATATATATATATATATATATATATATATATATATATATATATATATATATATATATATATATATATATGCCAAATATATTATTTCATATAAAATATTTGTGCTATAAATTCCATAATATCTACTTTCCTTGAAAATATAGTCTTAATCTAGAATGTAAGAAAATTAAATCGTATAATAATTGTTCTCATCATTACTCGACCTTTCATACCCATTTTTCGTGCAAATAAACAAACATTGATTTGCTTAGGTTATCATTTTCATCTCAAACGCGAAGCAATAATCCGCCTTGCAGAATAACTGTACAATAAAACAGACTCTCTAGACGTAAGGTCAATACGGGCATTCTTGGAAGAACAATGATTATTTGCGGCTTATAAGTTCGGTGCGTTATAGATAAGTCTACGAGTGTAAAGTGCCTTATATTACTTCTGACTAATTAGTTTAAGCATTCCAGCAAGCCTTACAAAAGTATTGGGCAGCTATGCATAAGATTCTTATCTTGCCATGGGCCAAGATTATATGAGTCTTCAGTATCTGCTCTCATGTCAAGGCCTACTTCTAACCAAGGCAAAACTGGATAGGAGACATAAAGTCCACGATGCATAACAATCAAGAATTTATGGACTATCGATTTAGAATTTCCAAAACTAAGAAAAGATGCATTTATTATCGGTTTTTCTGCCAAGAATTTGTTGAACGTATGTCCATTTTGTGAAATCAAACGATAAATAGATTAAAATCAATTAATCCTTGCACTTTTTCGATGTCTTCGTTGTTACCAAGAAGAGAATATAGAATGTTTGTCATGTTACATTTAACTATAGAGTAATATTTGTACAGCATATTTGACATTTTCAAGAGCCGTCCTTTCCCACAGGTCCTAAATTGTTTGGCCAAAACATGCTAATTTGATAACTTTATGAGAGTCTGCTAACAATGGATAAATAGCTTTAACTCATATGCGCTGCAGTCCCCATTTATTTAATAATACGATCATTGCCTTGATTTTCTTGATAGTTTATGACAGTTATTTCTTTGCGTTCATAATGTTCGCTTAGGAGCGAGATTAGCTGACCTGGATTACACGATTTCGTGATTACCTGGTTTTTAATTCAGTTACAATTTATTACCTGGAAGGAAATTAAAGACGTTCTATTGCACGATTGCAGTGAGGAAATAGGGTGTGAGTAAGCCATTGTTGTGAGCTTAAACAATAATATTAACTGAATGAAGTATTTAATGTTCTAACGTAAGGAAAACTCACACTTGTATTTTAAATGACGGACTTTGTGCTCACAAAAATTCAAATAACTGCTGCGAAAAGAACAGGTATTAACTAATTCATTTATTCAGAACATATTCCGTTTTAACGACATAAAACTATTTCCATCTATGTCTCTTAACCTGATCTTTATTAACAACAATGCAAACACTATATATACATGTGTGTGTATGTATGTATGTATGTATGTATGTATGTATGTATGTATGTATGTATTTTCTTTAAAAATTTCTTTAATGTGGTTATTCTTGATTTAAGTCAAGCGTCGTTGTACAGGTTTTAATAAGATTTGGAGATATTAAAGCAGGCATAATAGGGAAGGTCATGTCTCGAATATATATTTTCAGAGCTTTCATTTTGTGATTCTGAAATTCTTTATAATAAAACCAGTTTCCTTATTGTAATTCCCGATTTCCAACCACGAATAATTTTATTATTGAAAATTTGCACGGAATTGATAATGATGTTAGTGTCTCCACTTGTCAATTGCCTTGTTAACAACCGTGGGGGAAAGCAGAAAACAAGAATACCCAAGAAGCATTTACTTTCGGACATACCGTCGCGACTCACCTTTAAGACGGGTTAAACTGCAAACCGTATGGATCAAGATTTGCCGTGGTGGAATGTGCTGGAATATACTGATTTTTGATATAGCGTGTGAAGAGTAACCTGTACGACAAAATAAACAACATTATACGCCGGCACATCAGGGTCTGTGTTATTTGAAGTTGTACCCGACTTATAATCGAGTAGAGATAACATTTGTTTTAAGACAGGATGACGTAAACCGGGTATAACGCGGATAAGAGTATATTTGTCTAAAGTTTATACTAAGATCACAATATTTCGCGGGAATTTTGGTTTAGTAGGAAAGTTGTTTTCTGTAATTTGTTTGCGATAAGCAATGGTACTTTTCCAACGCGTGAGTTAGAACTAATGTGGATTCCAGCTTGGGAAGAAGAAAAAACATGTTCTTAAAGATACTTCAGTTTATTATTTCAAAGTATCTGAAATATCACCTGAGAAACAAAAATTAAATAAAACATCAATACTTTTACTTCTTTACTAATAGCTTGATTTGGCGTCATCTTTTCCATAATCATGTCAAGTGAATGGGCCATTTTCTTGTGTTTCGTCGTTGTTTCACTGAGAACTTTCAATAAGCTGCGAGTACGACATATTGCGAGATATCAACACTTCATTCCTATCTTAAGCTACACCAATCATAATTTAACGTGGTACTGAATATTTAGGCGCTTCTTGATTTAATAGAATTATGTGCTTCCATATGGCTGCACTTTAGTCTGCTGTTGTCTTTTGTTTTATCTTTCATTTTTGTGTGTCATCGTGTGTAATGCTATTAGTAAACGTTTGAAAATGTAATAAACGGACCTACTGCTTCTGTAATCACAAGTTCATTCGTATGTCCTCGTATGATAACACTAGGTAGTGTTTAATCTATCGTGGTTAAGGGACGCCTTTGATGATTTTTTTCTTGCCTCCTACCCTTATATCTCTTCGACAATAAAGGGTTGCTAGGCAATTAATATTCATGGTTTGCTGTCTTTTACCATTTAAGTGCCTACCATTGGAAGCAACAACGTTATTTTAGCCAATACACTCAAACGATTTGGCCACGAAACGTACGAAGTCACAATGTATTAGCTTTCCAAAACGTCTGACGGATCTGCTATATTGACTTTATAGTGTGATGTGGGAGAAATATGTTAGATAATTTATTTGCAGCAGGAATATTGTTTTCCTATTGAACTCTTTTCGGATAAGTTTCCGGTGGGATGCTTTATATCTTATCATTGTTGAGCATAATTGGATTTCTTGAACTAAGAAAATCCATTTATTTCCAAACTCTAGTGCTCGAATTGAATTTCTCCTGAAATGGAAAAAAATCGCCAAACCTCTGCAACCTGTCACTAATCACATACACGCTCTTTTTGTACGTCGAAGCAAATGCAATGTCATGTCCTTATGTAATGGTGCAAATCATTTCGGAGTACATTTTGTCGTGGTCAGTGTGACATGTAACCTTTAAGCTTGACTTTGGACTATGGTTGTAATAAATTGCTGACTCTTAGGGATGTGATATGCTCTGCTTGGGGCATGATTTGAATTTTAGTTAGGAAAGGCTCAAACGCATTGTTTCAATTGCATGCAATAGATTAATTGATGTACGTTTGCAACTATTTGCTGAATTGTTCGTTTAAAATTCATGCTTCAATTTTCCATGAGTTCAGAAGTTATTGGTTTGCATTAACTTTGTTCTGAATGTTATATGACTCGTGGATGATATGAATGTATTCGAATTACTTTGTTCAGATGAAAAAAAGATGATGAATTGTAAACATTGCACACATTCTGATGCGAATTGTGAGAACTAACTAATATGTCTTAAATATATGTATCATGTATACTAAGAGTTGATTTTACTTTGTCTATGTCAATTGATCGCTAATTAGCAAAGTGACGTAGTTATGGCAAGGAATGAAATCTATCAGTGAATTTGTGTAATTCAGTTGTGAATTATTTTTCAACAGAGCATCGATGGTGTTATCATTAGAAACGTGTGTCGACTGAAAGTTCAACTAGCAATGTATAGCCACAGGGTGTGGGTGGTGTGGGTGGGGTAGGGTTTAATGGTTATCTAGACGTCTAATTATGTCTTGTTCCAATAGGAACTGAGTAGCCGCTACGAAAGAAAGCAATTGTATTATAACAGTGTGCCTATGTATCAAGTGGCAGACTGAAGACAATAGCTTAGTTATGTCGAATTTCGATTAGAAAATGTCAGACGTAAGAAGAGTGGAAATCTTTATTTGATCCAAGGAAAGAGAAAAATATTTGACAGTATTTCGGTTGGGTATTATATTTTTAATTGATGGAAAATAGTTTTATATCTGTACTGTACAATGAAAAAAGCTCAATCTACAAGCAGGACGGCTGATGACTCAAATAAGCTAAGTGAAGAGAGAGAGAAATGCGGCAACGCTGACCTATCACCAATAACGATTTGGAAAAGACCGGACGTAATCAGGTGATGATGTCATGCCGTCAATTAAAGTATGATCGGTTACTCGATTGTACGATAACATTTGTTCTATCATTCTAACAGAACGGCTAATTGAATTTCACATAAATTTTGTAACAATTTCTAAGAGAAAATGAGTAATTAAAATGCCATGTGCAATTTCATTTTGCGTATGTAATTTATTAATGGGTTGTTTTTTACATTCGGGTGCACATATTCTTTTATTTTATATCCATGCTCAAATCTTTGTTATTACTCTCATTAATTTCATATTGTATTTTACTGTTTACTCCATTCGGGCAATGGCACCGCGGTCCATCATCTAGATTACGGTAGCCGAAAGAAAACCACAAAGAGTGTTGATCTCACATCATCCCACCTATAACTCCTTATGATATTCAAAGATAGCAGGCATAACATATTTACCTACTTTGTTTCGTTTTTATGGGGAGAGGTTGTTTCATCTTTGAGGGTGCCACAAATCATACATATACTGTCAATTGTGTTCATGTACGGCCATATAGGTATGTCTAGAAACCATTTTGGTTGAACTGGTGGCTTACAGGCTATATATCGTATCGATGAGGATTTATGCAAAGTGAAGTGCTTCCATAATAGTTTGACATTGGACTGTTTAAGAGGCTTTTTTCTTCATTTAAGTATAGCAAAGCACACAGATATCTATTTTCCAAGTTATTTAATAAATTTGTGAAATGGGGAACATAAAGAAATTTAAAGGTTTATTCTATTTGTAATATTTGATATGATATAATAGAGTGAATTCAAATAGATGCGTAAGACCTGTAATTGGACATGCAAATTCTATCATAAGTTACGTTTTAGTAGGGCCGTATAAATCTATCAAACATCAATAATAATAATAATAATAATAATAATAATAATAATAGATAGATAGATAGATAGATAGATAGATAGATAGATAGATAGATAGATAGATAGATAGATATAATAATAATAATAATAATAATAGTAATAATAATAATAATAATAATAATAATAAAAATAATAATGATAATAATAATAATAAAATATTATTAATACTGTGGAATTTGTAGTGTGCCTAATTTTTAGAAGCTAATAGCATTTTACGGAAGTAGGTAATACAAAGCTTACATAACGACTTGGATTACGACAAACAGTATCATGACATTGCAAAACAAAAACATGCTGCCAATAAACATGGAAGTAAACACTAAGTCTTTAAGTCCGTACTTGTCGAAAAAGGTGAGTTTGAAATGCACTTATGAATGTAAGCACAGTGTCCTCATGCCTAAAGTCTATGGATGATTCAGTCCACTTATCGTTGTACTGGCATCAACCGAAATAAACATGCCAATGGAGCAGATGCGTCTCAGCTCTAGGAAATCCAGCCTTGCATGTTTATTACATGTTGTTGTACGGAGAGCGTACCGTCGAGAGTGACAACTAGGTAACGTGCTGACTGTCAAAACTGAAGGATGGTATTCCTGATAGTTATTGTTTGAAATAACGGAAGTGAATGAAAAAGTCTTTTTGTGCTTCTCAGGATGGCTTCAGTTTTATCATTATCAGTTTGCAGCGTGTTACATGTCATCCGTGACTTCACTTCGGAAATCCACTTCACTTCGCCTTGAATGGTAGCCACAACTTCCGTTGGCCAACTATTGTTGTATATATAAGTGTCATAAGCGTAGAATTTGTTAAATAATGAATGTCGATCTGTGATATTTGAAAGCGGCTGAGTTTATATAATGAAGAGAACCTGGCCAAAAACAGAACATTGTGGAACACCAAAACATAGATCAAATTGGCTGTAATGTTTTCCATTTAAGAAAAGGATTTGTATCCTGTTGACTAAGTAGGACATGCATCAAGGCTGTATTATGGGGATCAAATATATGCTCGAGATGGTCAAGTGATAAATCATGATATCTTTTGTCCAATGCTGAGACAAGTCAAGAATGGCGAGTGCTATAATCATTCCACCATCCAAAGGAGAGATAAGGTCGTTAACTACTATCACAAAGGCAGTTTTAGTACACTGGCGAGTGCGATATGCAGTATGTTCATTGCTAAAAATAATGTTTTAAATTAGATGAGATAACGTTTGGGATAGAACACATTTTTTTAAGATTGTTTTATCTATTATATAATTGCATGTCTATTGCCTAGAGATTAAAATTAATATCAAATTATTTCGATACTGATTCTGCCAATCTAATGGTAATAATAATCATTAAAGATACTACTTTTGGACACTTCTGAGTGCACTATAGTTTCACGTCACATGATCTCCAAAATTTGCGAACCAGCATGTAAGCTTCAATGGCCTGTTTGTGATTGGCTCTGTCCAAGCCATCTTGTTTTCAGCTGCTTTAAGAGAATACCTGTATAATCCACCTACAGCGACTATGTACAATACTTTTCATTTTCCTATTCCTCCCATAATTTTAGTAGCAAATGCTGAAGAAGTCATAAATTAGAAACTACTTACTACTTTTGTTTTAAATATATAAACAAAAAAGGAATCCAGGCAGAGTATGGTACGCTGTCTATTGTCAACTGGATTACATAATCTCAACATTTTGCGTAGGTTGCGTTCCCTTGAATCTTCCATTTAGGTTGTTTCCCTTGCGTCTTCCAAAGAGGCTGTTTGCTCTTGATTCTTCCACAGAGGTGATCCCCCTTGAGTCTTCTCTAGCTTTACAGCTTTATATTATCACTTGCCTGAACGCTGCCATTATTTGGGGTGAGGGTGGGGTGAAAAATGAAAATTTGCTTCAAGGGAAAAGACATTTCATCTTAGCATTATAGCTTACTACTCTCAACATTACACCAATATTTTGAACTCTCGAGTAAAATCATCTTCATGAGAGTAATAATAACGTCAATATCATACTCATCTGAGGATAAGGAGGTCAATTGCATACTCATGTGAGTAAAATCTGGTCAATAGCATGTTCATGAGAGTATATTAAAGTAAATAGCATACTCATAAAAGGATTATCAGGTCAGTATCATTCTAACTTGTGTAATAACAAGGTCAATAACATTATTATGAAAGTAGTAGAAAGGTTATAAGCATGTTTATAACAGTAATATTATGGTTAAATAGCATGCTCAGTAGAGAAAAATGTCAAAAGCATGCTAATGAGTGTAAAAAGCAAGGTCTATAGCATGTTTATGAGTGTAAAAAGCAAGGTCTATAGCATGTTTATGACTGTAAAAAGCAAGGTCTATAGCATGCTTATGAGTGTAAAAAGCAAGGTCTATAGCATGCTTAGGAGTGTAAAAAGCAAGGTCTATATCATGTTTATGAGTGTAAAAAGCAAGGTCTATAGCATGCTTATGAGTGTAAAAAGCAAGGTCTATAGCATGCTTATGAGTGTAAAAAGCAAGGTCTATAGCATGCTTATGAGTGTAAAATGCAAGGTCTATAGCATGCTTATGAGTGTAAAAAGCAAGGTCTATAGCATGCTTATGAGTGTAAAAAGCAAGGTCTATAGCATGCTTATGAGTGTAAAAAGCAAGGTCTATAGCATGCTTATGAGTGTAAAAAGCAAGGTCTATAGCATGCTTATGAGTGTAAAAAGCAAGGTCTATATCATGCTTATGAGTGTAAAACGCAAGGTCTATAGCATGCTTATGAGTGTAAAACGCAAGGTCTATAGCATGTGAATGAGTGCAAAAAGCAAGGTCTATAGCATGTCAACGAGTGCAAAAAGCAAGGTCTATGGCATGATTATGAGTGTAAAAAGCAAGGTCTATATCCTGTTTATGAGTGTAAAAAGCAAGGTCTATAGCATGTGAATGAGTGCAAAAAGCAAGGTCTATAGCATGTCAATGAGTGCAAAAAGCAAGGTCTATGGCATGATTATGAGTGTAAAAAGCAAGGTCTATAGCATGCTTATGAGTGTAAAAAGCAAGGTCTATAGACAACTTATGAGTGTAAAAAGCAAGGTCTATAGACAACTTATGAGTGTAAAAGGCAACGCCAATAGCATGCTTATTAGTGTTTGAAAAGCTTAATAGCATCCTCATGAGAGTAATAATAACATTGCTTTAAATCACCGCCATGAAATATGTTTTACAATAGATGTTATTTTCTATCCTTATAATTGTAGAAACTGTCATTTCCTTTATATATAAATATTCGATGAAGGCAATACGTTTGAATAAGATCTATTTTTTTTTGTTCTAAACACTTTTACATGTCTTACTTGGCTATGTCACTACTTCTATGCTTGCCTATTTTGATGTTATCAATAATTTTTTTGAATTAAATTATATTTACTTTAATTTAATTGTCTGTAAGTTTTTAATTTTGTTTAAGTAAAAGTAATGTAATTTTGTTTACTGGAATTTGATATTTTCCAGAAATTCGTTTGATCTGACTGTTAAGTCGAAAACAGCTTAAAATAGAACTTTATGTCTTTCTGATGACCTAGTTCCTGGCATTGATTGAAAATCAGTTAAACAACTTTCATTACATTCATTCTGAATGTGCGACTGAGAATAGCGAAATCGTTTCTGACTGGGACTCCGTAATTTTAGACGTAAATAGTTTCTTCGATGTTCTCGAAATTCTGGATGGTTGACCCTCATCCAGGGATAAGTTTTGCTTCTTAATGTACTGTATAACTTTTGTCTGTAGTGAAAGTAGTCGGGCTGATAAACACTGGGACGTAAGGGGTTTTGCTTTTCTGTTGTGACCAGTTGAGTTATATTTTAAACTTTCTTAAAACTATTTGGATCCTAAAAGATTAATTCGTTTTTCTAAGAATATTTAAGTAGTCATACAGAATTCTTGGACAAAGACATTTATTTAACTTTTATTCTGAAATTCAGACACCGGAATATTACTGTCTGTAGAACAAGAAAGAACTGCAAAGACAACAACACTATAATGGCAATAGTATACGTCATCGCCTTCCATTTTTGGATTTTTCTTCGGGACTCAAACTCAAATTCATTGTAAACAGCCCTATTTCACAATTTTGGGTTTTCCGAAATTGCGCGGTAGTTAGAATTTTTAGTGCTGTTTGGAGATATTTCTCAGTTTGGGATTTTATCTTGGATAAAGGAAAAGTGCTTGTTTGTGACCAGTTTGGAGTTACATTTTAATTTTTATTCAAATTTTTTGGATTCTAGAAGATTAGTTCTTTTCCTGGAAATATTTGAGTGCTCATACAAAATTCTTGAACAAAGACATTTCTTTAAATTTTATTCGGAATTTCGAACACCGGAAGTTTGTTTATGAATCAACAAAGAACTGTACACACATCCGTAACATAAAAGCTACAATATACTTCACCGCCTTCCATCTTGGATTTTTCGTCGGGACTCAAACTTGAATTCATTAGAACATGTCAGTACTAGAAATTAAATTCGTTGATTATTTTTGGATTATTTCTGGATTTGAGTCTTAAAACCAGAAGTTCTTATTTTGTTTCGTTTTTACATTTTTTCTCTCTCAGGGAAATCAATCATTTGTTACATTTTTCAAAGCTTGTTGTTTTCCCTTTTCCTTTGTTCCTGTTTATTAGAACCTAAGCACGTAACATAATAACTGGTCAGAACATTATAAAAGCATGTCTTACTTGGTCATGTCACTACTTCTGTGCTTGCTTATTTTGATGTTATACCCAATTTTACATGTCCTGCTTGGCTATGTGGCTACTGCTGTGCTTGCTTATTTTGATATAGCTCTCCTAAATACGTGCTAGATAAGCTTATCAGCATAGCGTTTATGATATAAAGGAGCTGCTTTTGATTCGATTATGTAACAGCCGCATTGAGTTTCGGGTGAGAGGAAAGAGAAGTTTGAACAAATACCCTTCCACGGTTAGCACATTATGATCATTTTAGTATTAAAAAACCCCACTATTTTCTGTACATTAGGATCAGTGTATATTCAGCGCTTTAATTAAAAACGTCAATCTCATCACAGTTGCGACCTGTGTATCAATAGGTAGGTCGGAGAAGCACCGATATGAGGTCATATTCTGATGACTTCTGGATTTATCAATCAAATGACACGCATTGTAATGCCAAAAGTGGAAAATGTCATTCGGAACATATCATATTTAAGAATTACTCTTTCACATACAAAATGCAACGCTTTATATAATGGCCTACAAATAAAGGGTTAATTGAACTTCGAACTCCAGTAGAACATGGTATATTATGTTGGATATCTGGCTTTTCATCCTGTTGTGCAAACGGTGCATGCATGGTAATCTTCATTATAAACTACTAGATTAAGCATGATAATTTTCTTAGCGAATGAATGTTCAAAATATTTCAAAAGGTAGTATGCGATGTAAGCTTAAGCATTAGAGGCAAACTTGAAGCTTGAAGATGTGGGAATAAATATAAACTGGAATTGGAATAATTTTTTGATGTAGGTGCGAACACAAAGCGGAAATATACTTGTGCCCCAGGAAAATGCAAATAAAATCTTTACGCTTGATTGTTCTCGTTTGTGGTTGTTCATTAATAATCAGACTTAATATATTTATTTTTCATTACTAGTGTTATTACTTCAGAATACAAACACAATTATGAAGAAACTAATGACGATAGGATAGCTGTTGGAAAAACAAGTAAAGCGCCTTCATTGATCATCCGGATATAAAAGTAAGATGACAGGATAACTATAACAGTTTTATAAAAGCCGAAATCCCTAGATAAATAATAGGAAAAAAGCAAAGTTCTCCTTCGTACTAGAAACGTGTCAAGCCCGTTCAAACAGACCCGGCCCTAGTAAGTGCGGGTCCCAAGGCAGCAAGCAATGAGCGCAGGGCCCCAAGCAAACAAATTGCATTGCGGAGTTGATTTCCTGAAATCGTGGGGACCGATGCGGTTGCCTAGTTCGCCTTGCCCTAGGGTCGGGACTGCGTTCAAATATATTGCATAATACTGACATTATTTGTCAGTCACTGAAACAACAACCTCCTTGAGATAGATGCAAATATGAACAGGATCGAAGGCAAATTCTAAAAGGAGAAAAATTGATTTTTCTTTGACGCAAATTAAAACGTGTTATAAATGCAGATAGGGTCGTAATTAACACTGAAATATAGCCAGTCTGATTATGGATGATTTTATAGTCATCCTAGAACTAGGTTGGATCGTATAAATGTTAAGGCGTAACATCTGACGTAACAAAATGTTTCTGTATAAATGGTCCCTAACCGCGTAGAGAGTCATTACGGAACTCTGCTGCTGCTAAATAATTACATCACACGTATGAAATCTATTAATAGAACTCTCTGGATATTAATGGTTCTTTTTTAAAACAGCTTTATTATAGCGTGCATTACGTTTTCGTTTTGTTTTTACGGAATTAAGAGAAAAATCAATACAACTACGCTAAAACTGGAACGTGAACTTTAAAACAAAATTAATTCTCATAGGTTCTCTTTAGATAACAAACAGATTTGATATCCGAAAATCTGCTTCACTGAATGCCGAGTAGTAAGCTAGTTACGAAAATACACTGAAGATAAGAAAATGATTTGTATTTAAGTTTAGTAGATATAATAACAAACACATGTTGTTTTAATGGATAAGGAAGGACAGACTCTTATAAGTCATGTTACATGTGACAAAATAGGTTTTAATCATTTAATATAAGTACTGTTTAACAAATATTGTAATCAAAGAAATATTTTTGAAAAACGTTGTTTACAAAATTATTAAGTATATATTTAAATAATTTTATTGTACAAGTTTAGCGACGTTAAACATATGATTCCTCAATCTGGTTACAGTTTTAATCCATATTTTGAACTTTTTGAAGGAAAAACCTCAATTTAAGAACGTAAATGTATTTCATTAAACTCGACCGTGTGCTCTTTTTCGAACATATAACTTCAGTGTTCATGTACAAATCATCATTGAGATCTCGAGAGTCAAACATTTAGCATGAGTCATTACGCAAGCAATATGGCTAACCATTCGCAAAGATAAAACTTTACTTGGAATGAATGCGTCCGGCCTATGCGTCTAGAATAAATGCAGCCAGATCTGCAGCGTCGATCATGCAAATCCTTTTAAAACTCATTTCGACCTTTAACGCAAATT
>CM068828.1:64274540-64349540 GCA_028554795.2 Sinohyriopsis cumingii
CTTTTCCTTCGGTGATCTTAAATTTTTCTCTCATCGACTGCACGTCTTCAATAGCCCTCAAAAGTTTGGAAGAAGTTATTTCTGCAGGTGTGCTAAATCCGAGACATACAGGCGAGTTCAAACTGTCGTGATATATAGACAGGCTCAAACGACCTCGATCTTTGACTTGGCAATGACATTTGAGTTCCTCTAACAGCGAGTCAAGTAGATCCGTAATGAAACCTGATACTTCCTCGGCTGGAATGTCAGATACGAAGTCTTTAAATTTCACCGTGTAGGTGTAAGTTGTCGTTCTAAATTTTCTCGAGGTCGCTGTCTGAGTCATTTGGATGCTAAAATACTCCTTTTGGTCTATTGAATCCTTTTCCTTCTTGAACACACTTTGCTGTGACGGTATGGTGGTGAAAGAGGTCAATAATATTTGTTCCTTCTCTTTTTTCTTCTGCGTAGAGTTATTCATCTTTCTCGTCGCTTGTCCTCGCGATGAAGTGTCGTTCTTGGAAGTTGTCCCTTTTTATATGCTGACCAATATCGATGTGACCGTACGGCAACGTAAAGTGATTGGGAAGTCTCACTCGCTTCTGGTACACGATTTGATAGACTTTTTCCAGGGATCGACTGACGATTTGGTGAGTGGGTAAACGTACAATCTTGTTGGGTTGATAGGTGGTCACTTTAAAGTGTTGATCTTTTCCAGACTGCAAGGCTTCTTTCAATACCCCAAAGTTGACCACTCGACTGGTACGATAATTCAGAGTCAATCCTTTCACTTTACACTTCGTGTGCACTTCTCCTTGTTTGTCCCGGTATTCGTAGCCGTAATTTTTAGGACCGCCACTCGCGAAACTTAGAATCTTGTCGTCGGGGTGTTCGTCTGTCCAGGCTACTAAACGGTCTCCTTCGATGTTAGGGTGTTGCTCACCCGGTCGATCGATGTAGATGCAACTGTCTGTGTCAAAGTACAGGACGCGATCCCCTAACAGTTCTAAAGCTTCGTACAATTTTAAGCGAGCATGGGCTGTCACGTAAGCCGCAATGATGACATTTCCAAAGGGGTCGTCTTGTACAAAGTCCAGATCTTCTTCGTAATTGACTAAGATCAAATCCTCGCGAACGACGTCCACGTGTTTCATGAATTTGGTTTTGTCGTGAATCATCTGAAAGTAGCGGGAAGGTTCTGTCAAATATTCCGTCTTGGGTAAACACGGGCGTTGTGCCATTTTACCCCACAAGCAATTTAACATCACTTTGGCAAACGATCGCCTGCCTTCGTTTTTCTCGATGTGGTCTAAAGGGATGCCTTCTTGTGCCCAGTATTTCTCTTTGAATGTCTTTTGGTCTTCGGGAGTGTGACACCAGAAGGGATAGCCACTGGCTTCATGCTTTAGTTTCAAAAAGGCATCCACGTAGTCTGCGAAAATGCCTTTCTGAGTGGGGTCACCCTTGTGGTATTGTTCTGTCTTGGGAAAGTGGCAAAGTTCGTACACTTCTAACAGCTGGTATCCCATGTCCGTAGCTTTGAACAATTCTACGCTGACCCAGGTTCCCGTCAAGGCCCGTTCTTCCTGGGTGTGCTGACAAGGCTGATCTTGGTTGCACGTTTCGGCACAAGTACGGCACAAGGGAAACATCAGTTTGCCTTGACAATGGTGAGGTAAGACGGGGTGGTATACGTTCGTGGGAGGCAAAACTTTGCACTTGATCAAGCCTTCATATTGTCGAATGTTGACCAGGTCGATGTGTTCCGTCAGCAATCGCGGGTGCCCTGTAGGAAAGTGACAATATTTGCACACGTAAGGATACAGTGAACACACATCCAAGTATTTGATTTCTTCTCCTTCCTCCGTACAAACTATCCCTCGGGTTCAGGGGGTCCATGAACTGGTAACTTTCCACGACACGTTTAAACTCGGGATCGATTTTCAAACGGTGATCGTATTCGTGTTCCCACATTTCCACCACTTGGTATCCTTGCTGTTCTAACTTCAAGCGTCGCTGACAAGTGTCCTGGTACAGGTCTTCCATGGTCCGTTGTAAAAACTGATTTTTAGTGTTACGATCAGGGTAGCAGACGGGACATCCGTGAAATAAGCAACCGTTAAACTCGTACACGATCTTGGGGTTTTTTAAGTCTCAGCCATCGACCGAATACGTTCCGATGGTCTTTTCACCTCCTCCGTTGCGGGCATGCTGAATCCATTTGTCTTCCTTGTCGCACAAGTAACGTAACCAGCGTAGGGCTTTGACCGAGTATTGACGTTTGACATAGTTGGTCGTTTGAGGACTGATGACAGCCACGGTCTTTTGAGGCATGAATCGTTGGTGGTACACTAAGGAACACGCTTTGGCAATGGTGCAAGCTTCTTTCAAAGGATCGACCCCTCCGTGTTCCATGAACACTTCTGGAAATTTTCCACAGCAACGTCGTAAAATGTCCACGTCGGAACGATAATACTTTAACATTTCTTCATGAAAGTCGAAGGGGTCGGTGGCATGAGCCTGGTACCAAGCGTAGAAATCTTCTAGTTGTTCGGTACGCATGTTGTCTGGGTCGTAATAGTGTGTCTCAGGCAAATGGGGTAGAACGGCATGTTGATTGGCTTCCGTATTAAAAAAGTGAGGAAAATAACCTTTAGCCATTTCTGTTATTCCAAACGTTTTAGGCATTCGACTCAAAGGCATGGCCAAGTAACTCATCGAATCTTTAAACTGCACTTGTCCCACTTGCATGAAAATGAGTTTGGCTCCGTTCAAAGTGACTTTAGGATGTTCGGTACCATGTTCCGTATAGTACCTCAAAAGAAACTGCCCATCGTATCCGGAGAAATTGTGAGCCATCACTGTGGCATGGCGATGACAATCTCGGTAACGTTCGATGTCCTCTTGGCTCCATGTCTTGTCGATGGGGTCTAAGACCCATTTGGCAAAAGCGTCTAGCGTCTTTGGTCCTCGAAAGATTTTTTCACGCCCTCCAGGAATTTTGCTGCAGTGAGGGCAATAACTGAAGATAGGTTCTTGAATACACTTCTCGCACGCTCGATGAGCCACGCAGAAATTAGGAATGTGAATGCCAGTCTCTTGCATGCATTCGAAATCGAAAAAGATGAAATTGCCTTTATTCTTCTTCTTGTGACCGTCATCTTCCTCTTGTTGGGGTTGGTATTTTTGCATGTAACATTGATGTTCCAAGTCCACGATGTGGTGACAAATGTGACATTTTTTCTTTCCTGAACATATTTGTGCCTTGGCACTATTGGCACGTATGCCTTGTCCACATGCGGGGCACAATGTCAGCAGTTGACAAGCGCATTTCTTCTGTGAACCTTTTGTTTTCAAATGTTGTTGGTAACAGGTAGGACTGACAAACGTGCGCTGACAAGCTGGACAATGCACTAGTCCTTCGTCCAGACAGGGTTGAGAGGCCAAACATCCTGAGCATTTCGATCCACAATGTTTGTGTTGTTCTCGATTTTTATAGCCACAGTCACATTTCTCACAATAATAAACATATCCCAGGAATCCAGTGATACTGGTAATGGTATCGAAATGTTCATCGTGATGATAAAGGTGAATGTATTTTCCATCCTTAAAATCTTGGCCTCGAAACAACAGAGGCCCACGCACTTCTTGAGGGTGCACTTTCAAGGTGTAGCGTGGAGCTAGGACATCTTGCAAGTTTTGCATTTCAGGAATGCCACAGGGTGTGTCTTTGGACAGGCCAGCTTGTTGTAACAGTAGTTCTGCTTCGTTTCGTTGTTTGGCTCGGTCCGATTGTTGAATAGTTTTCCAGGCTCTTTTCCATTCTGCCGTGTCGTTCTTGTTGGCATAGGTTCGTCCCACCACGATGGCTCGGGCTAAGCACATCTGGTCTTGAGGGTTGTTAATTTGGACGAGACTCTTTTTGGTGCTGCAAAGGTCGTTCACCAGTAGGACCTTTCTGCGTCCTGTCCCTTGAGGAAAAGAGACGTGAGCCATTTTCAGTGTGGCTTTATCATCGGTGATGTCAAACTTGTCATTGGTTTGTTGCACCTGTTGTATCTTGTCCATGACTTTGGAAGGGGTCAGTTCTGTGGGTCTGCTAAACTCAATCCAAACAGGGGATTTCAAGCTGTCGTGTTGTATGGATAGTGTCAATCGATCGTCTTCTTTGGGTTGACTTTGTCGCTTGAGTGTGGTGAGCAAAGAATCCCACATCTCGGTGATGAACCCTTCTGCTTTCTCTAAGGGTACTTCGGACTTGAAATCTTTAAACTTCGCCGTGTAGGTGTAAGCCGTGGTTCTAAATTTTCTAGAGGAGCGCTTTTCCGTCTCTCGCATGTGATAGTACTTTTCAGGGTTGACTGGGGAACTTTGGTTTGGAGTAGACTCTCTCTGTCTGGTCGCAGACGTGGAAGGTTTTGGTTCAGGTTCGCTCATATCTTCTATTTGAGCGAACACTTCTTTTCGTGTGTGAGGCGATACGTCACTGCGCTGCCTCTTACGTTCTTCTTCTCTCTCACTGAAATCGTGCGATCGTTTCATCTCGATTGCTGATTCAGAAATGATTTAACCAAGTTCATTCTTTCCATATATACCCTCTCTACCTCTTGCTGTGACAATGACTTGGTATATTTCACAAGGCAAGTGAAAGCCAAGCATATAGGAACCCAACGACAGCGGTGTTTCTTAAACACCTCATGCATCTTGACGACCCTTCGATTCAAACCCTACCACGAAAGAAAATAGTTGCAAGAAAAATAAAACAGACAGTTGGTGTCTTCAAGAGAGCTAGAGACGGCACTGTGTCGCTGAGATACGTACGTACTCTAGAAAACTACGCTACTCGACAACGTGAGTGTGCTTGTCAAAATGTTTGAGTAAGATTAAAAATGTTTGTCAGTTTCAAAACGCGAACCAGTACTGTGGCCGTTTAATATTTGATGTGGCAAGAAGAAATGGTACAATACGCAACAAAGGGTTTGTACGTTTACACTCCAATCTGTCTGCACTGCAATGGCAACAACGCTCTTGCGCTGGTATTATTTTGCCACTCCCTTAAAAGAAACAATGCATCACTCATCATAAACGATTTCATTGGCTATACTTATTTTCTTACCGCTTTCGCTTCCAATTGACTTCAGTACCTTTTCGCACAGTGACAAGATCGGACGTGTTTTTTTATTCTGCGGCTGGTCGCTACACTACATGCCCTGAATTTACAACCAACATTGTAAGTGACTTCACTGGCTAACCGATATTTTACACTTCTGTCTTTATGGATGTGAGTGTGCTTGTCAAAATGTTTGAGTAAGATTAGAAATGTCAGTTTCAAAACGCGAACCAGTACTGTGGCCGTTTAATATTTGATGTGGCAAGAAGAAACGGTACAATACGCAGCAAAGGGTTTGTACGTTTACACTCTAATCTGTCTGCACTGTAATGGTAACAGCGCTCTTGCGTTGGTATTATTTTGCCACACTACCTTATAAAAAAACAATGCATCACTCATCATAAACGATTTCATTGGCTATACTTATTTTCTTACCGCTTTCGCTTCCAATTGACTTCAGTACCTTTTCGCACAGTGACAACATCGGACGTGTATTTTGTATTCTGCGGCTCTCGCTATTCTACTTGCCCTGAATTTACAACCAAACAATGTGTTACACATTGTAAGTGACTTCATTGGTCAGTCGATATTTTCCACCGCCTTAGCTTCAAATTGGTTTCACTTGTTATTCGCACCGTGAGATGATCAGACACGTTTTTCTGTACCTGACCATTAGTCACTTCACAAACAAGAAAACTAACACACAAATGATCACGCCATGAGCGGCTCATGGAAATTATGTTAGTCATGTTAGTCATGTTACGAAATATAGCACGACTTGTTTGGATGTACTTTTCTGTGGTCACTCTTTAATTACATGCGTCTTCAGTTCACTCTTGTGATATTTTTTAAAGGGTGTATTTCTTCTATGGATGTGATTATGTTATGTTCTATATGTTCTTTTATGTTTTCAGTGATTTTACTTTATATCTGTATTTTAATTTAGATGTATAGACTGTGTAGTCTGAAATAAAGAATTCTTATCTTATCTTATGTAAGTGGAATGAGTGCTTCTTTGAAACTTTCATAAGGCAAATATGCCATAAAAACAAACGTACGTGTCGTGATATTTTTAAAGTAGGAATACATGCTCTCTCTCTCTCTCTCTCTCTCTCTCTCTCTCTCTCGTTGTAGTTTTGATTTATACCCTAATAGAATATGTTCCCGTTTGGAGATACCTCTCCAAAATTGTGATCAGTAGTCACCATAATTACGCGAACTGTTCGTCATGTTATTTTCTTCAGAAGTTTACACTCTAAAAAATTGTAGAACGATTTTTTTCTTCCATCAGTAAATCTTTGGATGAAAAAAAAGCTTGAGTTTGCACAATTCTGGTATCTTAACTTTATCCTATTTTGGAACTGCAATATGTCACGGAATTTTTTTTTCCTTCTAACGTTAGATTTACAGTTTTTCAGAAAAAAGACAATCACACGGCTTTGTCAAGAATGAAGCAAGTGACATTGCACTGTATAACCCTGCCTATGGTTAACTCTGAATTCTAAAGTCAAAACATGGGTTCAGGAAACAATGTAACAATGTTCGTCCTATCCTTAGTTTTAAGATTTCTACACTTGGTACCAGGCTCATGCCTCCGACCCCTTCGACTTTCAGGAAGAAATGTTAAAGTATTGTCGTTCCGACGTGGACATTTTACGACGTTGCTGTGGAAAATTTCCAGAAGTGTTCATGGAACACGGAGGGGTCGATCCTTTGAAAGAAGCTTGCACCATTGCCAAAGCGTGTTCCTTAGTGTACCACCAACGATTCATGCCTCAAAAGACCGTGGCTGTCATCAGTCCTCAAACGACCAACTATGTCAAACGTCAATACTCGGTCAAAGCCCTACGCTGGTTACGTTACTTGTGCCACAAGGAAGACAAATGGATTCAGCATGCCCGCAACGGAGGAGGTGAAAAGACCATCGGAACGTATTCGGTCGATGGCTGAGACTTAAAAAACCCCAAGATCGTGTACGAGTTTAACGGTTGCTTATTTCACGGATGTCCCGTCTGCTACCCTGATCGTAACACTAAAAATCAGTTTTTACAACGGACCATGGAAGACCTGTACCAGGACACTTGTCAGCGACGCTTGAAGTTAGAACAGCAAGGATACCAAGTGGTGGAAATGTGGGAACACGAATACGATCACCGTTTGAAAATCGATCCCGAGTTTAAACGTGTCGTGGAAAGTTACCAGTTCATGGACCCCCTGAACCCGAGGGATAGTTTGTACGGAGGAAGGACCAATGCCACCTGTTTGCTGTACCAAGCCGACGAAGAGAAAGGAGAAGAAATCAAATACTTGGATGTGTGTTCACTGTATCCTTACGTGTGCAAATATTGTCACTTTCCTACAGGGCACCCGCGATTGCTGACGGAACACATCGACCTGGTCAACATTCGACAATATGAAGGCTTGATCAAGTGCAAAGTTTTGCCTCCCACGAACGTATACCACCCCGTCTTACCTCACCATTGTCAAGGCAAACTGATGTTTCCCTTGTGCCGTACTTGTGCCGAAACGTGCAACCAAGATCAGCCTTGTCAGCACACCCAGGAAGAACGGGCCTTGACGGGAACCTGGGTCAGCGTAGAATTGTTCAAAGCTACGGACATGGGATACCAGCTGTTAGAAGTGTACGAACTTTGCCACTTTCCCAAGACAGAACAATACCACAAGGGTGACCCCACTCAGAAAGGCATTTTCGCAGACTACGTGGATGCCTTTTTGAAACTAAAGCATGAAGCCAGTGGCTATCCCTTCTGGTGTCACACTCCCGAAGACCAAAAGACATTCAAAGAGAAATACTGGGCACAAGAAGGCATCCCTTTAGACCACATCGAGAAAAACGAAGGCAGGCGATCGTTTGCCAAAGTGATGTTAAATTGCTTGTGGGGTAAAATGGCACAACGCCCGTGTTTACCCAAGACGGAATATTTGACAGAACCTTCCCGCTACTTTCAGATGATTCACGACAAAACCAAATTCATGAAACACGTGGACGTCGTTCGCGAGGATTTGATCTTAGTCAATTACGAAGAAGATCTGGACTTTGTACAAGACGACCCCTTTGGAAATGTCATCATTGCGGCTTACGTGACAGCCCATGCTCGCTTAAAATTGTACGAAGCTTTAGAACTGTTAGGGGATCGCGTCCTGTACTTTGACACAGACAGTTGCATCTACATCGATCGACCGGGTGAGCAACACCCTAACATCGAAGGAGACCGTTTAGTAGCCTGGACAGACGAACACCCCGACGACAAGATTCTAAGTTTCGCGAGTGGCGGTCCTAAAAATTACGGCTACGAATACCGGGACAAACAAGGAGAAGTGCACACGAAGTGCAAAGTGAAAGGATTGACTCTGAATTATCGTACCAGTCGAGTGGTCAACTTTGGGGTATTGAAAGAAGCCTTGCAGTCTGGAAAAGATCAACACTTTAAAGTGACCACCTATCAACCCAACAAGATTGTATGTTTACCCACTCACCAAATCGTCAGTTGATCCCTGGAAAAAGTCTATCAAATCGTGTACCAGAAGCGAGTGAGACTTCCCAATCACTTTACGTTGCCGTACGGTCACATCGATATTGGTCAGCATATAAAAAGGGACAACTTCCAAGAACGACACTTCATCGCGAGGACAAGCGACGAGAAAGATGAATAACTCTACGCAGAAGAAAAAAGAGAAGGAACAAACATTATTGACCTCTTTCACCACCATACCGTCACAGCAAAGTGCGTTCAAGAAGGAAAAGGATTCAATAGACCAAAAGGAGTATTTTAGCATCCAAATGACTCAGACAGCGACCTCGAGAAAATTTAGAACGACAACTTACACCTACACGGTGAAATTTAAAGACTTCGTATCTGACATTCCAGCCGAGGAAGTATCAGGTTTCATTACGGATCTACTTGACTCACTGTTAGAGGAACTCAAATGTCATTGCCAAGTCAAAGATCGAGGTCGTTTGAGCCTGTCTATATATCACGACAGTTTGAACTCGCCTGTATGTCTCTGATTTAGCACACCTGCAGAAATAACTTCTTCCATACTTTTGAGGGCTATTGAAGACGTGCAGTCGATGAGAGAAAAATTTAACATCACCGAAGGAAAAGTGACTATTCATATGGCATATGTTGTACCTCCATGGGAAGAAGACGATGACTGCTCTTGATCCGCTTACCGATAAGTGTACCTAGCACGATGGACGTAACAGCAGATTTACGATTGAAAGGGAGTACGTGATGGGAAACATCTATCCTGGGACACAAGTGGTAGCTGACCAGATTTTAAACAACGTGTGTGGCGGATAGAGAGACAAACATGAATTTTCTCTTATTTGTTTGTTTGTCACTTGTTTTGGTTTAGCTTTTTCTTATAAACGAACATTTAATGTAAATTTGTTGCATATGAAGTGATTTTAGAAAGGAGTAAACGTTAATTTTAAACATTAGTTTACTAGAGTCAATAACTAAACAACTCGTAAATAGGTTTGTTTTATGTCCAAATGTTTATGTATTAAATGGAAAGTGCTTAGACCAAAGCACAGGCCAGAGAGCCCATGTGTATACTTGAATAAATGTTTTGAACCCATACAACAGACTTTTCTTTTTAGAGTCTCTATTCTATCTGTGAGTCTTTCTTTAGAATGTTTCTGTCCTCTTTTTTGTGTGTTTGGATGTGTATTTGTTTGTTTCTATATATCTATGTTTGTCCCTATCAACTCTTTGTCCCTACAAATACATTTCACTCTATAAAAGATGTTGACCCTATAAGCCTATGACGTCACCAATGTTTAATTCCCATTGATCCCCAGGTGGCATTCCCATGTTCAATTTCCATTGACGACAATGTGCAAACCCCATATTTTAACGTTAAAGTCCCATTGACGTTAAAGTACCGGTCCTGTTCAATTTCCATGTTCAATTCCCCTTGACGCTCTACAATTCCATCCATGTTAAAATTCCCCATGTTAAATTCCCCTTGACGTCAGAGTGCATCGACTGTTTTTGCATGGTAAGTCCCCTTGACGCTAGGGTGACCCCATATACTACTTCCACATTTTAGATCATAAATTCTATTAATGTCTAGCATTAATGACGTTAGTAATATACAACGGCGTTTTCTGAAGTATTTAATATCATAAACCTTGTGCCAGTTAATTCCACTGGCATAAAACATAGCATATGGCGGAAACATTTGTTTGTGAAAACATTTAGTACACCAGTATGTGAAGGTTTATAGGGATCCTAGACGTCACTCTACAAGGCAGTATGCCAGTCACTAGCTGCAGAGGAGAATGTGAAAACAAAAAGTAATTCTTCTCTATATACACTTACACCTACTTTATATAGGCTTCTTGTTGTGCTTTTGTTTTTTTAGGACAAACCTCCATCCCCACACCTATCCCCGTTTTGGATGTAACATATCACATATGGCAATGCTTGCAGAGCGAAGGGTGGATTTCTGCATTAGCATAGATACCAATAGTTTATACTTGCTTTTAAGTTTGGTTCAACAACATATAACGAAGACCATAATCTTCCGTCTCTTGTATGTCTTTGTTTCCTACTAATTAGTCTTGACAAACTGCATAGAACCAGATATGCCGGCGCGTTATGCAGTTTGCAGCTGGATTAAACTTATGAGCAAATACCCAATTTTGTGAAAGTAAATATCATAGTAATTGTGTGAAAGTAAATATAGTAATTACGTGAAAGTAAATATCCTAGCCAGTATTTATGTGAAAATAAATACCATAGTAATTATTTGAAAGTAAATACCATGGTCAGTAATTATGTGAAAGTAAATATCATTGTAATTATGTGAAAGTAAATATCATAGTCAGTAATCATGTGAAAGTAAATACCACACTTAGTAATTATGTGAAAGTAAATATCATAGTAAAGCAAATATCATAGTCGGTAAGTATGTGAAAGTAACTGTCATAGCAATTATGTGAAAGTAAATGTCGTAGCTGGCTAGGACAATTGTTCTTGGATTTAACACCTAAACAAGATGTCATCTTTTGATATGATTTATGCAAATTACCACCTGCTGGACTGTTTCTTTATGACAAGTGATATCCGTGAACTCCATTATCAGGAGTACAATTCAGATATAACTTTCAATAAAGGCTAATATCGGCTTGTCTATGATATGATTACAAAAGATTCAAAACGAAAGAGTGGTGCAGATAATTTCACCGTATAGTGACTAGACTATAAGCGATTCCTTCTTTGTGAATGGAAGTTACTGCTAGCGTTATGCATGACGCAGTTAAATATTTCATTCCAGTATGTTTGTTTGAGTTCAGGTTGGTGTCATATGGGGTTTATTTGTAGTAGCTATTACTGATAATTTCCAACTTGTAAGCAATTTCTTTGTTCGTTCAATACATGTTATAGCGTTAATGAGTATAATTACCCTTTAAAAAGAAGAGTTCCGGAATTCGAATGCTGTTACTTACATACGAAAAGTTCACTGTTCGAGTTGTTTGTCGCGTCTTTATATTAAAGAGCCTTTGATCAGCGCATGATGCCGGCTTTTATTCAAAATTACAGCAGACGTATTTTCCAAATCCGTGTATCCATGTCTAATATACAAATAATAGTATAATCGAATCCTACCGACGGGACAATTTTGCTGACACAGAAGTAAATTATTTTTACTAATTTTATTTTCTTCTCCAGAACATCAAATGTAAACATGACACAAGTATTTGATGACTCTGCCGAACATACACACGTCAAAAGAAAACCCCAATGTGCGACGTGTTCCCTAATAGTTTTGATATCCCTCAGTAATAGCGAATTTGTGTTTGCCCACGGCTAAATAAAGGTTGAGAGTTATAATATCACTATATAGTTTTCAGAATGCTGCCTATCAAATAATTTAGCAAGTTCATTCAACAGGAAACAATCTAAAACGTAAACTATTAGCATGGCCTGCCAAAGGAACACAACATTTTCTTTGGTAACATCTTCCTCCAAGACCTTGACCCTGGCAATGCTTAAAATCTTGTCTAAACAAACAACTAAAGATATAACTGTAATTTTAACGCTTATGTATTACACAGCTGATCCCGAAATACCAAAGACGGCAAAGGAGGCGTCCCGAAATTATGCCAGTCTCACATATGTTTCTATGAAGATCAAGTTGTTATCAAGTTTAGAGAAATTAGAAATGTATGTTTTGGAGGATAATAATTATACGGTCGGAATGAGGGTACATGTGTACCTCCATTCGTAATAGGTAATGCTAACTTTAGCCCGGTATATCCTACTATAATTAAGGTGAGTCAAGTTAGATTTAATGTCATCAGCGTTTCTTGAACGAACCGACTATGCAATAAAAACTCAAAATAAATAGAGTTATAGGACTTCTAATACTTAACGTCTTTTATGCACGTTTCGCAACCGACCCCTCATTGATCTTGTGGTTAAAGCGCCAGCCTCCGATGCGGGAGGTCGCGGGTTCGAACCTCGGCCGAGTAATACAAAGACATAAAATAGTATTAAAAGCTGCCGAGCTAGGTGCTCAGCATTAAGAAGTTAGTGTTAGGATTGGTCGACCTGGTGTCAGAATAATGTGACTTGGTAGAACATTATGCTACATGCCCGCGGCATTATGCCCCAGTGCTAGACGCTAGACATCCTATAAACTGTCACCTTGCATACATCGTATATATATATTAGAGGTATGAGTACTTTATGTCATTACAGTCTAAACTTTCATTGCTTTTTCCATAAATTCACTTTTCAATTGTTTCCATAAACATACATTCAGGATCATTAAACTTGGACAATAATTACATTTCCATAAATAGTTTGGCACATGCTATACTTATAAATGTATGTTAATATCGTCGGTTATATTTTATGGAATGTGCCTATTTTTATTTAACGTTTAATCATTTTATAAGGGTATGCTTCGATAATTAAAAAAAAACAACATAATTCTTGACTTTAACGCACACAAATAGCAACAACTGTATATCGTATAAAACAATTATACCACAAAAACAAAATAATAGATTCGAACTTGGCTCATGATCGCTGCTCCTCCCGCCGAAACGTTTTTGATTTAAGAGTGTACACGATGCTTCAAAAGTAATAAACTATTCTTCACATCAACCACTGATCATAAATAATGGAACTTAGAAATGAGTTGCTTAATAATTGAAAAGGCAAGCCATAGCCTGAAACGTCTCTATCATTAAAAGTAAGTTAAAGTCTCCATATACGTGCAAGTTCAAAAATAAACGGCAAAATATTTTCAAACGCAATTTTTGGCAGATCTTCAATTAAATGAATTATTAATTGTTAAAGTATGTGTAAAAGTATTACACCATAACCAAAATTTAAATCATATTATCAGAAAACATTTATTAGATCCCATAACAGAAAGATGAAAAATTGTTGTAAAAAGAACAAACGACATCTTGTATCAATTATTTTGATTGAGCAGCTACGATGACATAATGTTCTTATAACCATAACAAATGGAAGAAAACTGTTAATATCTCACTAACAAATTTAATACAGAGCACAAATGAGTTTGATAATGCACAGGCAAATAATAAGATAAAGATATTATCTGGCAAAACTACTTTTGCGCCATACGTTTTGGCTGTTAACGATTTAAAGTCAGTGATAAAGTATAGCTTTGATACATCTTTCTTCCAATAATACATTTATGAAGACGTAATGCAGATATATTCATTTCCGCAGTCGTTAAAATTTAATAATTTGATTTAGGAATGCTTCCACGTCAATTGCGTAGATATAACATTAACGATTATTTCAAACGAACACTAGGGTTATTTAGACGGGAGACAAAAGCTGTACGGAAAAGACATATCAACATATGCGTCGAAAATAATGGATGAGCTGCCTGTCTCAAGAATAAATTCTAAACTGTGATCGAACCTGGAAGACTTTTATATATCTGAAGCCAGTAAGACTCAATGGATTATAATGACCTTAAGTAGGGTCCTAACAATAATTATCATTTAAATTATATGTAACATGATCGTATATACGACAAGAGTAAACAGCGTGGAATTTAGCACTATGTCTTTCTCCTCTTGTACATGTTTGCCGATGCTTTGTTGAAAAATGTGATTGAAACATTTGGCATTTAATAAGTATCGATTCATCGCTGTATCATTTGCATCATTGTTATAATTTATCAATGTAAATATTTAAACAGCATGTCAGACCTTCACATTACGTAACATATTTTATATACTTTCTATTCGAATCCTCGTTATTTGTGTCCTACTATTTACTGCATTTTGCTCTTTGTGCTGTTTTGAACATGCTTCTGGTTATGGCTATTGTTTTGATTCAAATTTAGTTGTGCTATTAAAGTTCTTAATGTTTTCACGAACTTCATGTGACTTTTAATAAAACTCATAATAGATAGTGGTGCGTATTTATTCAAAACCTATGGAGTGTTTGGTACTATTACCAATTGTATTTTTTTGTATGTCTTAAATCATTTATGTCTGTTATTATAATGTAATGTCGGTCCATAAGTTTAATTATTTTATTTTCTCATTTCATTGAACACATATATTCATCATGCAAAACTAATTATTGCGCCCCGTCAATAAGAAATGTTATTTACCTATGTAAATTCTCCTTTTCTGTTTAAGTTTAATTAAGAGAGAAAACATATTTTGGAGATGCAATACTGTTAAAAATAGAGTATGACTGGTCGTGCTAAGGTAAGATATCTTTCCGCGATTAATCTAAAAATATTTGTTTTATCTAAATTATTTCATAATTCATTGATTGCTTCTTCTGATTAGACATATATTTAAATTTTAAAACAAATTATTAAAACAACGTTTTGATGAATTTCTTTGCAGAGTTACAGTATTTGCTTTAATTTTGTCGCAAACTCGACCCTCAACGCATAATTGTGGCTTTACCTGGGAAATATCAGTGAGACGTATGTCCTATTCAAACCTACTCGGCCGTGCCACATTTCAACTAAATGTTACCTTTTTATTTTGTTTTATATTTTATTTAATTTTTACCTGGACCGACATATTTTCTAAGCCGAAGTAAGTATTTGTGGGTTTCCTTGATAGAGACGAAATTTAGATTTATCTCTCTACTTTCGATTCTCCCGACCCCGACTAATATCGCCCACTCCGACTACACTCTGATACACTCTGATGTTAGAATTTCAATATTTAAAATAAGTGAAGATTAATATTTCTATTTTTCATTTACTCGGTGAGTTAGCCTGTCACTGTCTTCCGGAAAACTCGTTGTTAATGAGCCTTTTTAATTATTGTTTTGGATAGCACGATTTTACTATATAAAAGTTATACGATGAGATATGTTATCTTTTATACATTGCACCCCAAAGCACAAAAGCAATTGATAGTCTTCATCAAGCTGAGCTTTGATGACCTGTAATCTACTGCCTCGCAAATACAAAAGCAGTCTGATTTATTCCATTAAGCGGAGCTTTGATGATGTGTAATTTACTGCACTCATATGTGCAGAAATAATTTGATATATTCCATCAAGCTGAGCTTTGCGTACCTGTAATTGACTGCACTCGGTACAAAGAGCTGAGATATTTCATCAAGGTGTTTCTAAGACCTGTAATTTACTGGATTCACTAGTACAAACACTTTGTGTAATCTACCAAGCCGAGGCTTGAAAAAAGGGAATTTACAGCACTCACTTGTGACAAACAGTTTATATATTTGACCAAGATACGCTTTGGGACTCTCCGATTAACTGCACTCACTAGTGTGACAATTCGTGTAGTTAACCAAGTTGAGCTTTGAAAACATGTAATGTACTGTATTCACTAGTACAAACAAGTTCATGTAGTCCATGACGTAGACCTTCCGATGATCTGTAATATTAACATCACAATAATATTGTTTACAGCAATACTCAGAAAGACACCTTCACAACAGCTTATTTTCAGTGTTCGTTCATATCATGACAGTGTGTGTTCATATCATGACAGCGTGTTTTCATGTCATGGCAGTGCGTTTCACATCATGTCCGTGTGTGTTCACGCCATGAGATCGTGTGTTCAAGTAATGATGCCGTATGTTCATATCGTGGCAGTGAATGTTCTTATAATGTCAGTACATGTTCATGTTATGACAGCGTATGTTCATGTAAAGACAGCATGTGTTCATGTGAAGACATTACCTGTTCATAACATAGCAGTGTGTGTTCATGTAATAACAGTATGTGTGTTCATAACATGGTATTGTCTGTTCATGTAATGACAGCGTGTGTTCATATAATGACAGCGTGTGTTCATATAATGACAGCGTCTGTTCATATAATGACAGCGTGTGTTCATATAATGACAGCGTGTGTTCATATAATGACAGCGTGTGTTCATATCATGAATACTACATATATGCATTTCGTTTTTACACCCTTACTTTAACTTCGTGCATAATACTATTATTTATTTCTCATACTCCTCATTGTGGTCAGAAACATTTTGCTGTGCATAGTCTGGTCAGGCTTCACGAAATGTTTATCTTTATTTGTGTTTCTTTCGGCTATTTGACATTCATTTGTCACTAATTCTGTCTCTTTAGCAAAACTGTAGCATAATCGTTTGTGGCATCATGTGATATTATTAGTATAATAGAAAGCCATTTTGTGGACCCTCTTTGATGTAATTATTTGTTATGTAATTCACCATCAATAATGCCGCAATTTTATTTCTTGACTTCCGAAGAGTATGAAAAGTCCTTTTGCATCGATAGCCTACCATTCTCTTGAATTTTCTGTTGTCTATCATGTGCTATATAGTATGGCACACATGAGAGACAAAACATTAGAATATGTAAATTGACCGTTTGGTGCCATTTTTTATATATTTCTTATTGAAAATAAGGTCTTTGATTGAAACTGTTCAAATTGCAATCTGACACGTTCTTTGCCGCTAAAACGGTGGGATAATTGCACAAAAGTATTCGAGTCGAATATTCGCCTATAATTACACTTATTGGATAATACTATCTGAAATTGATTCTCACATTTCGCATGACCTAACCATCACAGAGACAATTGGCTTTAACCCTCAGAATTATGACATAAACTATTTCCCAATTGTCCAGACAATATACGTCAAACTATCTGACAACAAATCGAAAAAGAAAAAAAAACAACTATCTTAAAAGCATAGACAGTCCGATCTCAGTTATGGTATCCATTATTTAAAGTACTCAAAGGCAGACCATAGAACTGCATAGTTAACATAGGCGGAGTTCCAAATATATTACAGATTAAGCTGAGTGAAAACAAATGTTATACTACAATAAAAAAAACCCTCAAACATCATCTGTTTAATCGCTCGCTTTTGCACACTCGTAGTGCATTTTCCAGTGCATCACCGAGCGTTTTAAATTCCTGCCCCGTATTCGAAAGAATCCTGAACTTGTGCACAACCTTAAGCTCATATATTCCGAAATATGCCTGGTAATATTATATACAGTAAGTTATAATTTGTAATGTTCAGGACCATTAACGAGTATGACATAATTATCTGATGTCTTAATCATTTTAATTATTATCTTATATTTAAACCTTAATTAAAGCATGTACTCGAGCCGAGATGCTTTGTGAATATCGGACTATATCCTTTATGTGGGTAGTTTGTGAAAAAGACTGAAATCACACTGAATGGTTAAGTATGAATGGCAAATAAGATATTTGCGCTAGAAACATATATCAGCAATGTGCATCCAAAATATATTTTCTAATTATGCTTATTCAAAAACGACAAAGATTAAACTACGTTCTTTGGCTACGTCAGGGCCTGCTTTAATATGATCTTGTTCTACGGTATGAATTGTCAATTATATTTTGTATTAAAGTGTTACTAGGATATATCATACATTGTTTTTTTTTCTTTCTTTTCTTGTGTCCACAATACAGACAAATAAATAGACGATTGGAAAGAAATCGATATTGATTATTGAAAGAACTTTGCAGTTATTTGAAATCAGGCGTATTAACCTTTCCCGTCCAAACACGAACACGATAATGGTACGCTTTTCCGTATCGGCCAAAATTTACTACGACATGCATAGGAATATGATCTAAATATGCACATGTAAGGCCAATCAGGGTATCTTGAGATGATGGTTGCTTGGAATAAGATGTATTCCCTGTCAGGATATTTTAAGTTTATGGTTGTTTTTAATAGGAAGAAGGCCTATATTATATATATATATATATATATATATATATATATATATATATATATATATATATATATATATATATATATATATATATATATATATATATATATATATTAATAATATTGCATGTGGATGTTTGTCTGTGACTATATGTTATGCATAATTAGTTTGTGTTGGATGATTTACCTTTGACAACGCTTGAGGATAGGAGGGTAGGAGTTGGGACAACCTGACTAAAGTCTTTTTCTTTATAAACAATATAATACATAGTAATTCTTGTCTATGATTTTAGATTTAATATAAAGATAATTTTTTCATGAAGTTAAGCATGTTCGTTTGGTGTTTCGACCTCGTAAATTTCTAGAAGGGATCTTGTTTGTGAATTTGATGTGAAAATCACTCTCATCCTGGTTCTGATATTGTACGTTATGTTTTATATAAGGGAGAATAAACATAAATTGTTTACTCCTTATTACTCGTGATTAACATCAGTCTTTAGTTAATCTTTGAGAAGATTTATATATTAAAATTATTCACAGGAACTACTAGGTGCTCAATAATACTTTCAGAATAAATCACAAATATTTGGATTATTGTGGATTCATTTAGAAACATTTGGATTATATCACGTTTATATATCACCTCTGTTAGCACATCAGAGCTATTGATACATCAGCACGTTTAAGATTTGAATTCATTCAGAACACATGGAATTCATTTTCGTGTATATCTTTTTTATTAAAAGAATTTGACCTGACGATGAGTGGTGAAGGCAATTTAAATGCAATGAGAATGCAGTACTATCCTGATCTACAGTATAGTTTTTGATAATTATTATTATTATTATTATTATTATTATTATCATCATCATCATCATCATCATCATCATCATCATCATCATTATTATTATTATTATTATTATTATTATTATTATTATTATTATTATTATTAATATCAATGCCAAAATAGGTGTTATTTATGTTAAAATTGAATATATTGCAGACGATGTAAAATCTTGTTGTTATTTTTAATGAGACTACTACACCAAAATATCAGAAAATGAATTAAATGAGAAACATTATTAAACCTTGATCGGTTAGCAGCACACACGCTAATAACAGTAAATCCCCTTAGTATCAGAGGTAAACACTATATACGCATTCCTTCTATGTAAATATAATCTGCTTGTCTGTTTGGTGGTTTTCCTTTTTTTATTTTCTGTTTCGCTATGAGCGTTTTATAATATGACATTGCATTTAGGAACTGACCTTGTTCAAAATCAAGTTTATGTTCTACCTGGTCGTAATCATTGATTTTGGCATTGTAGTGAACAAGTTTTTTTAATCAGTCTGAGTCTAGAACTTCATATAATTCCCCACACATTGCCGTGTCTACCTGTTGTTCTTGATAGGATCTTATTGCATGAGAGAATAATTTATAGAAACGTATAAATGGACTTCTAATTGCAACTAAGATTTTATCTTGCAAACATTATAAACCTTCTAGAATGTTATGGTAATTTGTATGGCTTACTTGAAGAAAATGCTGATTGTGACCTGAAGTAAGATTTTAGTTAAACCAGTTGCATTATTGTTGTGTCTAGAGGATCCTTTGGGTTAGAATTTTTTATTGAAGTAATTTAATTGAAGTGTTTTTTTCTCTGCAAATACAACGTGCTCCTCAAAATTAACATTCTTGGAAATAGTGGCTTGAATTTATAGTGAAATTTCAAACAAGGATTTAATTCTTGGATTGTGCTATTGTGATCATACAAAAGACAGTTGGTATGGTGCTACGACACGGGCCACCACTGACACAGCAACACTTCCAGCATTGGATTTAAATTGGATTTCAATTGCAGTTTACATACACGTAAGTCATTAGGACTTTTGCTCACATTTTTTTAAATTTGGTATCTAATTCGCAATACCGTAAGTTCTTTTTTTCTTCTCACTTTCTATGGAAATAAAATATTTGTTCAATTTTTGGAAGATTGTTTTTTTTTTTTCAATTTATTATATTACTTATTTCAAGATAGTAGAGGCGTAATATTCAGAATTTCTGTTATGAAATATAGTCATTACTTCCTTTATATAAAAGTATTGGAGTGGTTATCCACTGCGATGATGTATATACAACTAATAATGTACCCCACATAAAATGTCAGTAAACTAAATTATAGTGTTACTGAATTTTATTAACTGAGAATACTAACATAGATACAGGCAAACATTTTGTTGAATATTTTGCTTTACATGGAAGCAACAGTCAAAATACAATCAAGATCGAAATGCATCGGTTGTTAATTGTTTACAAGACACTAAATCACGGGTAATCATTCTTAAGTGAGTATTCACAAAATCAATATTGGATATTGAATATAAGTTAATGTAAATTGCCGATACTAGGACACTAAAACTGCGCACGATCTTTTGTAATAATGCTATATATGCATATAAATTGTTCGACTGGTATGCAGACAGTTTGACAACGAGTACACCGTGTTTCTTCCATTGATGGAACATGTTTGGCACAATATTGGTAACAAGCCGACATCACTAGAGAGATTATGGTATTTAATTTTCCTACTTGCCTTGTTACAGAAGGAATCACACTGCTATTATATACAACATCTGTTAATTAAAATATCTTTGCTTACATAGCTTTGAAATTACCTATCACGCTTATTGTAAAGTGTTTTGCATGAAGTGTCTTATATTGCACAATTAACAGTATGTACATTTTGACTGCTTCCCTGTGTTTTATAAAGCTCGCATTCATCAATGATAATTAAGCAGTAGAACCGTAAATATCAAACGTTGAAGAACATTGTACTAGTTACGCAATTTTTTATATCTCAAAGCCATATTGTTTCCTTTTCTTCTTAATGAAAGACATTCTTTGCCTAGAACTGAAATGAAGAAAACACATGGGAGGCATTTGCCTCCATCAGCTACTAGCTATTGCTGTTTCGCCAACTTTGAATGTTAAATAAATCCTGAAATCTAGAGGTGTTCATGCCCTATTAACACAGGAAAACTTTTAAACATTTAAAAAGTATGTCTGAGTCGAAATTCCCTCTGTTAATGTTCATACACAAAACTAAACTCCAAGCATATTCTAACTAATGATTATTTTTTTTGAGAGATATGCCTCTAATATAATCATACACACACACACACACACATATATACATATATATATGTGTGTGTGTGTGTATGTACATACATACATGCATATATATATATATATATATATATATATATATATATATATATATATATATATATATATATATTATATATATACAACGCCTGCTTGTTTCGATATGTAGGATGACTCCTTAGATCTTGTAGATAATATTAGTATATATACTATATATACAAAACTACAGCGAGCATGCAATGAGTTTCCTGGTGAGAATTAAGGAAAATTGTATCGAATGAACCAAATAGATGTTGAAATACGGAAGATAAATGTGCCATCAGAGTTGAAAATTCAATTTGACCAGTCCTAAAATTGATAATTAGTATGAGGTATCTGATATTTTAAAATTAGCATGACTGCCACGTAACTTTAACATTAGCACTAATGTCTCTGGTTTTACTAATAAGAACGAATGCCTCCGAGTATGATAATTTAAATTACTGCCTTAGTCTTACAGTTAGAATGACTTCCTGTGGGTTGGACAATAAGCATGGCTGCCTCTACGTTTGACTTAACGTACTACATCCTCAGCATTTGAGGATAAGCACGAATGACTCTGAGTTTGAAAATTAGCCTGTTTGCCTGTCAGTTTCAAACTTAGTTTCACTGCTAATGAGTTTGAAAGTTAATATCACTGCCTTCGAGTTTGAACATTAATATAACTGCCACAGATTTTTAGAATTAGTATCACTGCCTCTGAGCTTGACAATTAGCATGATTCCATTTGAATTTGAACGTTTTGTATTACTGCTTATATATAAAGATGCCAAAGCTGGAAAGCATTAGACTCAACATTTTCAAATAAAAGTCGTATTGAAATCTCTTTTTCAGTATGTTTTATTTAAAAAAGCAATACAATTGTACATTCATCAAATATAAGTCAAGAAAATAAAGAAAAAGCAATAACAAAAGGAAAGTGTGTGGTATGTCAGGTGGAGAGAAGAATATGTAAGACATGCATGGATTTGATTTTGGCTGCGGAACTTCTTTAACCTGGATAAAATCAGTGTAGGGGCGTCCTTTCTAATAAGTTTTATTCATTAAATCCCTAGTATTTTGCATTCAGGACAATTAGTTATTTTGTAAAGAAAGACCCTACTTTAATATTGTCCGTGGACGTTGAAACTAAATTGTCATCTTTTACCATGAAGGATTCAAAATGATAGTCGAGCTTCACAATTTTTTTAAGGCCTAGTAAATACAAATAATGTGTTATGTTTAGTATATTTGCGATTTTTAATTATAAAATGATGCACTTTTGTGGTCATGCGTGTTATCTTTCTCTTCGGTATCAAACTTTATCTCTACGTATTTGAAAGCACTACTGGTAACTCCATCGTGTTGTTACTTCATACCTTTATTACACCAATACGTGTAACACACAGATTCATCTGCTGCGATAATGATTAAATTTTCCTAGATTTAAACATTTTTCCAAACAATCTCATTTTATTTTGTCTTAAGAACTAATCCAAGCCTTAACTACATCTCTACAAAATATATTCGTTGTGTCATTTCTAGGTTTCTTGACATGGTCCATCACTACGTATCATCACAGTAATTGTTTGATTTAATTAATCGTATAATACAAAAGCATTTAAATGCTTGAAGGAGTTTTTATAAGAATCTCCATATTTATGCCACGATTCTCACATTTATGACCAATTACATTCATTTTGATCCTGTCATTTACGCTCTGAAAAAGAAATTTAAAGAAAAATTTATTCTCCAAAGTATGGGTTGGGCAGAACCAAGAACAAGTAATTAAATTTGGAGATTGCTAGAGTTTTAATTACAATTATTCGTCTCATAAAATCCAAAGGTCTTTCTGACCATTAAGTGTACTTAAATCAATTGTACTTAATATCGATAAGTTCATCTAAATTAAATGAAACCGCTATACATAGAAGGATACATTAGGATTCCCTCCAAATTAAGTTGTAACGATCGCAATAGTGTACAGATCAACCACAATGTTTTACTTTCTATTCATGTTGCTTTGATTTTGTCATGATTTGGTCGAAGACCTGATTTTGAAGAAGAACAAAAAACGCTTAACAGATTCAGAGCGAAAAAAAAATATTCGGAAAGCTGACAAGGATCACGATTGTATCAGCTGCAAACTGCGTTATGTTCCTTTTTATTTACTACTATACATTTAATATCTATATTCCTCTTATCAAAGTTGATATTATCTCCACACATATTAAAACCAGGTATGGTGATACAGTTATGGCATTGTTTACAGCACCTTCTTATTGCAAAATCAGTCCGATGTAAGTAATACCGTTCTGTATAACCGCTCGAGATATGTTCCCTATGAACATCTTAATCCATTTTGTATAAAATTAACAAAATATAAAGACTTTGAAACTTTCATAGAAACATCCGTGAGACACTTTCAAACGATTCTTCAAAGTCAAAAGGAACAAGTTGCCCATGAATACTACTTTGTTCGCACTGTTTATTAACTCATATATTAATGAAATGCTTTACCTTAGTACCTACCTTTAAAAAATTCAGGTTGCGATTTAGATATTAACGGATTCAACACCTTTTTAACTATACGAGCTAACAATTTTTAATGCTTTATATTGACTACATTTGAAAACGTAATATGACGATATATTTTAAAATACGGTCTTGTTTATTCTCCATTTGGCTAGCATAGAATACAACATTGTCTAGGATGTCAATATTTGTAAAAAAAATCCCACAGGGATTTTTAATATACATCCTCGTATAATATAAATATATATAAGTATATAGTCTTAAGAGTAATTCTCCTTAGGCCAGTGCTTGGAGTAATGTGATATTATTCCCTTATTTAATTTTTTTTTAAAAAATAACGATTGATACAGCAGTGTTATGTGTCGCAGGTTTCTGAAATCGCTCTTAAGTTTAATCTTCATTTAAAGCGTATCCATGACATTTTTACTCAAAGAAATAATCACTTTATTTCTGTACATTCTACGCTTTCTTTGTAAATTTTGTGTGTGTGTGTGTGTGCGCGTGTGTTATGGATTTTTAACGTAGCTTTTAACAATTTTTCAGTTATATCGCTACGATGTCTGCAATGTGCCAGTTTAGTGTGATATCTCGCCCTGGGGCATCATGCCGCAGACGTGTAGCATGATGTCCCACCCAGTCCCATTATCCTGACACCAGGCCGACCAGTCCTAACAATAACCTCTTAATGCTGAGCGCCAAGCGAGGCAGCTGTAAGTACCAAATGTGTTTATTAAGTAAGAGAGGATGCGCCAACATGACTTGAGTTTTGTGTTCACATCAATTCTCTTTCAAAATAAAGTTGTATGCATGGTTAGTATAAAGATGGATAGAACATAGTACATTTTCAAAACATTAACTTATTTTGGGAGTAATCGCTTTCACTGTATTATTAAATACTTTTGGAAATGATTTGTCGGTGACTCCAACTTGCAGGTAACTCGCTTACCGTTTGATTGCATCTTTTTCCATACCCATCAGTTATTCAACAGGCAAAACTAGTTTCATATGTATACATTCTGATTTTACATTCAGTACAGCTATAGAACATCAGGCTCAAATTCAACCTTGAACAACTGAAGGACCCTAACATCTGCAAGTCATTCCAAGCCACAATTGAAGGAAAATTTGCCCCACTCCTTGTGATGGATGGTGATGTCAATGAGATGACAGACACCTTCAACACAGTCATGACAGCAGCTGCCAAGGACATCGTTGGCCTCCATCGCCTGAAGAAAAAACCCTGGGTTACAGAAGAGATTCTGAAGTTGTGTGATGCCCGAAGAGAACTAAAAAGCACCAGACACACAACAGGGGCATTGAAGTACCGAGAAATAAACAAGAATATCAGAAAAAACTTGAGCAAAGCAAAAGAAAATTGGATTGGACAAAAGTGCACAGAAATGGAAAACAGTCTGATAAAGAATAACAGCAAAAAGGCATTCCAAATTGTGAAAGGCCTCACCAGACAGAAACAACCAAGAGTCAGTACCATTCAAGACAAAAATGGAAAATGCCTCACACAAGCGAGTGACATTGCAGAAAGATGGACTGAGTATTGCAAAGAACTCTACAACCATCAGTCCACAGGAGACCCAGAGGTGCTTGAAGTTCCAAACTCCTCAAATGATGATGACTTCCCCATTCTCAAAGAAGAGGTGGAGTCAGCAATAAGAGCACTGAAGAATGGGAAGGCAGCTGGAGTAGACAACATTCCAGCTGAACTTATCAAGAATGGGGGAGAATCAGTGAAAGAGCTACTAACAAAAATCTGCAACAAGATCTGGCAGACAGGTGAATGGCCAACACAGTGGACCCAGTCACTGATTATGACACTTCCCAAAAAAAGGCAATCTCCAGCTGTGCCAAAATTACAGAACTATCAGTTTGATCAGCCATGCTAGTAAGGTAATGCTGAAGATCATCTTGAACAGACTGAAACCACAAGCAGAAGAAATAATCACTGAAGAACAGGCCGGGTTCCGGAGTGGAAGAAGCACAACAGAACAAATATTCAGTCTCAGGGTTCTGTGCGAAAAGTACTCGCAACACCAACAACACATTTATCATGTGTTCATAGATTTCAAAAACGCCTTTGACAGAGTGTGGCATGAGGCATTGTTGGCCACAATGAAGAAGTATAACATGGGTCAAAAGTTAACCAATACCATCAAGCAGCTGTACGCCAAGCTTACCAGTACAGTAATTGCCCCAGGTGCTGTGGGGGACTGGTTCCAGACAACAGTGGGAGTGCGTCAAGGCTGTCTCCTGTCACCCACGCTTTTCAACATCTACTTAGAGCGCATCATGAGCGAAGCCCTGGACAACCACTGTGGGACAGTCAGCATTGGAGGGCGTAACATCACCAACCTCCCCTTTGCAGACGACATTGATGGGCTGGCAGGCAGTGAAGACGAGCTAGCCACCTTAGTGAAGAACCTGGATGAAACATCTTCCAGATTTGACATGGAGATAAGCGCTGAGAAGACAAAACTTATGACAAATAGTGGCAAACAAATCTCAGCCAAGATTAAAGTCAGAGGACATGAACTGGAAACAGTGAGCCAGTTCAAATATCTTGGTTCCATAATCACTGAAGAGGGATCAAGAGCAAAAATTTTGTCAAGAGCAGCACAAACAATGGCAGCTATGTCAAAGCAAAGACCCATCTGGAGAGACAAGAATATATGTCTGAAAACTAAAATCAGACTATTGCGAGCTCTAGTCATCTCAGTCTTTTTGTACTCATGTGAGGCATGGACCCTAACAGCAGAATTACAACGAAGAATCCAGTCACTTGAAATGAGATGCTACAGAACCATCCTTGGCATCTCTTACATGGACCACATCACAAATGAAGAAGTGCGTAACACCATCAGGCGCGAAGTAGGCCAATATGAGGACCTCCTCACCACCGTCAAAAAGAGAAACATGAAATGGTATGGCCATGTCACTAGAGCCAACAGTCTATTCACAACAGTCCTGCAGGGCAGCGTCCAGGGTGGCAGAAGGAGAGGTAGACAGAGAAAGAAGTGGACTGACAACATCACAGAATGGACCAGGAAAAGTTTTGCGGAGATACAGGCATTGGCACATGATCGAGACAAGCGGAGGGAACTGGTCAGATGTTCAGCAGCACAGTGCCTCAACGACCACACTAGGTCATGAGACTGATGACGATGATGATGATGACAGCTATAGACCAGAATGTTTATTTTAAATACGTTATTTAGAATTTATTTGTGTTTTTCTTTCATGCCCACTATGTGTGTGTGTGTGTGTGTGTGTGTGTGTGTGTGTTTGTGGTATTCCGTTTTCTTTGTCGTTCAACTTATTTACATTCAACGTCATAAATGACAAATGCATTTTCAAAGCCTCCGTGGCTTGATAACCAGCCGTAAATGGATAGAGGGTGCTATTCCATTGTCTTTGTCGCTCACCTTACTTATGTTCATCGTTATCAATGCCACATGGACTTCTCTGAAAATTCATTGTGGATATGGCCGGTGTACGAAGGCAAACATAACAGCATGATGATCATCATTTTCTCGACTCCATTCCTTGGTCGGGACAAATTCTCAGTTATTAATGCTTTTAAAATGTATTCATGTTCCTTTTCTGGATGCCTTCTTATGTCCACAGAATTGTTTCTTTCTTTACGAGAAAATAGTTTACGATCTTTTTTGTCACTATTGGTGAAACAGCTCGCAAGTTTGAAACACACACCATATTTTGCATGGCTTGTTCTTCTAGCTGTGAGCAGACTTAAACTTCCAGCCTTTCTGGTGACCTACAATTGTATTACTTTCTTATTACCACTTTATTTGTTGTTTCTTTTTATTTCAGTTCTACGTTTTCCAGATGGCGCTGATGACACGAGAACGCTATTGTTAAATGTAGCCATCCCTAAAGGGTAATACCAAATTTTGGCCACTCATTTCACTTTCCGGAAAGATACATTTGGAAAGTTTTAAACTTTCTAGAGAGGAACGTGTGCATGCTTTGTGCGTTAACAGAAACAATTGGAAATAATTAAAACTCATGTAAAAAATCCTACTCCATTTTAAGATCAGTATGCATTGTTACGTTTTCAGGGTGGCATTCACAATGTTATAAGATACAAAATCTAACATTGTTGTGGTATTGTGGTTTAACGCCATTCCTCAGCAGAAGATAGGCTAGATATGGTGGCCAGTGTAAGTTGAGGAGGACGTATCAGGGAAAGCCCCAGTAAAGACCGCCGACGCACTGGAAGCTACTGTTGCCTTTCTCATATATCCTCATTTGCCAAGGAAGAGACTGGAACTAACGCGTACGGAGTTGAGATCGCAATAATAGGTAAATGCGAGATTTTTAGACCTCTAAGCCAGACGGTTACCAATATTTAAGGTAAGTTTAATGACGCTGCTTAAGGTGCAAATACTGACATTTCGACGTACTCATAAGAACTAAACGCATAGATAAAGAATGGTGTTGCTTCCCTAGTATACCGATTTGCATTTGTACCCGTGTATTTAAAGTGGACAATTATTCAAAATTAAAAGCTGTCTCTTGGATCAAAGACACTGAGTAATTTGGTTCATAAAAATGGCTTGAAAAACTGACATAGTAATCATGGCGACATCTGATGGATATTTTAAATGAACAAACCCAAGGCAGGAATGTAGAGTTTCGTACCGAATGTTAACTTAATGGTTCAAACTGAATTTATTATACATATACATGCCGACTCTAAGACATGGAAGTTTTATTTAACCCTTATAAAACACAAACGCTGGACCGACTGAAGCCATTCATTACTGGTAACCACACTAAATCAAATTCTGAATTAACTGATTAGTGTTTTTGGGCCTTTTGTTGTAAAACTTTCGCACTTCCAAAATGATAATGAGTACCTTAACAAAACACCGAAAACTAACTGACCTCGTCATTATGGGTGTATGTTCCTTATCCACCTGGTGACCCGACAAAAAAGCGCACGAGAAAAGAGCGCCGACAAAAAAGCGCCGACATAAGGGCACCGATAAAAGGGTGCCGACAAAAGAGAGCCGACAATTAAGCGCAAAAAAGTGTAGTTTCTTTTCAAAGTTTTGAGTAGAAGTTAATTATTGAGCTAAGAATCAACGATGTCATTTTGCATATATAGTGAAAAGTGTATTACAAACTTCATTTGTAAAACGTTTATTAATAAAGAAATATGGATAAGATTGAAACACAGAAAGGAAAGATTATGTTATTGGACGACGACTACAGATATCGCAAAGACAAAGAAAATGCTTATGGAAGTACGACATGGAGATGCTGCAGAAAAGATGGTTGCCGTGGAAGGATGAAAATGTTAAACGACAACGTTATGTCATCATTGGGACACAATCACGCTCCGGATCCAACTAGAAACGAAGCAGCGAAGGTTGTGTCTGCTATACGTAGACGAGCAGTGGAAGGGGTGGAAAAACCGAGACAGATTATACAACAAACTAAAGTAGGAACTTTGATGGAAGTTGCACCTCATTTACCATCATATACCGCATCGCAACGTACAATACAAAGACAAAGGAAACGCAAACAGCTGCCATACCATAATCCACAGAACGTTGCGGAAATAACGATTCCCGAGACTCTTCAAACGTCAACACAAGGATCTAATTTTATCTTGTGGGATTCAGGAATGAATGATCAAGACAGAATCCTGATGTTCGAACAATGGAAATATAAATCGTCTCCAATCAAATGAACATTGGTTTGGGGATGGAACTTTCAAAGTCGCACCAGCACTTTTCTGTCAGGTTTTTACATTTATAATCCATGCTCTAATTGATAGTAAGGCAGTTCCATTGATTTATTGCCTCGTCCAGGATAAAGCAGAAGTAACATATAGACGAGTTTTGTAAAGAATTAAGGAACTTCGACCTGCTTTGAATCCAGCAAGCATTATGTGCGATTTTGAAAAAGCGACACATAATGCTATTCAGCACGTTTTTCCCAATGCGCATCTCGTCGGTTGTCTTTTTCTCTTAGGGCAATGTATCTGGAGAAAAGTGCGAGAATTAGGTCTCTCCCAACTGTATCACGACAACGAGGAATTCCGTATGTCAGTGAAGATGATTCTGGCCTTGAGTTTTGTGACTGCAAATGATGTCGTTGCTTCATTTGACGATTTGGTGGAGGCTAGTACGGAAGAAATTATGCCACTTGCAGATTATTGGGAGGATACGTACATAGGAAGGCGAAGAAGAAACCGTAGAGCTAATCCTCGCTTCGCTGTGGATATGTGGAATGTACATGATCGCGTTAATGAAAATCTTCCACGTACAAATGACTATGTTGAAGCCTGGCATCGGGCATTCCAACAAACTGTTGACTGCAATCATCCATCGATTTTCAAATTGATCAACCATGTCTAGTTGGAGCAAGAGCATGTCGAAATAGAAATGGAACATCATCTATCTGGAGTGATTCAGCCACAAGCTTCTAAGAACAAATATGTCCAGCTCAACAGAAGGTTACAAGCGCTTCTTCCAACATATGCTAATGATAACGTGATGGATTATCTACGAGGCATTACCCACAATTTAGAAATTTAACTATAAATCAATATACGTATACGTTATTAAAGTGTTTTCTAATCTTCAAAATTTTTACACTTCATCTAAGTTATTTAGAATGTTTTAATATTATATTATATGTATAACCTGCGCTTTTGTGTCTGGCGATATTTTGTCGGTAATTTGGCGCTCTTTTGTCGGCAATTAAAGGTCGCTCTTTTGTCGGCGCCCTTATGTCGGAGCTCTATTGTCAGCTCCCTTTTGTCTTCCGCTCTTTTGTCGGTGTGCCTATCCACCTACATCACACATGCTAAATATATCACAGCCAGAAAGGATGGACGACCTGAAACTTACCCTCTCAATGAATATTTGCTCAACTGTTTAACCCATGTTCTTACGATTAGGAGCTGTGTGTGAAGCAACCTACACTTACTACAAATTAATAACACTGGATGGGAACTTAAAAGGCAATTTCGAATGCCAGTATGTTCAAAAGCAGACTCTTACAAAAGATTTTCACCGAGGTAATCGATAGACTTCTAAACTGTTACAATTTCAGTAACGACATGGAAACAAAACGAATCGAAAAAAACTGTCTGCTGTTGGAAAATATTTTCACTAAGTACTTCCAGCCTAAGATCAGTCGGGGCCAACATCTTTTAGGACCCTCAGTGCACCCCCTGCTAGTGAACGTATAATCTTACCTGTACTACAAAGTACCAATAAAACTAGAATCTAAAATATAGAACCAAAACACACAACCTCTTCGTTGCTCCTTTCTTCCCCTTGTCCGAAAATTAAAGCAAAAGCACTGGCAATAGACTGAATCTTTCAAAGGTTTGAGGACGTATTTCAGAAAGGTTAAATGGATGCGTTCTATTCACCCGTTACTTCATATACCTACGCCATACATCCATACCTCTCAGAGACTATGTGTTACGTCCCAATGTAATTTCAAGGAAATACACAGATTAAGGCACACATTGCTATATGACAAGCACTGTCTAATTTATAATTTATGTGCCCTGTATCAAATCCTTCGACGACAATAATTAGCTTTACTATGAATTCTAAGTTACGATATAAACAAATATAAAATATTTTCTAATATGCAAAATCAGTCCCACGAGCATATTATCGAAATTTTGATTTCTTAAACGAATGAATCAAACACAAAAGCCACACCAACAACAAAATAAAAGCGAAACTAGCCAAAAACTGCAGCTCGAAAGGACATTCAGTTGACTTCCTTGAGATGCTATAGACTGAGACTAAATCAAACGGGCTGATATATAAGAATAATTATTAATGCTATTGAAAACTCATAAGAACATGGGTCTAAAGGAACAAATCTAACTTTCCCAATGCAGCCTTATCAAATTTAAAGTCAGGCGCCAGTCTTTTGTCACCCGTACGCAGTTCATGTGATAACATTTACCCAAGATAATATTCCATAATTATTCAAGAATCATGCATTATTATTATTTTATTATTATTGGCACATATTGTAGATGGCATAGAATTTCGTCTCGAATGGTTTCTTGTCCTTTGCCCTCAAACTGGAGGTAGTGAAAGAAACTTTGTTCTCTCTGAGCCAGAGACACGATCATGTCATCTTTGGTCATTGTTGTATAACTATGTTGTTATGACAGTAGCGCAGAAGAAGCATTATAAGACAGTTAACATTTTGTTTAATTTGCGTCTTATATATTTTGACTTTTGTGTGTAGAGTCCTATCTTTCACTCATCTAATAGTTTAAATTTTCCTTTGAGTTTTGAACTGAGTGCATAGTGTTTGTTTTGTGGACACAAGTTAATTATTTATATGGTGAGAAGCTTTATTAGCTTTAAACGTTGGGAACCTTTTTGCATTTGGGTCGTTGCACGCCTCTGTGTCAAAATTTGTCCTTTAAGAAAAGTGAAGGAAACAAAAAATGCGAAGTTATTTAACAACTCAGACTTACAAAGCAGGGAAAATATATAATATTTGATTGGATAAAACGTAATCTCGAGTGCTCGAGTGCTTAGTGCCACTTCTTGCTAGACATGCTTTATAACATTTGACAGTTTCAAAATTATATGGTCCAGGATCTAATCAATTTTAGCTGATACCCTATAACTTTCTACAAACCTCATATATATGATATCGTATCTAATCAATTTTAGCTGATACCCTCTGCCTTCCTACAAACCTCATGTGTCTTTCCCTGTCACTCATAAAATGCCGTCTTGTGAGATTGATGTAATAGTATGACAGAGTTATTCCAATGTCGATATTGAACTCATCAGTTTATGTGTAATAGAGCACAATTATACGGTCAACATTCTCAGATTTTTTTACGACTGTCTGACCGTTCCATTGGAATAAATCGAACATAAATTAAGTCTTAACTAATTGTTTCTCGTGACTTGCGCCATCTATCTTGGATCACATATATTATCTTTCCATTTTATAAATGTATTAAGCAAAGGAGGATTCATGCAGTTGGTGATCTTAAGACCTTATTTATATGAAATGTAAATATTTGAAACAAACCAAAACATTTCATCTTCATCGTACGAAATAACTTCAAAACAGTGCCTTTAATTAGTCTCCTATGAATTAGAGATGTACTGCATTTTTCAACATCAATATTATGAAAATTCAGAATAATGCAGTTGATGGTTTCATGTAACTTGTTCAAGTAAAGGACGTTTTGTTATTGTCTTTCTCTGGAGCAGACGTGGAGACTTTCAGGTCACTGTACTAAAGTGATTGTTCAGACAATCAAATACACTTGCAATCACATGAGACATCAAACTTTTCAGCATGCCCAAATAGATATTTCCTTTTCAACTTTTGCTATTATAAAAACCTTTACAGACTGTAAATCATTCTCACAGTTTGTTGATAATAGCATATTTATCTTCCTGCATATTAAAAGTATCAGTTTTTATATCAAGAAATGTTTTACATTCATCATTGTCGAGAGACAGCCAATAATAATTGAGTGGTGTTCAGGGAATACAAGAGTGACATATGTAATTGAAAGCAGACACCACATTCATATAGTCCTCCTCGCCAAACCGGATGAAGGGGAATAAAAATATTGTCGCTTGCAATCACAATTTTCATCAGGTAATAAGTTCCTTCTTTTAACTCAGTGTGATAGATTTGGTATTGGAACCAGTCGTGGTATCATTTATCAACAGGTACAACGGCATATGAAGACTTTAAAAAAACCAAATTATTGGCATGGGACCATTCTAACACAACACATCGTAGTAAAATACTTTTTCCATTATTTATTTGAATTATTCAGTATACACATAACTTTATAAATTCACTCTGATCCACACAAATACCATTCCAAAACGATAACCTGGAACAAGACGAATTCTGCATTCCGAACATACCATTTAAAAAAAAAAACAAATCAAACGAACTTTGTAAATTTCAGACAATAATTACAGAGTTTTAAGGTTTTAATATTTTTTCGATGAATAATGTCAGAAGCTGCAATGTGGATTCAATGTTGCTGTATAGCGCCACAAGGCCAGAGTCACTATGCTAATACAAATAAACCACGGGGAAATGACCCTATCAGTGTATGCTAATACAACTAATCCTACGGGAAAATGACCATATCAGTGTATGATAATACAAAAAGAAAACCTACGTGGAAATGACCCTATCAGTGTATGCTAATACAAATAAACATACGGTGAAATGACCCTATCAGTGTCACTATTCTAATAAAAAAAGACCTACGGGAAAGGACCCTATCAGTGTATGCTAATACAAATAAACCTATGGGGAAATGACCCTATTAGTGTATGCTAATACAAATAAACCTACGGGGAAATGACGCTATCAGTGTATGCTAATACAAATAAACCTACGGGGAAATGACCCTATCATTAAAAGTGATCAGAATGTTCAAAGAAGTCTGAACGAATATTATGCTTGAGGTCCATATTAGGAACTTGAGCCAACAAATTACTACACAAGTCCGCATCCATTTAGCTGTTTTCAAACCCCAGAAGAAAAATGAGACATTAGAAGCATTTGTAACTTTTTATACCATAATTAATATAGTATTGTATCTACATTATGATTTAAAATCTCTTTAAATCTCACATCGCTGAGTATTAAAAGATTGTTTCATGTCCATGGAAAAAAAAAACAAAGTTCTCCTTTATTCCTTAAAATTATCTTTAAATGTTCAGTATCACTCCAGATGAAGTTCCAGACGTGAAAACCATCTGACTCAAAGCCACATAATTTTATCTAAGTTTAAGATGAAGCTATAAATATCTGTGTTCAATATGATACCATGCCTACATTATAGTGTTTGGTTCATTTATCGTTTGCAGTAAGCATCATCGCAAACAAGAACCTTTATTCACAAAACACAATCTTAAGATATAGATGTTAAGTAAAGAAAACCCAAGCGTTATGTTGAGGTAATAGGAATTTATAATGAATAAAGTTTAATGGTGGAGACATCTCATTACTCATCTGCCCCAAGAGATTTCTTAAGATTGTACAACAATAACATTTTACCACCAATATCGGTACGAACTTTGCAATTTATATTAGCATTTCTTTCATTTGTAAAAGCATTAATATATATGCAAGCATGTTTTCCTCAAAGCCCTAAGCAAACATAAAAACGAACATAAAGTTTTGTTTTACACGATTCAAAGGTCGACATGTTCAGTTTGAAAATTGAATCCAACTTAATTATATTGTCGAAAGCATATTAATTAAGCCTTTTCGTCTAATACAAGGTATATATATATATATATATATATATATATATATATATATATATATATATATATATATATATATATATATATATATATGACACACAGAGAAAACCGTGCACAAATAAAATTATCTTTTGCAGCCGACACATTTTCTTTTAAATACTTCTCTAAATTTGCATAATAGCCTATGACTACTATAGCAGTGAAACATCCGGCATATAATCTGAGCTTACATAAATTTACATAAAATAACAGATGACGTTATGGCTCATCAATATTCTAGGTCAATACAAATATTTTTTCCAGTTTCAGCAACAAGCTGAAATAAACTAGTTGACACATAATATAGTTAAAAGGTTGAATTCCTATAGAAACAGCCATGTAAAGTTTCGCAAACATAACCGTTTTTCTGTTTTATCAGTTTGCCTTGTCTATGTTTTGCATTTGCCTTTGAAAAAGACTCATTAAAGAGTCGAAAGCGCCCAGGCTAGCTAGAAACTAGTTTCGCACTGTTCGTTGTCAGTTTATTGCATTTATCTTAATCAATCCACAGCACAAGTGATCCTTTGCTGGATCTAGTGCACTTGAAAGGATTATTATTTTCTATATGATTTGTATTATATATATATATATATATATATATATATATATATATATATATATATATATATATATATATATATATATATATATGTGTGTGTGTGTGTGTGTGTGTGTGTTTGCCTGTGATTCAGTGATTACCTAATGATTAAGTCTACATGTTCACCATTATAAGCTTTATTAAAAGGAATATGAAATCACTTGCAGTTATTCTTCTTGTCGCCTATGTATTTTGTATACCTTTAGTGTAGTCTATATAAATATAATTATTTGTACACCACTTCAAGCAAATGGATCTCTGCGTGTAGCATATATTTCTCCATTTTAATTACTGTATACATCAATGTATTGTAGCTAGAATTTTTCAAGCGTGCTAAACGTGTTGAATGTAGACACACAGAATAAAGCCGTCAATGAAGTAAAGATTCATGCTTCAAATACAAAGACGTTGTATTGAAAATAAGTTTGGAGGACTAATAAATAGCTCATAATATTAGTGAATGCAAATACCGGAAAACTTTTCGCGTTTGAAGCCAGAAACCAGCACACAACGAAACATTAAAGATAAATGAATACGTAAGTTATGTTATGATAGAGAAACCTTTAGAGTCTTTAATTCTAATTGATTTTGACCTTGTATCGTCTACTCCATTATGAATAAAATGTTGCTTTTGATATTTTAAATATCAGTTGAATCCTATATATAAATTCTTATAAAGCAACTATTAAATTGTCGTTTGACTTTTATTCCACTTCCCATTCATCATCGTAAATGAATTTACTCACCGTTTCAATTACATAATACATAAAAACATCCGCAATTACAAAGTTTAAAATGTTTCTCTACTGTAATTAAAATGAGTGATGTATTTCTAGAAATATCACGCAAATGACAAGGAAAATTACCGTACGTTTAAGTTTAGGATCAAACAATTTTCGATCTGGGAAAAGTTAAAAATGACATCCGGTTTATCCGCTCTACACTGGCCTCTGGACGATCCTTTCGGTTGACCGCTTATGGGGAACGCATTACGCAATGACAAGGCTAACTGTGTCTGCTTTCACTTTTACAGTGGACTTTGAGAGAGGCATACACCTCATTCTTCCCTTATTGTTGTTCCATAACATAAACTTCATTCGTCCCAGATTTGTCATTCCACATTTTAAAACCTCATTCATTCTAGATATATCTTTCCATTATTCGTCCCAGATTTGTCATTCCACATTTTAAAACCTCATTCGTCCCAGATATATCTTTCCATCATTCGCCCCAGAGCTGTCATTCCACATTTTAAAACCTCATTCGTCCCAGATTTGTCCTTCCACATTTTAAAACCTCATTCGTCCCAGATTTGTCATTCCACATTTTAAAACCTCATTCGTCCCAGATTTGTCATTCCACATTTTAAAACCTCATTCGTCCCAGATTTGTCATTCCACATTTTAAGACCTCATTCATTCTATATATATCTTTCCATTATTCGTCCCAGATTTGTCATTCCACATTTTAAAACCTCATTCGTCCCAGATATATCTTTCCATCATTCGTCCCAGAGTTGTCATTCCACATTTTAAAACCTCATTCGTCCCAGATTTGTCCTTCCACATTTTAAAACCTCATTCGTCCCAGATTTGTCCTTCCACATTTTAAAACCTCATTCGTCCCAGATTTGTCCTTCCACATTTTAAAACCTCATTCGTCCCAGATTTTTCATTCCACATTTTAAAACCTCATTCGTCCCAGATTTGTCATTCCACATTTTAAAACCTCATTCATTCCAGATATATCTTTCCATATTTTAAGCTTCATTCGTCCCAGATTTGTAGTTCCATAGTGCAAAACCTCATAGGTCCCAGATATGTCTTTCCATATTGTGAACATGAATTTGTCCCAGATATGTCGTTCAACATTGTACACCTCATTCGTCCTAGATATATCAATCCATATTATAAACCTCTGAATGATTCGATAGGCTTCAAAATTTAAGGACAACGCCCCATTTATCTAAATACATGTTTTTGATAATACTTACCACTCATTTCGTTAATGGAAACACAGCCTTTGCAAACACCAGTATTTGAAATTAAACATAAAGTAACACGACTAATTGACAAGAGACACATACTTGATAATTTCGAAGTTTCCTTATGTAAACATAATTAAATTATTTAGTTCCAAGTCCGTACACTTCAGTGGATTATTCCGTTAAAATACTAACTTGCATTACCGCAGACAGCGACTGACTACTAAATTACTTAACTGCTAGTTTCCACTCCCTATAAATAGGATGACATACAATATTTTCCACTAAATAAATTTACCACACAAACACTGGATTTTCAATATCTCAATTGAGTATGTACGTTCGTAATATAGCAGGTACATCAGTTATGTTGTGATTCACTTCAGAGGTCTTGATGCGTTGATCTGAGAGTACATAATTTCTTTTAATATTATGTAATTGTTAGCACTTGAAATCGAAGTGATACAATAATTATCACCTTTTTCTCAGAATTACGCGTAAGTATTCAAAGGAAATTTCCACGGCCAACACACGCACGGATCGAAACCGACGTGTACATGTTCAAAAGAAATTGCCACGGCCAACCCGCTCACGGATCGAAACTGACGTGTACATGTTCAAAGGAAATTGCTACGGCCAACCCACACACGGATCGAAATTGACGTACTCTTTCAGAGGGATTAAGGCGCTTATGTGTTACATGACATCAGACAGGTTTAAAGTCAATGGCTTTTGTTTATAGTTGTTCTGTCAAGCACTTAATATAAACAGGTTTCATTCTTCTGTGATTACGAAGATCGAATGTTTAGGTCTTTCGGAACTGCCTTTTGACTATTCACAATTTGTTCTCCGGTTTTTATAGGTAGCAATATATCACGTAAAACGTGCATGAAATGGATCGAAATTTCGTCATAGATATAAACATCTTCTATACTTGTCATTCGTCAAATTTAGCAGCCTGGAGAACCACGTTTGCGCGCGCGCACACACACACACAGAGATTATATATATATATATATATATATATATATATATATATATATATATATATATATATATATATATATATATATATATCAGAGCCCTTAAGAGGACATCGCCCAATAATTTATAATAATGTATGTATATAATTTACACTTTAAATCATTATTGTATATGCAATGAAAGTCAACACTTCAAGCATTTTGTTACGTGACAGTTTATTTATGAGTGCTACCTTCCATTTACCTTGTCTGTAATGTCATCTGTTTCGGAGTGCTTGTTCACGGAGTCCTTCGCGGCCATCGTAGGGGTGAGAAAATAATTGTATGTTGACACAAAATGGCAATAAAGGCAAACATAACAATTAGTCGTCTTATTATAAATCAAAAATTTTATTTGTATTTTGCATTTCTGTTTAGTTGCTGTAACAGAAATGAAATGACACATTTGGCTGAATTACATTTTAAGATAGTTTAAAAACAGAAATAACTGTTAACTTCCAAATTAGGAATGTGCACAAGGAAAAACTTCTCTTCAATATTTTGGTACTTGGCCATGGTTTAATCGTGGCAGTTCAGGCTGACAGGGACAAATGAAGACCTCATTGTTCCTCAAGACTATTAAAAATGTGCAATACGAACAAATAACCCAGAAATTGCAACCTTAAACAAAACATTGTGCCACACCGATGGATTCATTGTATTTCGTGACATCGGGATGCCCACGTCTGTATACACAGCAAGGTTCTTCGTCCATACTAATGTTGTCCAAAAGACTTAAGCTAGGAAGTAACACATCGATATTTTCCCTCAAATGTCAGTTGCATGGGGTGTAGGTTTTCATCTAAAGCTCGCTATACATTGACGTGCGTCTTGAATGAGTTGATAAATTAAACGTATTTATTAGACAGGTTTTCCTTTTCTTAGTAGTCATGCTGACAGATCTGTAAACATATCCTGTTTTCAACTTAGAGTACATGACACTCATATTTTTGTTCTACTGTCTGGTAGGTCACGTATGAACGTGCAACATTTATTTAGCGTTGCGTTCTCGCAACCCCATTAGTAAAATCCGACCAATGTGTCGGTTGGAGATATCAGCCAGGACATACGATAATCTATGATACAAATAGTGATAATATTTTTGCTAATATTAAGTTAGAATATAAAATAAACTGAATTTGGGAGTTAGTTTGAATTTGCGAAACCACGAAAACATATTACCTTAGAAACATTAAAGCTTGTTGAAGAAAGGCAAAATTAAATATAATTAAACGAAATCGCATCTTTCTGGATCACTGGAATGAAGTATGATTCTTTATAAACAAATTAACATAATCTTCAGTGTAGACTTAGGCTGTGTATCTCAAGCAATTCCTGAATGAAAATAATATCATATACATTCATATACATCATAAACATGCTATGCGGAGCTGTGTTATTATCTGACGTATATATAGTGTCAGAGGCTGAGTGATTCCATCAGTCTTCGTCGGACTCTATAGATTTTAATCAATTCCGTTTATTATGGAAGACAAGAAAAGAACATCTAAAAGCTGTGAAATGATGTGATGAACGAAATAAATAAAGCATCAGTAGCCAATTTGAAGCTTTGATTTATAGCAGATTTAATTTACTGTTCATGAGATCTGAACTGACACCGTCCTCCCCATTCCCTTTCGTGCCGCTTCATTTTCCTGTCATAATAATGCAGTAGATAACACACTGTACACAGCGTATAGCATTTCTGACTACAGCTTCCCTTTGTAAATGCAGTTTATCTGAGCTGCATTTTCCTAGATCAACTTGGTCTTGTACGCACCTAGAAATGGGTTCATAAGTCTGGATTGAATTGCTAAAGATACTTTTAAATGCTTCAATAACCTTTAAAATGGTTCCCTGATAATTCCTACTACAATACCTGATACTCTTTTTGTATGTTTTTAGTTACTGTTTTTTATTGGGCGATGATGATTACAGGTAGATAAGCATAGACAATCAGTTCAGGTAGTTCTACACGGATTATTATAACGAATATTTGATATGGTCGGTATTAAGGTTGGCTTTTGATGCTGCTTTCTTATCTAACAGATGATTATGATTTGTACCCAATCCCCACTGATGATACCAGATACTTTTTTCAGCCTTTAAGTGCTTTTTACGATTTCAGTTCTTTCAACTTCTGTTTGTACTTAGTAAACTGTTATTGTGCAATGGTTGCGTTGTAATAGGTAAATATTTGGAGGTTAGAACGACGAAGGTTGCGTTTTATGTTGGAACATGACAATAGATAGATAAATAGCTAGGTAAATAGTCTACCCATGCAAAGCAAAGAATGTATAAAAACATTAGATAAAAAGGTATAAGGACATTTTAAGTGTGCATTTGATATTGTATAACATTTAAAATAGCAAAGCATACATTATGTTCAATGGTGTGGTTTTGTGACGTAGAAATTAATGTCATCCATTTTGCTCTTGTGCTTGAAGTAAAAATGTATAAATATAATCTTGATCATAAACATTGAGCTAATTAAAGTAATCATCCGTCTAATCGCATGTATTTGCATAGCACTGGTGGATCAATAGGAGCCACGTTTGGATCCACACCGTCTCCGAATATGCCAATGTTTATCAAATTAATTTTTCATTTCTCATCATTTCGTTTGATGTTAATACACTTACTATAATACGTATAATATATCGCTTTAAAATTTGATTTTTTAAATCTTTTTTGAAGGACACATGCTGTCTCCTTTCTGTGAATTAGGTATATATTTTATTTGAAAGCAAAATAATAATAAAAACCTGTGTCTAAGAATTATGTGCCTTTTGTGGTCTAATGACTTGTTTTTGGTCGTTCCTTTCAATTGCCCGAAAAGTCGTACGTGTACAATGGAATGAATCGAAATACCTGTCAAAATTAATTTAACACAAAGGTATAAATGTACAACTGGAAAGTAATTAAACTAGATAATTAAAACTTGTTGTATAAAGTCTAATATTTTACCTGATGCATCATAAAATATCGTCATTATGTTGACAGCTCTGTTCAATAGGATGGAAGTCGGTACGCCCAACATGAATCTGTTCCCCTCTCGAAGGACACTGACAGGTCACACACGCTGGTGGAGATTCGCCCTTCATGTGGTATACATTAGTAGTTATGTATATGTGTCCGATACAAGAGCTGCATCGGAATTTTTATATATGAGGGATACCTCTATTCAATACTGGGTTTCGTGTTTCAAAGTTTGTTTGTGCAGATTTTATTCCGTATAAATTGTCAGCTATGAGAATGCGCTGATTATATAAGACTTGATATCAGTATATGAAATCTATTCAGAAACGGGTGACAGCAGAACAGCTTTAGCTACATTACTGTCCCCTTTCAATACCCCTAATACCATGTGACTAGGCAACCAACATTGTGGAATGCTTTTATCAGATTATCTACGCAGTTCAGTTTTCAGCAAGAGTTGGGATATAAAGGGTTTGTCAAATTTCAGGTTTATCTTGCATTCAGAATAGAAAGGAAATTCAAAGGAAATCCAAAGAATAATATAATTTGTGTTTGTTGTGCTAGGAAGTTTCGATATGGCTGCAATTTTAGCTATAACAATGGAAACCATGTTCTATAACCGGTTCAATACCCTGCCAGAATTTGTTGTGCTAGTACCTACATCCTTTTTCCATGTTTGCAACCAACTGCATTCTGTGGGATTATTGCTGATGTCTCTAATTTCATTCATTTTATCCTGAACCGAGATTTTTTGTTAAGGACTTTCTGTATTCGAAAATATTAAATTATGTTTTGTATAACTTCGTTGGTGATGTCAGATTAAAATATCTGAAATATTTGCATTGTTTCTGAAGTGCACATGTTTTGATATTTGGGCATACAGAAAATGTGATATATCGGTTTAGATCGATCAGGGACATTTTCTAGGTATAATGACGAACCAGTTTGAGAGCTTTTCTAATAAATGACTCAAGTCTGGCAAATGATGAGTTCTACTTCTCTTGATGCTAAGTCTGCATCGAAGTTCCTGCTGAAGAGTAATGGAGTGGATGAAGAGAGTCATGTCCTGTGTGACCAGAGATTTATTGTAATTTTCAATATTTATTTGAACATAAAGGAACTATCTTGTTTCAGGCCTTTGATATGGCGGGGGTTGGGGTTGCGTTCAGAATAGTTTTGCTGAAACGAGTTTGGAGACTGTTTCAGACATTGCAATTTCTGATGGATTCTTGGATAATTCATTTGATTTCTTAAAGTGATTGATACAGATGTGTTTAAGTTTTTAAAAAATTTTATGTACTATATTCCATACTAGTTTATGTTATATATGTTTCTGCATGCTCTCGCTAATGATCGTACTAGTGCAACGAGCTTTAGGCTGGTATGTACGCTACCTATTTAGATGTTCAACTGATGAATTGGTATTGAAAGCATCATCAACGCATAATTTTAAACATGCTTAGGAATGACCAAAGTTTGGAATTGTTTCCCCAGTTGTAAGGTGTATTATCTTTACAAATAAAGGTATTGAATTCACTACCTTTTCTTAATGATGCACTATAATATTTTTCCTGTAGTCATTAATTCATTTCTCAATTTACCTCATTCAGCCTCCATCTCTCCTCTAGCCGCTGAGGTTTGGAGTACTACGTCTTAAGCATACTGGAAAGCGCTTGCAACCACCGAGGTCGTTACTACCTTCCCAAGAGAAAACAAGTAAACGACATGCATGGCAAATGCACATAACTATGGGTGCAGGCCGGTATACTACTGTCATTAAAAAGTAATTATTTTGTTGGAAACAAAATATTTATTCTCTCTCTCTCTCTCTCTCTCTCTCTCTCTCTATCTATCTATCTATCTATCGGTCTTTGCAACCCTCATAAGGCATTGTGGCAATTAAAAACGTAAGTAAAGCCAACATTGCTGAAATTGCTCAATTGGATGGTCCAAACCAGAATGACGGATAGGGTTGCTTAGTGAGACAAATATATTGACGAAAGTGCTCGAGTGTCTGCAGTGTGTCAATTTATAGTTTATGCCTAATACAGTGGCATCATGTCGCATACACGTGACACCACATTCCACTCATTCACATTATCCTGACAACAGGCAGGCCAATTCGAACACTAACCGTTTAATGCTGAGCGCCATGTCTGGCAGTTGCTAGCACATATTTTGTATGTAAATATTTGGCATCACTCGGCCGGGGTTTGAGCTAGCTACCCTCCGCACTCGAGCTGAACGCTCTAACCACTATCTCTACTACATCCAACTCGTGGAGTAATTTCATTTTGCTTTCCATATTGGTAGCTACAGAAGTGTTCATCAGATTGATATAAAAATGGTCAAGACCATAATAAAAAAACGAGGAAATGGATCTATAATCCCACCAAACTTGGTTCCGGGATGATTTTTTCAGACCTCTTTAGACATCATAGACACCAATGATTCCAATCCAGACGGTAAAACCATTTAGCATGGCACATATTATAAGGGTATGGCAGAGAGGATAACTCCCCGTTGTCTTGCTTAATGACACTGAGTCATCAAAGCATACGACAGTCAATTAGTCAATTAGTCAATTAATTAAATTGCACAAAAAGTTATGCATGCAATAGACTGTCTTCAACAAAATAATGCGATGCTTTATCCTGATCAAGCTCTGTTTCTTTCGCTAATGGAGCTAAAATGGACAATAACACAGTTCAAGGGATGGTCTGGTACCCAAATTAGGAAGTTACCATACCTGAAAGAACTTCCTGATAATCTCAGGGCAACACACACACACGCACAAACACACACACACACACACACACACACACACACACACACACACACACACACACACACACACACACAACATCTGTGTTGCACAATGTCTGGATAGAAAATGTCCAATTTTTAGGATAAGTAACTGGAAAATCAAGTGCACGCTGCAAGGTAAGTGTCCATTGCTTCGTCCACAAATCTCTTCATATCTAAACGACCAGGACCATGGACCAAATGAAGATTTAGTCAATGCAGCACATTCAGATGATCTACACGTTTATGATCCACTTGTGATAACACTGGCATCAACCCAACTTAGTAATCACAATTCGGTGTTAATAATCAGCACAGAGGAAGGTGTAAATACACAATATTGGTGGTTTTATATTAGCGTGGTCTGCATATTACTCCTGGTCGCCAGGGCCAAACGTTATAATTTATGCGGGCTTCACCGCGTTGCTTTTTGGCGCATGCTTCCATTTGTAATTGTTATAATCGCTCTAACTTTGCAAAGTGCAGTTGTGTAACCTTGACTGATGTGGAACAGTTACGCGATGAAGTCAAAGTGTTCTACAAAGTTAACTATATTGTGTAGGAAACAGACAAACCAAACGATTTCAACATTTCTGATATGTTTCTATTGCACGATATCATGTTTCTCAATTGTCAATAATCTGAAGACTTAAAACCTATCAAAGTGTTTGATAGGAATGCCAGATCCTCTCCGAATCGAATAGATTCTTTACTTTGCTCTTTGGGTTGGAACATGCATTTCCACTGGCGGCAATAATTCTCTGCTCTTTTGGTGGGACTGACTTAATGGCTTCTTGGCACTAGCGCTAGGTATTTCATGAGCAAAATGTACTGGTTACTGGTGAAATCTAAACCAGATTCATGGACTGAACAAAGTGATGGAACGATCCCTACTTTCACCAATTAAAACGATGCACTTGACCGGCTTCCTGCCTTCATACATTATTCTACAAACGTTCTAATACAGCTAAGGTACAATGCCTTCGATTGGAACGCAACACATTTTAGCAACATTTGTTTATTCTTAAGTAAATATTGTCAAACGATTATTTTGCCGACAAGGTGCTGTCCGATGCTTGATTTATCATCTTCAAAATGTAAACCTGATATGAACAAACAAAATATGAAAGGACTCGAACTATGGTAAGGCAAAGTTGTTGTTGTTGTAGGGTCTAACGCCATTTTTCAGCACACGATAGGCTATACATGGCGGCCAGTATTAATGGTAGAGGAAGAACCCGGGAAAACCCCGGAAAGAACAACCGACCCACGAGAGGCTACTAACAAGCTTTCTCACAACCCACACTGGCTGAATCCGAGACTCGAACTCAGGCAGACAGAGGTGAGATGGCAGTGTTCCGTAACGGAGAGCGCTTTAGACAACTCGGCCACTCGGGGCCCCATTAAGGCAAAGGATCATTTGCAAACTCTACTGCTTATGTTAGCATTAGCAAACCCTTTCTTGCACACACACACACACACACACACACATACACACACACACACACACACACACACACACACACATATATATATATATATATATATATATATATATATATATATATATATATATATATATATATATATATATATATATATATATATATATATATATATATATATATATATATATATATATATATATCATGGAGAAGACAAAGCTCTCGTATTGACTAGGAAAATAAATGCAGGTATCCCTTGTCGAACAATATCTCGAAAGTATTGTAGAAAGGCAAATCTTGGAGCGCAGATGCATAGGGTCATTTCAGGAATATCTCTTTAATCAGTTAAATGGTTTGTATTCTCTATATTGTGTTACATGATACGTATACTAAATGAACGTCGTATTTACGTTTGTCAAATTAGTGTATAAACATAGCATTTCGAGTATTCAGTAAGCTTTAATAGCTTATTAGATTAACGCCTGCCAGTAAATAACGATATTACATTTGCCAAACTGTCTATGCTTAAGTAGAGCCAATTAGCATATTCCAACCATACATTATCCAGGAAATAACGATGAAACCGTAAATCTGCATGTGACTAGTGGTCACTTTATATATAACATGTTGGTAAATATCACAAACTTTGTCCTTTACGTAGGAGAAAGAACCATTTTAAATTTAGATCGCCTGTTTCTCAGGCAGGTTTGCTGATTGAATTTTATACTGTTCTGGTCTCCGCAATACCATTAGAAATTCCAAGAAACGGTAAACATGTATGTTTAGATTATCAGTGTATCCTGCAAAACTTTCCTTTCGATACGTTTCGTACATGACATATCGTTTTATTGTGTGCTAAAATGTATATCAAACTATTAAATGAGCATGTTCTCTTTTTGTGTTATATCAAGTGTCTAAAATAAATCGATTTACTATAAAACATCAGTCGATATTGTAGATTTCTAGAAGGAATGTTTGCATGAGAAAATATGGCTAATGCAGCCGATCTAACTGTAAACATCTGCATGTCGTTATAAGTCTGAAAAAACAATTCAGAACCGTACGTATAAGGCTTGCTATGAACAACGCTCGTTTTGTAAATATAATGTTATGTATATTTAATTTTTAATATTTTATATGTTTCTTTTTCATTATATGATATGGGTTATGTACCATTTAATTTTATAGCTGACCTCGTCCAAAATCAAGTCCATTTTCTACCTGACCAACGTCATTGGTTTTGCTTGTGTAAAGAGCGTGTTTATCTCAATTTGAGTCCACAACATTTGAATTTTGACCTGACGTTTACCACATCATATATTATAATTTTGATAAGAGAATCATCTTGAAGGGAAATTCGCATTAAGTAACATGTTGCTGGTTTATTTTGCAAATGCTTATTGTAATCTAGGTCAAGCAGAGGGCTTCATAATCTTCTTTACTGGCAAATTTATTGTTGAGCAGTATTTTGATTTGGGGGAAATCATTCAATTAAAATATTCTTCTTTGGAAATACAAAGTGCTCATTAATACTATTCTTTGAACGGGTTTTTTTTATTAATTATTATGATTTCAAAAAAGGAAACCTTTTATTACATTAGCATGATTCAACTAACCACTGTTGGCACATCATTACAATTCAGGCCATTTGGAATATTGATACATTAGCAAATAAAAGAATACAGGCCTCTACCGAACATCACCTTCAGCGTTGGCAATTATTTGGAATACCACAATAAGTGTTTTACGAACTATATTCATTTGGACTTGTTTTAGTAATTTTAGAGTTATTTGGGATTTAATTCCCGAACCGTAAGTTCTATTTACATTTTTCACGTTTGAACTATAAGTAAATAAATTATTAATTGAATTTTACAAAGTGAGTTGCTTCTCACACTTTTCTATCACGTATTTTAAGACTATTTTTTAATCCTAATAGTATATTATTCATATCTCGGTCTCCACCTCAGCACGACTATTGCGGCTAATTCTCAACATTTTTGGTCGCCTTTACTGTTTCTGTTTTAAATAATCCCTTATCTACTTGCAGTATTGTGCCCTGCTTTATTTATTTTGTTCCTAACATAGGGAATCAAGCACGGTGCGTGAGGAATGAAATACAGGTATCTTACACCTTACTGGGTTTGTCCATTTATGCAAATGCAAAGTATAGTGAATACTTACTGTAATATTTTTCCATTTAATCAAACAATTACTGATGTTAGCATTGACCTATTTTAATGTGAGAAACAATTTACCGTCTGTACTCGCGTATCACAATATGTATGTGGCAGTCTACATAAATGTACCGTATATACCTGTGCAGAAATCACAATCTGTATACCAGAGTCTACATAAAAGTACCGTATGTACTTGCTCATTTGTGGGATCTGCAAATTGGATAGACCCAGATCTACCGTCCCATAAAGCGCCTGCAGATCTTGGCCTGTGCATTTCGTTCGTTTGAATGATAACGCTACTTTTGTACCGAAATCTTGGTCATCGACCAAGGAAATATTTTCTGGTTGACTGTTACGAAACCGAATTTAATATTTATTTTCTTCATTCATGTGCCAAGTAGAAACATGATTAACACTACAATCTACATCCTTACAAGCCAAGTAGAAATACGATCAACACTACAATCTACAACTCTACAAGCCAAGTAGAAATATGATTAACCCTACAATCTTCCATCTATCAAACATCTTTTGGAAAAGAAATCTTCTTACGAAAATTGTTGTATGAAGAAATTAAATTAAAGTCATCGAGAAAATAAAATTAGAAAATCGTGTTTGTCCATGCCTGGTGTTAAGTGCATTGGTATTATCAAATGTTACCTGAGGGTCTCTACGGACTTATTTTACGAATATTGTTATTACGCGATATCAAATAAATCAGGCTGTTGGCGTTAGTTTTTTGTCCATGTGTCATGTATTACTCAAGACAAATCTTAAACTGCATTGATTTGTAAAGAAACAACAGCTATACAAACGTTCGACACAACCGTGGGGTGGAGTGGATGAAGAGGGTGTGTAGTTTAAAGCTTATATTTTACGTACAAATTCAGGACAAAATTAATCTTTATCTTTATATCCGTATACCGGATCCTAAAATAGAAACATTATTCGGTAAGGATGATAGCTTAAGCTGCTAAAATGTTAAGCCATGTGTCATCGTACCGAACACGGTCTAGATTAATAATTATATGAACCTTTTCTCTAACTTTCACGCTTTTCTGCATTTTGTATTATTTATATATTGTGCATGATAGTTTGATTGATGACGAAATATAACACTAATTGAATGTAGCCACAAAACACCAGCTATTTTCTATAATGAATGAATGTGATGAGCAACCGAATCTATAGCCAAGTTTATTCAAGGAAAACCACAAAGTCAGAGATCATTTATTCGAACAAGCATTTTATGGATACAGTTTATCATTATAACATTTATTTGCACTCTGAGAAAATCAATGAATAATTAGTTTGTTGAATTATTTCGGTGATAATGGGTTTGTCGTTGCCTTCTGCGCCATTTATAGCAGTTTCTGTATATGAAATGTTTTGGGGAAGCAAATAAATAAACATAATGACACCATCATGAATTATTTTTTTATTTTATCGAGAAATGCTTGTACAGACATTTTATTATATGTATTGTCCAAGTATTTTATACTTTAATATTATCCAGAGAGAGTATACGTTTAAGTGGATGAAAAGAATTGAGATTACGGGGTTCTGTATCACTAAAAAGCTGACAGTTGAGTGTGCAAATAAAATGATATTTTTAAGCTTAAAAAATTACAAATTATCCGACGAAAACAAAGTTTCTAAATCTATTTTTGGACTGTAACAAGTGACATAATATTGCTGGACAACCATGAGCAAACTGACTACCATCTATTTTAAAATAAATCCTTGTTTGACTAGGTCACGATCGCGTTGGTGTATGATCTGTAACTACCCCACATAATGTTTGCAGTTACTCAGACTCATCCTCAACTAACGAAAAAGATGGAATCTGTATTTGAGAGGACGTGTTCGCTTTAGAACTGGGTGCGATGAAATTCGGTCTCTACGGCTACAGCAACTGGACATGGGAAACTGTCAGGTTTTATAAAAAGTTGACTCGATCCTAAATATTTTAGTTGGAAATAACTAACACTACTCTGCTGCTGGGTACCTCACCTAGGTTATAGTCCTCATAATTATTTTAACGTATTCCATTGACGGCCTAGACACAAACTCAACGCTCTCTGCTTTAAAATGGACCTTATAGCAGGTTCCATAACTTTGATCAAGCTGACCATAATTATTAAAACACATACGCTGTCGTTCGACCATTGTTTTGTTGACACATGATACAGTTAAATCAATATGAATGTTCAAAATTAGGTCCGTGTAATTGAACCGTGTAATCCAATTTAATGAAAATGGATCGTGCAGCAGCTTCCCTGTCCCGTCTTGAATAAAATAAAGGCAATGTATTAAATAGCTATTAATCTGATGAATCATCAAGGATAACACATCTCGTGTACAGTCTTTAATGAGTATCCATTTTCAACGGCTTATCAGCGGGCAATTAGAAAGAAATGAATTCATTTGTAAATCAATATATATATATATATATATATATATATATATATATATATATACATTGATTTTTTCATGGGTATCCGGAATAACTGTGTAGATACATAAGAATTAATTACTAGTTCGTCATGCGAGTATGCCTGCTAAACACGAGTGCATATAACATCGATTGAGTAACATCATTTTTTGATGATGTGTGCCTAGTCGTGAGAGAATATGGGCTCGTGTGTGCAGGCAAGACGATGGGTGCAGTTTAACCGCGAACCTGGGTTTCAATCTGCGTGGAGTACGAATTAAACATTCTCTAACCAGTATGATAGTGTTATTTGTATTAAAATATTAAGTATGCCTACTATTATTAAGCATTCTTCTATAGAATCCAGGAATAGCACATTCCGTTCTGTATGGTGTATGTTTATAATTATCTTTCTCTCTTTCTCCCTCTATCTCTCTCTATCTCTTTCTCTCCTGTTCATATTTGATGAAATCTTTAATAAAAAAAATAAGATTAAATGTCCGTATTAGGGAAGGTGTCGACGGTGATATTTCGAAAGTAGTTAGGACTAGTCTAAACTGGAAGTTATCATATATAATGAATTTTTGCAGTCATCAGATAGATGGGAATTATGACGAGTATTACGATAAACTTAGTTTATGACATTAACGAATAGTAATCACAACATATAGTCACAGAAAACTGCTTAACACCGTTTTTGTTGCTAGCAAATGTTACAATGAAACGTTCTATATTTTAGCGAATTTTTTCTTTTCCTAACTACCATAGAACGCGATGTATATCTACGATATAAATAAAAATCTTAATAACATTGTAGTGTATGTCGATCTGGCCGTGCAGGCACATTTACTCATCTGAAATTACATTTTGAATGTTGTTTTAAAGTTTAGTACTAATATAGTTTAAACAGGGTATATTCGATCCTGATTATTGAATTCTTTCGACAGTAACTTTCGACCGTAACTGTCATCAAGAAACCTCCAGACAATTTAGAACGCAATGGACATTTAACTTAATGGCCAGGTACTAAACTGGGTGAAGCGAAGAGCACTTTGCGTCCAATCGTTAAAATACAGGGTATTGGAAAGTTATTTTCAACGTTCGTAGCTTTCATTGTGACATCCGAGCAAACGACATTCCGTCCGGTTTGTACTGGTCACAAATTTAGTTTCATCTTGTCCAAATATTTCTACGTACTTTAACATAGATTTTTGCCCTATGTGTATATCGGGGTCTGTATATAATGTATTTTCAAATCAATATGGATATAAGACGATCCAAGTCAATAATCGCCGTTCAAAGCTTGATGCAATCAAATTTGATAAGAAAATTAAAAAGATAAACGTTACTGAAAAAGTCGTCTCAGAACCCATACATTATCTGTATGATTTTTACTATCAATCCCGACAACACAGGAGTAAACAAAAACGCATTGTCCGCGAAGTACGCTAAAAAGACGACAGTTTACAAAATTAGTAATAAGAAACATATTTTGACTTTAAATTATGTTTGGCGGTTTAATGACTCCGTTATAAACATGGATTAATACAATTAACTTTATACAATGATATCTGATTCATACCAGTCTCGGAATATTATTCTAATTATCCGTAATACCGGGTCAGCATATTCTATATGAGCTGGTAGCTACATAATCACTTGTATTTATTTGCTCGTGTTAAACTGGGTGAAGGGTGTAGGCTTAAGATAAGTATGTTTTTGATTACCATTCTTATTCACATCAAAAATGTTCCTTTGAGGTATCTTGCTGACTCAGCATTGTAATTAGGTCGCTTACCAAAAAGATAAATCTTACTATGGGACAAGGCATCAAAAGAAATGGTTTCTTTCTTTAAAGCAATTGCTTTCTTCCAAGAAATCTTTTCAAAGTATACTTGTCTAATATTGACGAGAAATAAAGAAATGCATAAAGAAAAAATATTTCAATCGAATTATTCAGTACATTCACCTATTACTTCGGAATGAAATTCACTTTTAAACACTGCAAGGAAGAGGATTTATATATAAATGTGAAAGTTAAGACGATATCCTTTCTGAATCCACACTTTCAGACGAAAGCAGGAAGAAGATGCTTGTTAATACGTATTATCATCCAGGTCGGTATCAAGAAATAATGGCAAATTCAATTTCCTGGCTGCAGTCGTTAATATTGATGAGAGTTTGTGCATTTCCGTCTCATTTCGTTACACATTAATAATATTTGGAAGACCATACAAGTTATCAACCCTCTATATTGTTCTTGTGTCATATGTTTATTGTCGCAATAACCATTATTGTACCGCTGAATATGTCATATTCATACCGTTTATAGAGGTCGTCAAAGTGTTACTCTTTTCCTATAGGATATTGGTTTTAGAGTTAAGCTAGGTCGAGTCCACTTAAAGATGATAGAGAAAACGCATATAGCTAGAGATAATAAACAAGGAAATTGATAAAACTATAAGGCAAAATGATGATTCTTTTCTTACTAATATACATATTCTTCAGTAGTAGTTTAAATATAAAAGTAATATACCTGACGTTAGAAAGATGATATCCATAAATATGTATCGTTTGCCTGCTTTATAACACAGTACGTAACTTTAAAGGCCCAACGACAGCTAAATCTTTTCGAACACATTTGATTGTACAATGAACCATATACTTATACTTTCATTTGGAATAATAGCATCGCTTCAACAATCGGAATGGAAATATGTTGGTGCGCAAGCGTGAAAATTAAGAAGTTTTCTGGGGAAATGGTTCCTGGGGTAATATGTTTTTAACTTCTTCGAAATAGAAGAAAGATAACAAAACATTATCAATTTTACCGAACATGAGATAAAGAAAGAACCCACATGAAGCAAGTGATTGCTGTCTACTTAGGTTTCATATCTGTAGTTTTCTTATGTTTGATTCCTTCCGATAATGGCGTTGTTTCGGAACATACGTTGCAGCGACAAAGAACACACACACACACACACACACACACACACACACACACACACACATATATATATATATATATATATATATATATATATATATATATATATATATATATATATATATATATATATATATTAGATGTAACTCAGATCTGCCTCTTTTAATTTACAGAACAAACTCATTATCGTTACAGCATATTAATAGCTGAATGATAAGAAGGGAATTGCGTGTATTATCAAAACATATTATATTAACACAGCTTTGTAAATATTGCCGTTAATCAACGCTCACTAGATAATTTCATTTTTTTAAGGCTGGCGGGAACCTGAAATCAACTCATGAACTAGTCATGCAGACGACAACAAATAAACAGGCTTACCTCTATTGGGCACGTACACGTTAAGGGTCAAACAATCCTCTGACTTTGACAGAATAAAGGGGACAATCCTTCCAAGATGCGAACCACTGAGCGCAGACAAGTTCTCCGCTAGACTGGTTTCATTAAATTCATTTTGGAAGCACACGGGACGCATCGAAAATGTCAAACGCGTGTACTTCCACCTTTCAAGAGGGCTTGCTGGGGGCATAAACCTCATGCGTCCCCCATATGTTGTTCCATACTGCAGGCCTCGGTATGAATCCACGGGCTTAAATTTCGGGTTTGAAAATTCAGCCAGAACACCTTTTATATCCCCATACCTAGTTTTGATAATACGGGCACCCATTTGCTTGGTGTACACCCGACCTTTACAAACACTGGTCATTGAGACAACGCACACTACTAAAATTTTAAATGAAAATATTTCCATTATGAAGTTTGAACCTTATAAAAGCAAAATAATTGAATCACTCAATATAATGTTCCTGCACATCAATCAAACATGCTATCGGAAGACTTTAACGCATTATCAGAGAGAAAAATATAACCATGGAATCAATTTACAACTTGTTTGCAATCTTCTTCATGCAGCGATGATACAAGGTTTACCGCTGAGTGGAATTACTGCAACCACGCTAAGCGTTTCGAATCTATATCTACTCCCGTATGCTGTTAGTGGAGCAGAAACATCAGATGAGATTTTATTCAAAATCCGCTTACGTTTCTTCTGTGGGCTGGGTTGTAGACGCAGTTTCTATAATTATATACCATTTACAGCGCTCGGTATCGGAGTCCTTAAATAATGATCACTTCTTCTCAAAATTGAGCGAAACGTTTGTTAGAAATTTCTACATTTGCTCCCATTCGTGCACGCATACAATTGATATATATTGAGGTGGGTTAACGGAAGCGTTTTGAGTTAATTTAAGAGGTCTATAAAAATTGTTTAACAAGTACGAGATTTATACACTGTACTGGCAGCCTAATTCTTTGTAAGGATTCGGTATGTTAATCAATACAGATTATTTGGATTCATCTGCGAACATAGAAATAGGAGAGAATGATTACTGAACCACGATTTATCCGCCACAATAAACTCTTAACGGAAGAGTTAAAGTACAGTTGACAATATAACAACGTGTGTTGAGTGTAATCAACAGTAGACTCAAAGAAATTACGTATATATTTATACATATATATATATATATATATATATATATATATATATATATATATATATATATATATATATATATATAGATATAGATATATATATATATATATATATATATATATATATATATATATATATATATAGATATATATAGATATATATATATATATATATATATATATATATATATATATATATATATATATATATATATATATATATATATATATATATATATAATTTTCTTAATAGACTGTAAGTCATATTTTTTCAAACGATTAAGCAGTCCAAAGTAAAAGAAGAAATGGTTAAACTATATTAATTCTGCTGAATCAATACTTATGCAATTAGTGAACGTTTATATTTTAATGTGAGCGATTAAAATTGTTTATATTGCCGTAGAGAAAAGACTTTAAAATGTTAACCACACTTCAGATCGTAATATCAAAGTGCTATCACCAATTGTTTTAGTCAATTGAAGTCGAAATCACGTTTTAAATATTGATAATTGGGAGAGTAATTATATGCTAATGCGCAGACTTGTGAGTCACATAATTGTGGAAGTAGTTTTACATTAATGAGAAAAAAAGAAGAAAAAAGACCTACTAATTTAGGCAAGGGGCTGCTTCCAAATGTTTAATCCTTTATGCACATGTACAAACCAACTCTCAAACATACCTTAAGGGTTGAACTCTCAATCTTGAACGCTGTATGGGGGATTACGATATATTACTCAAGCACGTACGGACCTTTCCAAGTTGTGGTGGCAAGAACCAAGCAACCTCAACATTTTTTCGTAAAGACGAGAGGATATTGATTTCTAAATTGACGATGTTGCATAAATTGAACTGGTTATTTGTACTGGAGTTTTAGAAAGATAAGAAAAAGGCGATTAAAAAACGTTTACAATTTTAAGCAGCTCAATTGGAAGATGAAGCTTGTGCTAAAGAGACACATTCATGTCGGAAACCCTAAACTGTATTTCCTCCAGAAGCCCAAAAACTTGTTATACCAAGTCAATCAGTCTTAAAGTCAAATGTCAAGCGTCTAACGAAATAATTGGTACAAAAGTCTAAAAATCCCCGCTTTGTAGTATACACCGTAAACTATATATTTCAACTTAAAACTGAACAAGTATCCTGTTTACAAAAGGAAGTGGCCATGAAATTCGAATGAAGATGTTTATGGGTTACCGATATGAACGGTTAACTGATACGAAAATGTGAGGCCTTTTCAACGCTCAAAATACGTCACAAACATGAAATGACCTGATTACGCATTTGATTTGCATCTTACTCATTTTTAAAACTGTACGTTCAAAGTGCTACAAATCTCAGCTAGATAGGTGCCTCTGTTTATTTTCATTCAAATGAAGCATATACAGAACAGGCAGTAACTTATGTCTCGATTTTTTAGCAATAGACTAATATAGGATGATATAGGGTAAATTCAGCATTGACGGCTTACCAGTGACTGACCAATAACCAGACTTATGTTTGTTAAAAATAGATACACGCTGTCTTATCTGTGAATTTCAGATCTTGTTTATACTACGTGGAATTTAGTTGTAATTTTTTCTCTTTTATTAAATCTCAATGAGTATTTGTCCAATGAAAAAATTAAATCTAGTGCGCTGCTGCATGACGTCGAGATATTGCTACACTTTGTTACAGTCATTTCCAATATTAATCCCGCATCAAACCAAGCTGTTTCAAAGAAAGACAAATATAGCAGTTGCCACTGTTATGTCAGATAAGGCTAACGTCAGTGACAAATTGGTCACGAAAATCAAAGAGAATGTTGACAACCCCAGACTATAAGGTCAACCAATTCATCCCATCACTTAAATGTTATGACAACTTTAATTTCACAACACAGTGGGATTTCTAGATGAAAAATAATCTCAACGATTGCGTCGTTCTACCATTCTACTGGTCTTCCCTCTTGACTGTAATTCCCCTTCTTATAAGATGTATTACTATATCAGAGGAAGACGTGAAGAGTTGTGAATGAATTTAATTAGTGTACTGTTAACAACCCCATTTAACCTACGTACGCCAGACTTGATTAACTCTCACTGGATACTGTTTTTTATGGTTAAGGATGAAGATGGATGCAAGGTGTCCTGTTTTGCACAAAGGTAAATCTTACCTGCAATTTCTAACAAAATGAAGAGGAATAACTATTGCTAAGATGTACTTAGTTCAATATGAAAAACGAAATATGAAATAATATGACAGATAATGTATATATTCGTGGAGTAAACACAAATATCGCTTATTTTGACATTTTGCAGTTGTTTGGTGGTATTTTGTAGATGTGACCTGCATTGAGTATGTTTAGGACAAATTATACCAAAGTGCAATCTCTCTATTTCATATATATATATATATATATATATATATATATATATATATATATATATATATATATATATATATATATATATATATATATATATATATATATGTATGTATGTATAGTTTACACCATGATATACGATCGTTTTAGGAAAATCTACTTTTCTGGACTTTTATTATCGATAAACTTTACATCAGTTGTATCAATCACATAAAACAGTTTCTTTCGGTTATTTATATGAATTACTAAAGTTTATGACATTGTTTACATTGGTCTCAATATAACAGATAATTTACTTTATTTTGGTAATTTTACAATACAAGGGATGATAGTGAATTTATGGAAATTCCCTGATGTCTGTATTATAGGAAGTTTGGATGGATGAATGGATACTTTCTTTCAAGGAATAGATGATACAGTTTTTATGTAGGTAAATTAAGGTGTCTGTCTTCCTTTTTGTCAGTGAAAAATTTATCTACAAAGACATTATTTCTTGCAAAGAAACGGTTTCTATTTCAGTGTCAGTGATCTCAATATATTAATTCCCTTCTAACTTTATTTAATGGAATATCTAATTGAAATACATGTGTATACATCTGGTTGTTCCATAAAGGACTAGGTTCACTTTACCTGATAAGCAGCCTTTATACCTGTAAAACAAATATACACTTTATGTTCAGACTAGTCTGAATCACCTATAAGATTCAACTTCGCACACCTATAACGTCAGTCACAAGCACGTGCTGACGTAGCGTCAGGTGACGAAGTGGTAGTTGAACGCTGAAATAGGCAATTTTAGCCAAAAATGTATCCCTTTTGACAATATTTAACACAGCGTATGTAACGTTCAGTGCGATATTTTGTCAAGTGGTAGTGAAGGCTAATCACGTCATAATGCGGAAATATTAGGTTGGCAGGCAAAATGCGCCCAATATTAAATTAAAGATAATTGTTCTTTGTTCTTCTTCAGACGACCTTCTTAAGGTAAGACCAACATAAACTTTAAGAAATGCAGCGCATGTACTTTTACCCTTCGACTGACTGTATACTGACCTAGAAATTAATAATGGAAAATTGTTCGATCCATTCACAACTGCTCTCTCAATCATTTATCAGTAAATAATAGAGGTGGTCCGAATAGCATATAATATTAGTCATGGGCATAGTTCGAGGTAGGATATGTTCCTTATAACTGACCAAGAATGACCTACCCATAGAGCCGCAGTAAGGCGTAGTAGCTCCCAAAACAGCAAGGAAGTAAATAAAATAAACCATGCTAAATAACCTGATTAGTCTCTCTCTCTCTCTCTCTCTCTCTCTCTCTCTCTCTCTCTCTCTCTATATATATATATATATATATATATATATATATATATATATATATATATATATATATATATATATATATATATATATATATATATATATATGTGTGTGTGTGTGTGTGTGTAGGTAGGTAGGTAGTTAGGTAGGTAGGTATCCATTCATCCATCCAAACATCCTATAATACAGACAACTTACAATGACGATTATAATGAAGATGAATTACACCGTTTGAACTGACCAGTTTTGTTATATATATATATATATATATATATATATATATATATATATATATATATATATATATATATATATATAGTAAATAATTTCGCCTCCAAGAATAAAATTCTTAATGATACAAATGAGAACCGTTAGGGCTAATAAGACACATTAATCTTGAATAACATAACGGAATAGAGAGCAAAAGATTCATCGCCTTAAGCTTATATGTATACACAGCAGTACACAAACAAAACATGGCACTCGTATATTATGAACATTCATTCATGTCTTTGACGTTTACTGCTGTATGTCATGTCACACTTTTTATTAAAAGCATAGTAAAGACTCGTACCCATGTCAAGTATTCTTGAACCAGACAAAGCTATTTTTATACCAGGCTTAACTGTATCACATACCGATGGCAACACTGAATATTCCATTATTGCAATGTTTTCTTCTTCATTAAACTTAATGCGTAACGATGTATAAAAATCGGGGCCTTACATATTAAGAACAGCCAGAGATATTCAAGCGGGTAAACCCTGGTTTATAGATTGTATGGCTGTGATAATGTTCTAACGTGAAATCGTATCAGGATTGACGTAATTCAGTTCTAAAGTATACGTTATATGAATTTATTTAACAGGACTCAAGTGTTGGGCGTGGTTTACGGATTTATTTATCCCACAGGACAAAGGTATTGGAAGTGATATGCAAAATTATTTTTGACAAGCGACATGGCGTTTACAATTAAGATATAGCCTTTCTAAAAGTTGTCCAGAAAACCTTGAAAAAACACGTATTTGGAAATAGTTAAGTTAGATACCCAGGAAGGGCGATGCAACTGTGATCAATCAGAACCAAATTCACCAAGACCCCCTAAGAGGAACTGACGGCTGCGCTATATCAGAACGTACTTCATAGTCCACTAAATAGACTTAATAGTTTTCTAGGTTTCAATTGCCCTATATCTCATTCTAAGTTTTGTATAAGTAATGCAATGTTACACTTTCCTATTTTCAATGATATTAACTTTTATATTTCCATTCATCTTGATTTAATTTTACGTCACATTGCTTATTCAATCGGTTTGCATTGGTCTATGTTTTATTCATTTTGATTCCATTCCTTTGATTCCTCCCTCATTTTTGTTTCTCATCTTTCCCTTTCTGTAACCAGACAGGCTCAACTTCAATCATACTAATTCGGAATCCCCGACTATATATATACACATTCCAAAGTAAACAAGGTAAACAGTTAATGATGCTTCCCTAATTGAACACTTTGACATGAGCTAAATGAAGCATTCATTTCTCAATATTCATACATGTTATAATTGATCATTATTAAAATAGAATATAGGACCTCAGTTCATCTTCATTAACGGCACATTATTATGAATATTCGACTTTTCTCATGCCATTTAAGAACACTTAAGCAAGATATGTTTGTCTTTGCTAGAACGTCAGCCTAAGAATAATATGTCAAAAGACTCACGTATAGGTGGCTTAAGATTTTAAAGTGTCTCAGAGCGTAACAGAGCGTTGAAACCGTCACTGAATAACTTTATAAACAGCTTTAAAACAAATGATTGCCGACTTAGAAACAAAGTAAACACAGTTTTGGTAACGGGCCACAACCTCCATCAGTCATATCCATGTGGAGCCTTCCGGTATAACCTACCTATCCGTGAAAAAAAAATGAAAATAACATTAGGAACAGAATGCTTACAGACAGCCGATCTGTTCTCAAATATAGTTATCGTCTGCATTAGCTTAAGGTTTCTAACAATTGTCAAAACAAATTCATTCTGCCCAAACAAAGATGCCAGGCGAATTGCGTCAAATCATCTGAAGATTAGAATTTAGACCCCCCAAAAAAGAAAAATAAACAGAACAAAAGCCACAAAAAAAAGCAACGAGCTAATTGTAGAGCGGGCCACCGAAACATGACTTGGTAGAAACCGAATGTCCTAATTAATTTGAAATTAGTCTTGATCGACTACTTGGCAGACTCTTGAAGACCGAAGACGTGAACATAATATCATGTAATTATCGGACTTATCTCTAATTAACTTTTATTATAAAATGAGTCTTGTGAAATGCATTATCTATGTAATAATGATGCAGTATCCAATATCAGTATCAGAACAATGCTGCATCAAGACTCGTTCTTATTTTTGAACATTAGTCACTGGAATCATCTTTCAACGCCCCGTATATTGCTTTGCAAGGTTACTAAATGACTGGTCACTAAATATCCCCGCGTACTATTTATCTCCGCGTACTATTTATCTCCGCGTACTATTCAATTGCCCAGATTTATCCAATTTATCCACGAATTTCCTTTGAATTTCTGCTGAATCTTTGTTGAGTGATTAATTTTAATATACGGACCTTGATTAGTATAATATATGCGATATTCCAAATATAAACTATTTGATATTTGTGCGCATTAATGAGCCTCGGCAAGTTCTTTAACTGACTGGCTATAAATGTTTTTTTTGGTTCATCAACATGCGCGAAGAATGACATATTCCAAGATACTTCAGTTTATGTCTCAAATTTATTCCGTGATTTTTAAATACATAGACAAGTAATGAAATGTGAACGAAAATGCATTAAACACTAGCAGGATGTTTATCTTGTAAAGGTGGTGTTAATTTGACCCGCCCCCGTCCCCTTCCCCGAAAAAAAAAACAGGGTGATATTTCAGAGATATTCATTGTCCTTAATTGGCCTTTTCCTTTTTCTGTCTACTGACCAAATTTATTTATTAACATCTTCGCTAAGAACAAAGAACACTTTGTGCGCCCAAAATGCCTGACTCATACGTACTATTCTCACCATAATTAACTTTTTCTCGACTCCTAACAATTCCACAGCACTATCACTATCTTCGAAAAAAGGCACAACTCCCATTTTAAACAGCTTTCATTTCGACGTAAAATTACCGTTTAGTATTGATGAAATTATTTCTTGCTGAATTTAATGGACGCCATAATAACAGTACATTAATTACGACCTTGGGCCTTCTCCTATGTTCTTCAATTTCTGAAGAAACTAATGAAAGAATTTACCGTGATTGCAGTTGATTTATAATAGTAACCAAGTGCTAAACTTTTTATAGCATAATTCAAGTATTACAGAACGTTAATAAATGCAGATACAAGGGTCATTCTTAATTTATGGTCAACGAATGAATGGTTGAATGACGAACGATTAAACAGGAATGGATAAACATGAATGAATAAACCTCATTGGAACATGCTTGCTGAACAAGTCTTTTCCACTGTAAATATTGATATTTCTCATGATTCCAGTAATAAGACATATTATTATACTCATTACTATTTTGTGTTTATTTCCCCATAAGTCTGTATGTCCATGCAGGAATCAGTCATGCATTTAACAGTTACGTACGAGTAACATCTGCACACTTCAAACCGACTGCGCAGCAGGAAGTTTCCTCAGATTTAATTTTCGTCGCAAATTATTAAAAATGCAAACATTGATTTTCGTAATATTTAACCATCGTCTGATTTTATCAGAAGTGCAAACAGTAATTTTCCTCAGATTTGATCATCGCCCTAAATTATTTCAAGTACAAACCGGATTAACACGATTAAATATTATGTTTATCTTTGTTACAATCAAGTACAAGTCTGAACAAATCGTGATCTTAGTGACCCAGGAAAAATCTAGAACGCCTTGGATAATTTGCTTTCCTGACTAACATTCAATGATGTATAAAAAAGGAAATTCAGCGACATATTAAAACCTCAATGATTCCACCCCTCACGCCTAACATGTCGCTGATAGTTCCGATACAATGTCATCATATAACGATTGCTTATTTATGCTTGCATGGGACTTGAATGTAGCTCATGCCACATGTATATATTACATAAAGACATGAATCTATTCAATAGAACCTTGCATATATTCAATAGAACAATGCATATATTCATCAGAGACATGCATCTATTCAATAGAACCAATGAATATATTCAATAGAACCATGCATATATTCAATAGAACCATGCATATATTATTAAAGACATGCATCTATTCAATAGAACCATGCATATGATCAATATAACCATGCATATATTCATTACAGACATGCATCTATTTAATAGAACCATGCATATATTCATTAGAGACATGTATATATTCAATAGAACCATATATATATATATATTCATTAGAAACATGCATATATTCAAAAGAACCAATGAATATATTCAATAGAACAGTGCATATATTCAATAGAACCGTGCTTATCTTCAATAGAACCGTGCTTATTTTCAATATAACCGTGCATATATTCAATAGAAGCATGGTATCCGATCCTTAGTCATGCAACTCTGGCAGCAGCGAGACTGTCGGGCGGAATTATTTGCTTCATTGTCCTGTATATAATGATGCAAGAAACTGGTTGACACATTCACACACACACACACACACACACACAAGAACACACGTGTGTATGTATGTATGTATGTATGTATGTATGTATGTATGTATGTATGTATGTATGTATGTATGTATGCATGCATGCATGCATGCATGCATGTATGTATGTATGCATGCATGCATGCATGCATGCATGTATGTATGTATGTATGTATGTATGTATGTATGTATATTTGATTTAATTTATATTTGATTTAATTTAATTGTTTGTTTGTATGTTTTAATTTTTTTTAATCCATTACATGCTATTGTAATGTAATTGTATTCACTGGAATACAGTTCAGCTTTGACTAATGTTTTATTATTTCAAAGTAAACAACTAATAATAAAAACTTCGCATCTAATACTGACCTAGCTCCTGACCTTGATTCAGAACCAGCAAAAGTTGTAGTAAAAACAATTTTTCAGTTTTGTTTGAATTCGTTCTCAGAGTAAGATTCATTCGGAGGATTCAATGTCGTACTTTGAGTACGTGACAAATAAAATGTGTCGATTGTTACAAACATTTTGTTTCCCAGAAGGATGAGCTCTTGACCTCCATCCAGGAATCTGTTTTGCGTTGTAGTTAGATTTACTACTAATATTTTGAGAAATATTTGTCATTCATGCCCTAACACTTGAGCAGTTAAAGTGTTTTATGTTGTGACCAAGTTTTTTTGGGGAAATAAAATATTTCTTAAATTTTACAAAGCTTGTTTATTTCCCTCTTTTCTTGCTACTTTTGTAAGAGCCTAAACATGTAACAGTATGTATGTAACAGTATGTATGTATGTATGTATGTATGTATGTATGTATGTATGTATGTATGTATGTATGTATGTATGTATGTTATGCATGCATGCATGCATGTACGTAAGTACGTACGTATATTGTTGTTGTTGTAGGGTTTAACGCTATTTTTCAGCACACGATAGGCTATACATGGCGGCCAGAATTAATGGTGGAGAAAGAACCCGGGAAAAGCCCCCGGAAAGAACCACCGACCCACGAGAAGCAAATGGCAAACTTTTTCACATATCCACATCGAACCCACGCAGACGGAGGTGAGATGGCAGTGATCCGTAACAGAGGGTCCATTAGACCACTCGGCACTCGGGGCCCCTACATGTATGTATGTATGTATGTATGTATGTATGTATGTATGTATGTATGTATGTATGTATGTATGTATGTATGTATGCATGGACCACGACTGTAATAGAGTTGACCTTTCTCTGGCAACTCGTACTATCAATTGCGACCCATTGCTCTGGGAGTTAATAAGTTCTCGGTAATATGCCAACTCTGAATACAATTTGTCAGTTTCTATGTTTATGTCAGTCTAAACGCAATTATTGTTTTGCCGTTTATATGAAAGATGTAATATATAAATGGCGTTGTAAGATATGATCTCACTTGAGTGATATTTAAACCGTTTGAGGGGCCCCGATTGGCCGAGCGGTCTAAAGCGCTCACCGTTACGGATCACTGTCATTTCACCTCTGTCTGCGTGAGTTTGAGTCTCAGGCTCGGCTAAGGTGGGTACGTGAGAAAGCCTGCCAGTAGCTTCTCGTGGGTCGGTGGTTCTTCCCGGGGTTTTCCAGGGTTCTTCCTCCAAGAATTATACTGGCCGCCATGTATAGCCTATCTTGTGCTGACAAATGGCGTTAAACCATATAACAACAACAACAACAACAACAACAACAACAATAAATAGTTTGATACTCTGCTAACGATTCATCTTAATTCGTACTTTAAAAACAGAAACCGCTCCGGTGGCCTAGTGGTTAGAGCGTCCGCCTCGGATGCGGGAGGTCGTGGGTTCGATCCCCGGCCGAGTCATACCAAAGACTTACAAAAACGGTACTAACAGCTGCTTCGCTTGGCGCTCAGCATTAAGAGGTTAGTGTTAGGACTGGTCGGCCCGGTGTCAGGATAATGTGACTGGGTGGGACATCATTCTACATGTCTGCGGCATGATGCCCCAGTGCTAGACATCACTATAAACTGCCACATTGCAGACATCGTAGCGATATGACTGAAAAATTGTTAAAGCTACGTTAAAAATCCAAATCACATCACATCACATCACAAAAACAGAAAGATACGGGTCGATTGCCATACACATTCAAGCTATTCTCAAGATCTTTTCAAATCAAGAGATGTCCGTTTTCTTTTCGGGCCTACAGTGTAATAGTAAACAAGGCGGTATATTTGAAAGTATCTGGCTATTTCAGTAACACAATACAAATCCATGTCGAGAACCCGTCAGGGCCATGTTACAAATTTTAAAGGTCAAATAGTTTTTAATTACATAACCAACAGTACATTTCGGGGCTATGTGCAGAACAGCGGGAGACCATTTGAAGCAATTAAAAGAATAACACAGTAGATACTGCAAGTTATTTATGCCAGGCAAAGACACATTGTACATTCAGGGAAGCTTGAAACCATGGGCTTTATACAGAGAGCAATGATTAAACTATCAATTATTTTCTTTCGCCTAAAATATTACTTTCTAAAACAGTTCGTCCGTGTACAACAGGAATATGCATGTCATTGCTTCACCACATGTTTTCTACTTGGCAGCGCATGCTAGATACATATATCTCATCCATAACATATATTTGTAGGAATTAAAAGTGTGTGTGATTGGATTTTTAACGTAGCGTGAACACATTTTCAGTTATATCGCAACGATGTCTGCAATGACAGTTTATGGTGATGTCTTGCGTTGGGGCATCATGCCGCATACATGTAGCATGATGTCCCACCCATTCACATTATTTTGACACCAGGCCAACCAGTCCTAACACTAACCTCTTAATGACGAGCGCCTAGCGAGGTAGCTCTTAGTACCATCTTTATAAATGTTTGGTATGACGCGGCCGGGTTTCGAACCCGAGACCTCCCGCATCCGAGAAGGGCGCACTAACCACTAGGCGGGAGACCTAGAGCAGTCCTGGAATTAAAAAAAAAAAAACATCCGTCCAGCACTCTGGAATTAAAGGACAGAGTGCTGGACAGACGCCTTAATATGGCTTTAATTAAACGTAAATTCGCGAAAATTACACTGCAATATATGTTTTCTATGTTCGTAAGAAGGCTGTAATTACAAATATCTAAAATATAACCTCCAATATATGCCCACACCAAAGATTCCAAAGCCAAACGGAAAAAAAATATATTGGGCACGATAAAGAAGAGTGTGTGTGAATGTGTGTTTGTGTGTTTGTGTGTGTATGTGTGTGTGATTTTTCATCTGTAAGTTGGTATAAATCTATATTGCATAGTTACGTTATGTCTCTTCAATTTTTACTTTTAAAAGAAAAGTAAAATTGGGCATTGATTTTGCTGTGATCAGATGTAATGTGATACTTGACTTAACGTATCGTTTCGTATGATTTAGTGTAGAAGATCGGCGAAAGAGATGTTTGTGTGCATAATGTATAATACGATATTACAAGAATAACTATACTCGAAAAACATATTGTTACCGATTCGATTTATATAAATATGCGGTAGTTTGTTTCACCATTAGATAACTTTTTCTTTATCGAAGCGATATATAACTTTTGCACAAAAAAGTGATTATCATGCCCTTTTGTGTTCTAATACTGTGGAAAGATGAAACATCAACCCTAGGCTGAAATGTGCGCAATAAATGACCTAGAAGAAAGGAAAAAGATGAAACATTAACCCTAGGCTGAAATAAGTGCAATAAATGACCTAGAATAAAGGTTATTCTGAACAGAAGTAATATTCGATAGCATGCCCTATGCCGAAAATATATTGCTGGCATATTAAAAAAGATGTGATATAACATTCATTTGTTAGTATTTATTTCATTCTGAATACGTCGATCACATTTATTTCTTAGTTTATCAGAAAACTGTTTCTTTTTTAATAATATGTTTTAGATTCGTAACGGAATCAGTAGACGGAACAATTTGTTTAGGACTGGATCCTTGCGGAGTTAATGGTAATCATGTAATTATCAAACCACTTCTGACTTTGGATTGAAAAAAGGAAAAAAACCTACATCAGTGTCAAGAAACAAATCCTTCCGTGTCAATTAAAGAGATCTTATTTACAAATTAGATTAGCCCCCGAGGAAATGTTGCCGATCGAGCACAAGCTAAGCATGGTGACCAAAGTAAGTTCTTTAAAACAGATCGATTATCAACGTTGTCATCTCAGGCCCCGAGCGTGCGTCAAGGGAAATTTTAATTATCGAGTGAAAAGAATCGACGCAGCGCAAAGTGAAAATTGGATCGCCTATTAAAAGGGCTCTACTGCATATTTCTTTTGTTATAAAAAAAAAATTAACTTGCATTTATTTTCTGTATGATTCGAAATGTCGAAACAGGTTCGAAATTAAGCTCATGTTTAATGGAATAAGACTGAAAATCTTATTTAAAGGCGGCCAAACGTTAACGTACGTAGTGGCTTCCTCGTCTTAAAAAAAAAGCAGAACAAACTTTAATACGGTAATAAGATCACATAATAAATCAAAATAGTAACCTACAGTGTGAGTGAGAATGTCGATGCTTTCACGTTAATTTTATGTGATAATAAAAGACTATGTACTGGTGTCTCCGAGGGAATGAAATTGTTTCTTTCATACAGTTGCAACATTTATTTAGCCAATGGTATCTTGAAAAAACACAGAATTTTCGTAATTCAATTAAATATAAGTATTACACCAACTAAGACGTACGCTCATCGAAACTATTCCTTTGGTAACCGACAGATCCTTGTAAGAAGGAAACCTTTGTACGCGAATCAATGTACAATAAATAGCTAAGAATTATAACATACTTTCTTAAATATGATTCAACAATCGGTAATCGATCTTGATCAAATTAATGTCTCGTTACAAAACAAGTTAGTATTCATGTGTTAATATCATTTCTCAGCACATGATATACTTAACATGGCTGTCAGTATATCTGGTGGAGGAGTAACCCTCCCCCCCCCCAATCCTGGGAAGATTAACCTACCCACGGGAAACTACTGGCAAGCTTTCTCACCTACCAACGTAAGGTGAGCCTTACACTCAAAACAACACGGGCAGAAGCGAGATGCCAGTGCTACTTTGACCAAACGGCTATCTGATGATCTCACTGACTTGAGGATTCTTTCTGCACAGAAGGAGTTAGGGAAGTTGTCATAAATTGTAGAAATATTGCACGAGAAACGAAGATGCAATTGAGACGAGCTTGATCCATTAAAAATGTTGACGGTATAGTTACAATGATTTACGTGTACAATATAACGATTGTTACCAGAATATTCTCTTAAAATAGGATACAGAAATATATGAAAGACAACAAGCTTTGTAAAATTTAACATATTTTATCTCCCAAGAATACAAAGTGAAAATGAGAAAAAAGAACATACAGTATTGAGAATTAAAGTTTAAAAAATCTAAGACTTACAGATACAAGACCTAGTACCTTAAAGTCCTGGATAAAATTCTGTAAAAGTCTAGAGCAAATCCAAAATCTAAAGGCAATATAGTGTCTGTTATAGCTCCTAGTGTGTTGATATGCTAATAGTCTTTTGTTGAATCACAGACATATAACTCCAGGTTCGAATACACTGCTAATTCCACTAAATTAATCTATCCAAGAATTGTATCAAAGCACTTTGGTATTTCCAGAGAAAATAATCACTTGAATTAAATTATTTAAAGAAATAAATTTCCAGCCCAAAATGAAATACTGAACACAACATATAATACAATTTCAAGGCGCTAGATCTTAAAGCAACTAATAAAATCCTCTCAGTTATGCTACATATAGTTCTCTACTTCACCTCAGGTCACAATTAGCATTTTCTATAAATAGAAAATCCATTAACTAATGGAAAATCACCTTCTACATTTATTCTGATGTTTACAAAACAATAATCTGGATTATGCATAATTCACTTAGGAAATTCCAAAACTTACACCCACACAAACATATTTAATAATAATTAATAATAGTGATTTTATACCCATACACACAGATCTATGTATTAGTTGTTTGAAATGAATAAAATAAAAATAAAAACAATTTGTGCCAAGCAGAAATGAAAACATTTTTGGACAAGGTCACGTCCAGCATACACTGTTACATTACAATAGCATGGAACAAAAAAAATAAAAAAAATACCTAACAAACAATTAAATTAAATATACATAACGCGATGTGCAATAATAGATTAGGACCGACAATAATAATGATTTAAAATGTTTATTTATTATATTAATAAAATATCTAGTTATCTTTGGCCATGAAATCGAGATGTTGGGTGAGTAAATTTTCAGCATTTAGATAATTAATAATTAATGCCCGCTTGTGTCTTTCCGATAACAATGAAAATTGCACAAGGCAAAGTCATTGTACTAAGGGTATACAATTAGATTTCAACAGACGTAATTTGGGCTTGGAAATTTAATACCTTCACTAAGGTAGCTCTATTTGTATCTGAATCAAATTGGTGTAACTAAACCAATGTACCGGTGCGTACAAAAACGTGATTTAATAATATTCCGTCCCTTTGGATAACGGCCTTTCTATTCATATGATATTCAGTGCAATTACATATCAGTTTACGCCTCTCACAAAAGTCAACAAACCATGTTAGTCAGGGAATATTGTTGTTAACCAAAACAGCAGTCTATTACAAAAATGCCGACGTAACAATCGAAGGGATATAAATGAGACCTGTACATATATTGATAATTATTTTATCTTCATGCCAGTTATTTTACATAAAATGTGCTAGTTCCTAACGGAATATCATTTATTTTTTATTTTTTTTCCCATCATGTGAGTTGCAAATCCAAAAGACTGAACATAATGCTAAACAATGCGTTGCTGATATGCTGGGATTATTGTTTATACAACGATATATATATATATATATATATATATATATATATATATATATATATATATATATATATATATATATATATATATATATATATATATATATATATATATATATATATAAGCGAGTTTGTTTCTGTACAATCAGAGAACGCAGACGATGATCAATGCATTGTCCTCGCTGAGTTGCATGCCTGCTATGAGCTCACATCAGACAACGACTTTTGTCACTGCAATTATTTTACCAAAATTGTCCTTGAGCCCTTGTAAGAACGCATGGGATGAACCCAATAGTACCTATACCTCTTTTTCTATTTATAGTTGACTATATTCTTGTTTACAAAAAAATGACGGCAGATTATGATGTCTCTATTTCAATTTCGACAAAAGTTAGGCGGACATTTGGCCCATGATGATTGCAAATATAATGAACAAAGACGTCAAGGCACAAGAGTTACCTCTCTTAATGCACACCAGAGCTACCTCCCTTGCTTGAACACATCAGTTACTACCCCTGATGTCACACAAATAAAGGCAAATAGGCCAGACCACAAACTAAGACATATTATTTATGTAACAAATAAGACTCTGAAACCGTAGCTACGACAAAGTCTGATGTCTTACTAGCATATTCGCTGATTCTGGTGTTGTTGCTTTTCATGGATAATGTTTTGGGTCCTTCTCTTATGCTGAATATCATTGTAGGCTTCATTTTTATTTGCCATTTCTTTTTATATTATAATGGTGGCCTGAAACAAATCACCGTTTGTTTAACTGTTACGAAGTCAGCATACTAGGTGAAATGAGTCACGCCAAACTCAAAAAGTGTTTTACAGTCATTCAAATGAGGCTGCGTTATAATCGAGATATCTGGATCCAATGCATAACCAAAGAGAATGCAAGCACATAGGTTCATACATGAATATTGGCATTTTATCATTCTTGTTTATCATATTGTGAAATCACATCAACGGAGACAGAACTGAAAAACATAATAGAACACTTGGAGAGGGTCAGGCAAGGGGGAAATTGTAGACGAATTAATATAGGACAAATAAAATGACACGAATATCTGTATTGGCCATATATTCGGAATTATTGCAGCAAGAAATATTTCCGTCAATGAATCAATTAGACATACATCTTGGCACGACGAGGTGTGTCATATTATATTTCTGTAGAGGGGTGATATACAATAAAGCCCAATATACCTTTAAATTCACCTAGGTTATCATATAAACTTTCATAATATACTGTTATATAGAGCCATGGTAGTTTTGCGACGCTAAGACAGCGTCTTCCTTGCTCAGTCAGAGGCTCTTAGAAAACCCGTGGAGACACTTTTTGCAGTATTATATGTTGCCATTGTGTCCCTTGTATTGGCTTCTCATCAGAACAGAGAAAATTTTAATCCAAAAACGTTGTGAGTGAGTGTGTGTCTGTGTGTGTGAGATTTGGATTTTTAACGTAGCTTTAACAATTTTTCAGTCATATCGCTACGATGTCTAGCACTGGGACATCATGCCGCAGACATGTAGCATGATGTCCCACCCAGTCAAATTCTCTTGACACCAGGCCGACCAGTCCTAACACTATCCTCTTAATGATGAGCGCCAAGCGATTTAGGTGTTAGTATTATTTTTTACTCGGCCGGGGATCGAACCCACGACCTCCCGCATCCAAGGCAGACGCTCTAACCACTACGCCACCGGAGCGGTACCAAAAACGTTGTAAACGTGTTTTATGGTGTGATAATTGGGCAAGTCAACATCTCTTGCCACAGAGAAAACATGAAGTGGATACATACATGCATGGTTACTCATACGAAAAATGATCTCTAAAATATTATTATGTATTTCGAATTTTTGTACATAATTCAATTGGGCAAGAAAATATACCTTAAGGCTATGTTTAAGTCTGCTTAACAATTCTTTATGAAAGTTTTATCTGCGTACTTTCTCCTTTTTTCTATCTCTTGGGTGGTCTCTTTAGCAAATGCCCAGCTGCATCGCTGTGGCGTCTAGGCTTTTGCATTTTCTTGGCCAGAAAGCAGCTGATCATTGGCATCAAGATGCTATTCCAAGCGATTCCATGGTCATGTATGCTTGTGGCCAAGCAGAGTCAATCCGACGTTTGGCTTAAGATGTTTTCCAATAAACGATTCAAAATCAAAGGCGCTGCCATACGTTTCCTGTCGCTTGCAGACAGAGTAGTAGCCATCTGTCTTATTTCCTTGAACATAAATATCATCGGAACAGACACGCATTATATACCAGACAAACATAAATCTAACGTTTTCAAATGGTGGCATCAAGTATCTAAGATAACTCGTTGTACTAGGAAACAAGTGTTATTGACGTGAAGTATCCTCGTTTTGTGCGGCATGATGAAATCTATAAAACACGTGGTTATTTTTTAGCTCACGGATAACTGTGCCTGCAAAAACTTGACACTTTTGCCCAACATTGCCAAGAAATCATCAGTAACTTCCGAGTTCTTAATCTATTTGTCCATTTTATTATGTGCAGATGCCAGCTCAGTTAGGCAGAAAATAAAGCAAAACAGGCCATGTTCCGTCTGATATATTTTGGAACATCATAGTAAGGCTGCGCTAAGTGTTTCGAATTCCTTGATTTTATTCATATTGCCTCTGTCGATTTTTTTGTCGGAAAATACTATGACATTATCACAATCATTATCAAAATCTTCTACGGGCATTATCTGATTAAGCTCGAAAAACTTTAAACGTCTGGCTTTGATGAGCAGCATGATAGTCGAGCATTACATCATCAAAGCCTCTGTGTGTTTTGTATATATCATAGTGCAGTAATAACTTTGTCGCAAGTGAGTCCATTATTTTCCAAGCATATTGAGCAGCATGATTTTTTTTCCCCGGCCTGCCGAACCTACTATCATAGAGAGGGAAAACTAAAATAAATAATGTGTCATGACTTTCTCAGGTCTTCTCAATCAACATCTTTAGTAGCAGACTATATATAATAAATACTTAGTATTTTGCAGTCAGATGACGGCAAGGGCGTGTCAAATGGGTCGACAACAGTTTCTGATGCGGAATATAAATACACTAGGGTTATAATTTAGCAAAAGAGCGAAATGGCCGCTCAATATATCGACGAAAAATATAACGAACGTTGACGTGTGTACAGTCAACGGAGATGCCGCCAGTAAGGATTACGCTAACAAATAGTCGAGTACTAAAGTTTATTATGGCTGAGACGAACATTAATATTTATCAAGGCCACGTGGTTTCTACCGTCGAAACTCTTTCATCAGCTCTCATAGAAAATGAAATACTGCTGCCTGGCGATATCAACATGGGAAACAAAAAGATTACAACTTTGTTGGCACCTGCTACTGATACCTAAGCAACAAATAAGAATTATATTCCTGATACATTTCTGGGTAATTGCATTGTGCCCGAATCATCTACTGGCTTGCGAATATTTGGTGTCAGGAAGAACTTAATAATGGTATCTCAATTACATTTCATTGCATGTCAAGCATTGAAATTTGTTGCAATAGGTTAGCAGATGGCAACCATTTTGCTATTACGTTCAGACTGCGATGCATTGATTGTAGATACAAGCAAGTTTTTTTATCTCTGGTTCTTGAGTAACGTCAAATGTTTCCAAAGAAATGAGAAACAATAAGATTACAGGCTTAGCTACTCCAATAAGCACAGCAGACGTAGTCAATAATCACTGCAGACACAAAGTTCTGGTAGCAGCATATTAGTAAATTTTCAAGCTGCGACAGGGGGTATAATGGAATGACGTCAGAACTCGTGGAAGGTCATTCATTATGTTTTACTTTTGGATCCCCAAACAGGTGGAATTTTCTACTGGAAACATCTGCGGTGGCTTACAGTCCAATAATTATTCAGGCGCAAGAAGGATTTAAAATTTCTAGCAAAGTTAATGCGCCTATATTGCCATTTGCATAGTCAGTGTTGACGTGATGATCGCAGTAATAAACAATGTGGTCGCATTATTAGACAATATCAATGCTGTAACAAAACAGTGCGTTGATATCAAGAGCGTAAGATGGTATTGGAAATATTCTTTCGCGATCATCAGAATATTTTGAACAGAAATAGCTTTGATGTAAACGCCTACTCCGAATATTCAAGCAGCTGACATGCTTTCTACATTCCTTATTTAACATCAGGAAATGAGTTTTCGACTGCTTGCGTCTACAATATATTTTTTCGGTTATTTTCTCCAAGGCGGTATGCATTTGACATTTTTCTTTTGGGAATAAGATGGTTGCAATGAACATATGAATAATTTGCAGCTTGTGGCATAGAAAGAGATGCTGTCACATGGACAAAACTTTTCCCAAGTGCATGCTGTATAGTCTTTAAAACATATAGCTTCGACATCCCGAATCCAACTCCCGCGAAATACACGATG